>OX457080.1:15733240-15933240 GCA_949752815.1 Conops quadrifasciatus | reverse complement strand
ATATAAATTAATACTTTTGTCAGAATTCTTTGTCTCTTCTTGAGCAATAATTTAGCAATTCTCTTCTTTTTTAATTCTTGTAGTAGTTTTCTTGATTTATTTTTGAATTTAAATATTAAAAAAAATGTTTTGATAATCACGAGAATACTTCGAGAGTAATTTAGTAATTAATTAATTATTCGATTAATTCATTACTTTTTATTCAATTCTTTTATTCTATGATTTAACGGAGACCAACATATTCGAAAAAAAAATCCGAAACTTTACCGTCTTCGTCATGAAGAGAAAAATTCTTTTTTGCAAGTTTTTGAAATTTTATTAATTCAGTAATTTTTGTTTATATTTCTCTTAATTTTTTACGTATTTTTATCGTTTTTGTTTCCTTTACTTTGTTTCTTTTTTCTCTCTTTTTTTATATAATAAGCACAACTATGTAAATGATACCAACAACGACGAACTTTTCTTGTTGTTATTGTTGTTTGTATTTTTTGTTGGCTGGAATTTCTTCTTCTGGTCTGACGCATGCATAAAACAACGCAACGCGTTGAGGCAGTTATCGACCGAGTTACGCAGCGCCGAACGCGCATTAATTATCAACGGCAACTTTTGAATAAATGTAAACACTGATTAACCGAATTGCGAGTTGCATTAAGTATAAAGTATAACCAGTCGGTCGGTACAGCATCGACACTATGAAAAATTTATTGAAACGCATGCAGTGCTGCCAGACTGATGCTCTCTGCAGTCTCAGAGAGGGAGAGAGAGAGAGAGAGAGAGAGAGAGCGAGGGAGAGAAAAAGTTTAGCAAAGTTTTATAGCAAGCTATAAAACTATATTGAAAACGATACTGAAAATGGTATTGAAAGCGATGATGAAAGTGATATAAAAGGCACAATTAAATTGAAACGGTATTGAAAATGGTATTGAAAACTATGCATCCCGTAAAAATTATTCCAAAACGATACTGATGATATTGAAATCTGTACTAAAATTGACAACTAAATCAGGTTCTAAATCAAAACACTTTGAAAATCGTCGTCGATCGATGTAAATGCAATGAAAATTATGCTCAAAACTTTGTTGAAATCAATATTTGAAGCTATATAAAGACGTTTTAAATGTTGAAAACGATATTGAAGCAATTATTTTAACTGATTTTGATATAAAAAGTATCACATCAATGAAAACCGTATTAAAAAAAATATTAAAACCTATCTCCTGAAAATTATTCCAGAACGATACTGATGATATTGAAATCTGTCCTGAAATTGAAAACTAAATCAGGTTCTAAATCAACACACTTTGAAAATCGTCGTCCATCGATGTAAATGCTATGAAAATTATGCTCAAAACTGTATTGAAATCGATATTTAGAGCTATATGAAGACGTTTTAAATGTTGAAAACGATACTAAAACAATTAGTTCAACTGATTTTGGAAAAAAAATGTATTCCAATCAATAAAAACAATATTGAAAACTGTAAGGAAATAGTGATAATGATATTAGAGTAGCCTTGAAAGTGACGCTAAAAACGAGATTAAAAACGACATTGAAAGTGTCATTAACGGATGATATTCTAAAAAAACGATTGTTCAAAGTGAAGTATTGAAGTGTAAATTAGACGGAATATTGCTGACATATTACCATCTATATAAATTTAGTAATAGAAAGTTGAAATCGTCATATAAAAAATATAAATATAAAAATATTTAAAAAATTATGATATTGAAATAACGTTATTGATAATTATATTGAAGCTTGATTCTTGATAACGATAATAATCTTGATAATTTTAATAAATTTTGATTTTTTTTAATTAATTTCTAATATTTCTTTTATTATTATTCTATTATTTAAAGCTTTTCTTAAAAGTTTAGTACATTTTCCTCTCATGACTTCTTGAATCTTCTTGCCATAACATTTCTAATGGTTTTCATGCCAATCTCAATATTGTCACTGTTACTGTTTTAGACAATATATTTTTTTAATCGATAGACGTTTTCCGTTTTTTGGTTTTGGTTTTTTTTTTCTTCTTAATTTTGCATAAAAATTTTGTTTATTTAAATTTCGCTCTATTTTTTTTTTAGTAATTTTTTTTATTAAAATTTTCATCTATCTGGCAAAATTGTATCGTATACACAACTGAATAAGTTGTTGATACTGCTGCTGCTCATGACGATGATGTTGTTGCGGTTTTTTCGTGCTTGTTGTTGTTGTTGTTGTTTTTTGCCTCAATTCGAGTGTACCTAATTAAAATAATGCACTTGTTTTTTCTTGTTCTTCCTTCTTATTGCACTTCTTGTTCTTCTACTACTTCTTACGCATAACGCAATGGCAGCGTGTATTGTTCTCAATGTGTGTGTGTGTGTGTGTGTGTGTGTGTTTATAAAACTAACTGACATTTATGAATTTATAAAAACAATTTTGTTTTTAAAAAAGTTAATGGAAAAAAAAATTTAGATCATTTACATAAAATTTAATTTTCTATTGGCTTTTTCTTCTTCTTCTTCTTCTTCTTCTTTTTCTTCCTCTTTTTCTACAAGTTAATCAACAATTTAATTACAACTGACGAACGCAGTAACAACAACAACAACAACAACAACAACACAACATGCTGCAAAGCGCACACACACAATTTAATATCATAAACACACACACACACACACACACAAACACTTTCAAGCACCCACTAAGCCTTACATGGCCGCATATAAGTATAAAAGTCTGTCTAAAATTAGAACAATAAAATAACCAAGATATTATTATTATTATTCTTCTTCTTCTTCTTCTTTCTTTAAGTCATAGGAAAATTTTGCGTTTATTAATTTTAACCTGAAACAAATTAGCATTTATTATTATTATTTTATTGATTTAAAGTTTTATTTCGCTGAATTAATTAGAAAAAAAAAATGAATTATTGAAATTAATTTAATTTCTTTTGTTTTTTATTGAATACATATAATAAATAAATTAAAATTTAATTGAATGCAATTTAAATTTAAAAATTTAAATTTTTTTTTTTTAATTTTATTTCGTCCGTTTTTTAACGTTTCATTTTTAACAGGTTTTAATATTTTTTCATAATAATTCTTATCAAAAGGCAAAATGAATTGCGAATAAAATTTACTTTATCTTAACATTAATATTGAAATTAATATTGTTTTATAAAAGTATTTAACTGTTTTTTGTAATTGTAATTCTGGTGGAATACTTCCGGTGGAGCAAGGAAAATATTCATAAGCTTCAGCGAAATCGATATACATTGTATTTATATATTTTTATATCATCTGTTCTATCCTATAAACTATCGATAATTTATCCAATTTTCACATAGCTCAATACATACTCGTGCGAAACATTGCGAAAAGCGTTGCGCTTGCGACGGCGACGGCGATGGCGACGGCGATGGCGATGGCGATGGCGATGGCGATGGCGATGGCGACGGCGCCGACGTCTGCAACTGCGTCGTGGCACTATCGATGAAAAAGATAGTGTCGTCGGTGCGACCGCAAAGCAGCAATACTACGAGTATGTCATCAGCGTCAGCAATAAAAATGGCTGCGACACTGACGACAACAACAACAACAACAACGGCGACCGCAACTGCTAACAACAACAACAACACTGAAAAACGCCACCACAAACAAATAAACATTTAGAGAAAAATTGTTAAAAACAATTCGAAGGTAAAAACTTTTTGTGGTTCCGCGAAGAGACGTAGCACGAAAGCGTAAATATTTTCAGCAACTTCGCAACGCCGCCAGCAAACGATAGCCACAATCGGTCCGAACGGATCGATTGGATCGAACAGATCGATACCCGTTTCCTCGCCGGGTCTTCGCGTTTCGAACAAATAAACAAAGAAGCTTGACAACTTTTTGCACTGTGATTTTTTTTTTGGAAAAAAATTTTAATAAATTTTAGTTTTTTCGCCCCTCACTTTTTTCATCGTTTTCGTTTCAGGCTGTTTTTTTCGATTTCTCGATTTTAATTTTTTCTGCGTTTCCACGTTATTAAAAACGTTGACGTTGACGTTGACGTTGACGTTGACGTTGACAACGAGGCGCACGTTGATGGTGGTTACTTAAACATAAAAATTGCATATTGATGATGTTGCTGGTGTTGTTGTTTCTTTTTCCGCGCCCCTCCCCCCTAAATTTCTCGCACAATAAAAAACACTAGTAAACCTTTAACATTTTCAAAACGGCAGACACTTTCGAGAAGCTTTTTATTTTGAAATTTGTGTAACAACTCAACTCCGTACAACGTATTTCGATACATTTTCGTTAAATATTTTCGATGAATGATAGATATACCGTCGATAGATAACCGTCGATATTCTTTTTTTTTTTTAATAAAGATTACAAAATCCATTCGAATTTTCTGGTTCTCACTCAAGAAGAATTCACTCGCTTTAGTATAAACTTTTTCTAACGTTCGTTCGAATTGTTCCGTTTCTGGTCTGGTGGTGCGCTCGAGTGGCCAGATCGTGCGAGTCTCTCGCTCCGTCTTTGGTTTTGCGACTAAAACCTAACGTGCGAACGTACGTACGTACATACGTAAGAGCGTACGAGCGTACGAGCGTACGAGCGTACGTCGAAGTGGTTGTACGAGACGGCTGAAGCTTGGAGCTCATTTGCTTAACATCGACTCGGCGGACCACGTTATTGATGTTTCAATAAATTGTAAATCAGGTACACTGAAAGAAATGAAAGAACAAGAAGATAACATCGGAATTCACCATGATACGCTGATACGAGTATCTTGTTATAGAGTTAAGCTCACTTTTTTGAAGGTTGTTCTTTCACCTCAAAAATTTAATATTTTCTGTGTAAAAGTATATTTTTTTTAAAATAAATGACTTTACAATTTGCTTTTAAAATATTCTTTTGGAGACTTTGAACCTTTGTTTTGCTTTGCGTTAAAATTTCGTACACTCGCAAAAACCATTTTCTGGCAAAATAAATTTTTTATCATGAAAATAAGCTTTTTGACGTTTCGTACGTAACTTTTTCTGGCGTTAAAGAGCATTTTTTTCTGATGGAATTAACTTTTTGTAGTATTAAGTCAACTTTTTATCGTATGAAAATAACATTATTTGGTGTAAAAGTGCCTTTTTTGCTTTTCGCAAGCAGTTTTTATCAAACGAAACTAGATTTTTATAGAATTAAAGTACTTTTTATTTGCTAAAAGTAACTTTTTAACGCGTGAAAATTAATTGTTTACACCTGAAATGAAATTTACGCGGATCTAAGTAACGTTTTAGCGTGTGAAAAAGCGTGCTTCGTTGTGTAAAAAAGTAAAGTTTTTCCCTTCAAATTGACATTTATCGCGTGAAAGTAACTTCTGACCGTGTGGAGAAACCTTCTTCATCGAGGTTCAAAGTTAATTATTACTCTATGAAGTAACTTTGAGCTAGTAAAAAGTGTTTCTTTAACGCGTGGCAAATACTTTTTTATCGCATAAAAGTTAAAATTTTGCTCTGTTAAATGACATCAGTTAGTTATGAATTTCATATTTTTTTTTTCACCGTGTGGAGAAAGGACCATGAAATTAAGTTTTTTATAATTTAAATAATTTATTAATTTTATAATTTATTTTTCTTTGAGTGTAGTTATCTATTGAACTTGTCGTTATTAATTTTCGCTGCTTTTATTTATTTTTTTATTAGCAAAGTTAGTTGCTGCTGTTGCTGCTGCTGCTGCTATGATTGTTGTTTTAGACCACAACAACAACAGCAACAACAACAACAATATCATAAGAAACACCACAAAACAAAAGCCAACGGTGCGGCTCTTGGAGCAACCCGTTTTCGTTGTTTTTATTGTTGTTGTTGTTGTTCGTTAGTTGACGACGCAGCTTCATAACTTTGTAACTAGTATTGGTAAGAAGAAGAGGAGGCAGAGTAAAGAGGAGGAAGAAGTAAAAGGAAGGAAGAGGAAGAGGTTAAGGAGAGAAACCTAATTCAATTTTGAATATATTAAATAAGCAGCAGCAGATTCATCAGGTTAACCTGAAACTGAACCGAGGCAGGCAGCATCTTAAACAAACCTTCAGCGTGTCGATCGACCGTTGTGTCGCGTCGCGTCGCGTTGCGTCGGCCGTCATTTGTGTCGCGCTGGTTGTGGTTAACGTCTTCCCAAAGAATGAAGTGATCGAGCATCTTTTTTTTTTTAAATATTTATTAAAATGTTTAACAAAACCACACACACACATACACACACACACACACACATACACACACACACAAACAATTTATATTTTAAAGAAAACTAGTCGCTGCAGCGCCACGAACGAGCTTCATCATTAGAGCTGGCAGAGCGATGGTCGAGTGGCGCTCAAGCATGCCAAGAATTTCTATTACGAAGCCAGAAAGGAGGCAAAAGAAGAAGAGGAAGAAGAAGAAGAAGAAGAAGAAGCACAAACAGCAGCAACAACAACAACAACAACAACAACAACAACAGCCGTCACCAAACTGCCAACTACAAAAAATATTCAACCTATTCTACCATTCCAGCCAAACGCCATCTAGTTGGCCTCTAGTGTTGTTGTTGTTGTTGTTGTTGTTGTTGATGCTGTTGACCGTACATAGCAACGCACGGCAACGCAACACAAAGCGCTTTATTTTGTTTCGTTTTGTAACGCTTTGGCGCGACGACGAAGTGGTGACGAAGTTGATTTAATGCGTTCCGAATGCAGGCCTCAGAGGAATGAAGCGCGCCGCAGTCAGTTCCTGAAGCGTTACACTTGTCTACGGTGTGTTAACTCTGCTGTTGTTGTTGTTGTTGTTGTTGTTGTTATAACTATGAGAAAGAGTTACCTTCAGGAGAGGCAGTAGAAGAAGTAGAAGAAGAAGTCAAGGCAAAAAAATGGATTATTTTTAATAAATATAATCGTATTTGAAAGCTCCTGATGCGTCAAAGAAAACATTAAAAAAAAGAAAAGAAAAAAAAGAATGGTGAAGAAGGAGTAGGAGGACGACGAAGAGGAAGAGGAAGAGGAAGAGGAAGAAGAAAAAGCATAAGCAATAGTAAAAGTAGAGAAGCCGAAGACGATCTTTTTCAAGGTTGTTGAAATACGTTATAATAGATTTTTTAAAAATCATTTAAGTTTCATTTTTTGTTTTTGTGTTTATTAAAGTGAATAAATAAAAAAAATAATTGTTTAACCAAAAACACACACACACACACACTCAAATAAACTATGATAAGCGTTGAGTTTAGAGAATGAGTTCATGAAATCATCATTAACCAGTTACGAACGAACCATCGAAATTGTACCATAAAAAATTTATAAGAAAACCTGTTCGATATCATACGATATTTTGATTATCATATTAAAAATTATGGTTAATACCAGATACCAATTTCATAGCTATACAGACATTTGTATATACATACATACATAAATACATACGCAAAGTATTTAATTCTTTTGTATTTCGAAAAACAAAACGTTTTTCGGATTTTGATTTGACAAAATTTCATTTCAGTAATTTGACCATCAATCAGGTCAAAATTTGAAAAGCAATAATATTAAAAAAAAACTTTTTTTATCTTTTTTTAAAATTTTATCGGTTTGCATTTTTCATCTTCTTTCAACTTTCTACATATAAAAAGTTTCCAAAGACTTTTGAAATTTTTTTTCTTGAGCTTGAGAAATTTAAAGTTTGTAGATTGAACCTGACTGAAAATCGTATGAAACATCGGCCCTTTTTGATAATTTTCTCTATAAATAAAAAAAAAAATTATCTTATGGCTTTAAAAACCAAAGAAAGTTCAAAGAATATTATACATATACATATGTATGTATTTATTACTAAAAATATTCATGAAGAGCATCTTATTGTCTTTGCAAAACTTTTGTGATTTTAAGAAAATATGCAAGAGAAAGGTTACACAGAGCCCAAACAGCTCATAAAATAGAAGAAAAACTATAAGATTTCTCTATGCTTTTCATTCGAGAAAAATGCAACTATATCCTCTGCTTTTAATAAGGCTAAAACCATAGAGAAAATATGAAATATGAATTTCTTATTAAACTCACGAGTTAACTTAAGGATAACTTCTTGTTTCAAGACAATAATATCTTTTTCTTTATAAAATTAATAAGATTTCTGTATGAACTAAGCTTATATTATTTGTATGTTTTAATAAGATTTCATAGTAAAATGGCTCAATAAGGAGATCTTATTAGTTCTATGTGGCGGTACTATTATTCTCTGTGTCAACGGTTATTATACCTGCCTTATGGGGTTAGTTTTGTGTGGTAGTGAGTGTTGCCATAAATCGAACTTTCACGAACTTTCATCATGTTGAAGAAACTAAATTAACCTTAAGGACTCTTGCATAAATAATTAAATGAGCGACAGCTGCTAAAAAGTCCATTTAAAAGCTCCATTGAAACAACGCAAACAATTAGCAGCATACTTTTAATAATATGTACATTATATCTTTATGTTTAAATATTACATAAATAATCTAAATTTCTCATAAAAAATTCCGAATAATAATAAATTGAATAAATTAAAGTACCTAACACTAATTAAATTGTTGTTGTGAATTTATTAAAGAACGACAACAACGTTGTTTAACCTTCTTCAACTACGAGAATTTTGCAATAAAAAAGTTATTATATTTTTTTTTGTGTGCTGTTATTGTAGCTGTCAGTATTATTTATATTATTATTATAATTATTGATGCTGAAGTTGTTGTAGTAGTAGTAGTTGTTGCTGTTGTTGTTGCTGTTGTTGTTGCTGTTGTTGTTGTTGTAATTGTTCCTATTGGCGCTCTCGTTTTGTTTTTATGAAAACTTTCTTGTGTAACAAACAACAACTTTCTTGTTTTTTTGTGTTTCTTTTGCTTTAAAGCGTTGGTGTCAGTCAGTCAGTCAGTCAGTCAATTAGTCAGTCAGTCAGTCGGACAGTCGGTCAACCAATCAGTGAGTCAGTTTGTCAATGATGCTGGTTAATGAGACACCATAAAGCAATAAATCATACAAATTATTGCCCTCTCTTCTGAATAAGCAGCAAACCACAAACAACAAATAATAACAGCCACAACAACAACAACAACAACAGTAACGCTTAAAAAATAAGAAAAAAAATATAAAAAAAAATGTAGGTAGGATTATTTAATTATACATATACTGTATTTCTTCTCTATATAGGCGCAGTATAAATAAATTGTTCTGAACTATTTTTAGAGCAACAAGTTTTTAAAGTAACGGATAGTATTACAATTCTAGTTGCTGTTGTTGTTGCTGTTGCTTTAAATGGTTTCCTCGGCATTGTAATTACCATTTGTTGTTCTCTTGTTGTTTTGTTTTGTTCTGTTTTGTTCTGTTTTGGTTTTGTTTTATTCTTTTTCTATCAGCTTCTCCATCAGCTTGTGATTAAATTCTTTAGACTTTTGTTGATTCGAATGGTTTTAGATTGGTTTCGCCAACGTGGGTTGGCTTGGTTTGGTTTGGTTTGGTTTGGTTTCGCCTTCTTCGACAATGACAACTTGTCGTATGAATGATATTTAATTAGCATAAAATAGATTTTTAAAAAATTACGTTTTATATTTTTGTACGAATATTTTAGCGTTAGCATTTTTTTTGTTAAGTTTGTTTAATGACTAATAATTTTACAGGGTGCTTAAATCAATTGTTAAATTCTATTGATAGCAAGATCTGATAGCAAGATAATCACCATCATCACAATCAGCATCATTATCCTGATCCGCACCAAAGAAGTCATTGGCATTATGATCATCGAAGCCTTTGAAGAAACTTCAATAGTTTAAAAATATTTTTTTCAAATATAAAACAACAAAAAATAACCATAAATAACAACTTTTTTAAAACACCAAAAATTATTAACCTGTTAACTGTC
Organism: Conops quadrifasciatus; assembly: GCA_949752815.1. Classification (NCBI taxonomy): domain Eukaryota; kingdom Metazoa; phylum Arthropoda; class Insecta; order Diptera; family Conopidae; genus Conops; species Conops quadrifasciatus. The sequence continues at coordinate 15,923,363 of OX457080.1, read as the reverse complement.
CTTGTGTCGCAGCAGCGCGAACCATTTGTCCTTCCTTCCTTCCTTCCTTCCTTCCTTCCTTCCTTCCTTCCTTCCTTCCTTTCTTCCTTTACTTCCTCAATATTCTTCTTAACCTCAATATTTTTAAAGGGTTATTTCTTATTTTCGCTGGTTTTTTTTGTTCAATGCCTAAAATTTGTTTACGCATTCACGGTGAGTAATTGATTGATGGATTGATTAATTGAATTGATTAATTTTCTGCTGAGTTTTTTTTCGAAAACTTTGTCATCAATAAATTTATGTTCTCTTTTTGTCATGCTTGAAAAATGCGATCATTCGGCAACTGTTGGCTGTCTCAATATAAAACGACGAATAAAAAATTATTTAACGATTAAAAGAATTTATGGCATCGCCCTAAAATAATTGTTACTATCCATCATAAAAATGCCATTTGTCAATTAGTTAATATTTATCATATTAACACATGGCCGGCCACTTGTCGTGGTTGCTGTTGTTGTTGTTGTTGTAGTTGTTGTGGTTCTTTCAGTTGATGTTCTCGGCGAGGTCGTCGTCATGGTGTCTGGTTAGCTTTTTAATTGCTTTGGGCAAGACTACGCCGCTCTTCGCTCTATTCAGTTCTGTTCACAGCTTTACGTGGTTCTGCTCAGCTCGGCTCAGTTTTACTCTGCTCTGCTCTGCTCTGCTCTGCCTCTTACTCTCCTCCGCTCAGTCCAGTTGAACTCAACTCAGACACAACAATCTTCACAACGGTCATAAGTCATGAACGCCGCCAACATTATCAACAATTTATACTTTGAGTTTGTGTCAACACAGAACAGAACAGCAACAACTACTTTCGTATATAATAATCATGAGAGACAGACAACCCAGTAGGAACTATTTTCTTAACTTATCGCAGTCGGTTTTTTAGGTCAAAACGTAACAATAACGTAACGTTAAAAAAAAGCATAATGGGTGCGCAGTGTTTTATGTCGGTATGTAAACATTGAATAACTTTAAGATTTATCAACCGATTGACCCATGAGTTAGCTTCTATTTGAAACGTCAATTCAGTACAATTTTAACCATGTATCGCTTTGCACAAAAACAACGCGACGAAATATTGACACTGTACATGGAAAATAGTCGTGCATATCGTCGAAAATCGATTGTGGCCGCAAGAAGCACCGTCTGACACGGGACAGATCGTCGATATGCCGTTCATGGAACGCCCAATTATTTCTTAAATGTCTTTAAATTTAACAAAATGCAACCACTCTTTTTCCTACTGGGCTTATCGTCTGTAGTATGTTACTGTGGGTAAAAACAACATCATTATCAGCAACAGCATCAGCAATGCATATGCTACAATGTAACAAGAAAAAACAACAACAACAACACATATTAAAATTACAACAGCAACAACAACAACAACAACAACAACGAACAATGTTCAGTACAAAATAATTAATTACGTTACTTCATCGGTGATGCGGTCAGTTGCAGTGACAGCAGCTTTTTTCAATTAATTAATAAATCAACATGGCACACTTACAAACACATATGTACATACATACACACATACATACACACATATGTACATAGACACGAAACGAAACTAAACACACGCACGCACGCGCAAAAACACCCTCAAGCATTTAACGCTGAACCGAAAGAAAATATCAACAAAAAAACACATACTCGTACGTACAGAGAGGCACACACACACACACACACACACACACACACATACACACGCAAACAGATGGATTGGAGTGTGGATCTGTGAATTCAGTGGTTGAGCTTTAGATCGGCTCCTCTTTAAATTCAGTTTATTGTGTGTTAGCTAAAATTTTAATTAAATAAAGTGTTTGGATATTGCGTGCGAAAGTGTGGCAGTTGCGGATTTTCGTGGTGCCAGCTTGGACACAGTGGATTTCTTTTGGATTTTCCATAATTTGGATTCGATAAGTCTTTTATATACTTTTTGCACTTTTCGGTATCATTTACTTACTTGTTTTTGGTTTTTGCATTAGTCCCGCGTAAATAGTTTTTTTCGACCAGATTGCTGCTGGTTGTCTCAGCAGTGAACGACACTGTTTGTTCTTTTCTAGCTTAACTTGGTTCAGCTGAGTGTAGACTTTTGACTATTGCGAATTCCTGCGCTTTGCCTTGGTGCATACTTTTGGGCACTTTTTAGTTTGCATAGCCAGGAGCGGGCATGGAGTTAGCAAGGTCGCCTCAGGGCGCATCCCAATGTGGTAGTGTTGGAAAAGATGAGGACAGTGAGCATTGCGAAAAGGAGCAAGAGGATGGTTTGATGCTTCTGGGAACCAAAATTGAAGAGCTGGCAGGAATAGTGAGAAGTCAGCGCCATATAAACCAGGCTATAAAAGATTTAGTGGCGACCATGCAGCAGCTGCATAAGCGTGCGGTAGCTGAGAATGGTGTTGAGGGCGGTCGTAGAGAAGAGATGAAATGCGCTGAGAAAAGTACTTTGACTTCGCCTATATTTGAGACGCCAGTCGTGTTGAACCGGCCAAAAATGGATCTTAAGAGTGCTTCAACCTATGCGCAAGCAGTTTCTGGAAATAAGATCAAAGGGCTTAAGGAGAAACGCATGGGAACTGTGCCTGCTGAACTCTCGGCTGAAGCGGAGAACTGGAGTAAGGTTCTGCCAAAGAACAAGCCACGGCTCAAGAGATCCAGACCGGATGCGATCGTAATTAAAGCTTCTGAAGGCAAGAGCAATGCGGAAATTCTGCGGAAAATTAAGGCGGATCCGAAATTTAAGGAGGTGGAAAAAATTGTGACCGGAATTAGGAAAACGGGAAAAGGTGATCTTCTGTTGGAGTTGGGAAGACAGGAAAGTGGGCAAGCCGGAAAGCTATCAGGAGCGTTTCAGGAGTCTCTTGGCGAGTTGGCTATCGTTCGTGCGCTTACACCCGAAGCTCGAATTGAGGTCAGGGACATTGATGAGGTAACCAGTAGAGAGGAGATTCTGGAAGCCTTGAATACGGGTTTTCAAGGTGTGAGTATAGAGGCGGCAGCCATTAAGTCTGTTAAAACGGCATACAGAGGAACACAAACCGCAGTGCTACAGATACCGACAGCAGTGGCTGTCAAGTTGTTAGAAGTCGGAAAAGTGCGTGTTGGATGGGTGGTATGCCGCATTCGCGAAAGATTGAATGTTTCGAGATGCTTCAAGTGTCATGACTATGGACACATAGCAAAGAAGTGTCCCAATTTGGAGGACTGCACCACACTCTGCTTCAGATGTGGTGGTCAAAACCATTTGGCCAAGGCATGTGCCAATACTCCGCGATGTATACTGTGCCAAAGAAAAGGCGAACAAGAGATTAATCATGTCTCAGGGGGTTTTAAATGCCCATCCTATCAAAGGGTTATTAATAGTAATATTAGCGGGAAATTAAGCCGGAAATGAAAATTCTGCAGCTAAATTTAAACCACTGCGAGGCTGCCCAGAGCTTGTTGTCACAAACGGTAATTGATTTATCTGTAGATATTGTTGTCCTTAGCGAACCGTACGCTTGCAGTTTGGATGCAGCATGGGCGGTCGATACATCTGAGAAAGCTGCTATTTGGAATGCCAGCTGTGGTTTACATATGACCATGCGTCGAAAGGGAGTTGGTTTTGTCTGCGTAGAAGTGAATGGGATATATATATACAGCTGTTACGTCCCACCTAGCGTTGACTTAAATGGATTCAATACTTTTCTGGACAATTTGACCAATGATGCTCGCGGAAGAAATCCGGTAATTATAGCTGGGGACTTCAACGCATGGGCATGTGAATGGGGTTGCCCAAGGACAAATGCGCGAGGAAGATCTCTTTTGGATTCTTTCGCGTCTCTGGAGGTGGCGTTACTGAACGTTGGAACTGAGTTCACTTTTAATAGGAACGGAGCCGGATCTGTCATCGATATTGCGTTTGCAAGCAGCGGAATATTCCCTACTACAAAATGGCGAGTAAGCGAGTGTTACACGCATAGCGATCATCAGGCTATAGAGATCGAAACTCACGCAAGAGAGACTGTAACGCAAAATTTAGTCAGAGGAATACGGTGGAAACCAGAAACCTTCGACCGCGATTTGTTTTTGGAGGCTATTGGCAGCGGCTGCATTGGTGGTTGTGCCGAGGAAGCAGCGAATACGCTAATGGGGAGAACTAAGGCAGCCTGCGATGCATCATTGGTTCGTAAGGGCTCGTATAAAAGACGTACTCCTGTGTACTGGTGGAACTGCGATATCGCTAAACTCCGTAAAGACTGCATTAGTGCTCGTAGAATGTGTTACAGGGCAAGAGGAGGCGAGGAATACGAACACAAAGCGACAGTTTACAGAAATAAGCGGAAACTTCTTAGAAGGGCAATACACAAAAGTAAGAGAGAATGTTTTTTGCAGCTGTGTGACGATGTGGACATAAACCCTTGGGGTCTGGCATACCAAATGGTGGTGAAAAAGCTCAAAAGATCGAAACAGCCTATGTGCCCTCGTTTAATGGCGGATATTACAAGGTGCCTTTTTCCTGTTCAAGGTGGCTTTACGAGAATTGAGTTAAGGGTTAATCTGGACCAAGTACCTAAGGTTACAAATGGGGAGGTTCTTAAAGCGGCGGGAAGGCTTAAGGCAAGCAAGGCGCCAGGCCCAGATGGTGTACCGAACATTGTGCTCAAAACTCTGGCGACAAAGCGTACTGAGCTTTTAACAGCAGTCTTTGATACCTGCTTGAGGGAGGGAATTTTCCCTAGGCTCTGGAAGAGGCAGCGGTTGGTACTACTTCCAAAAACTGCAAACCCGTCTAGGCCGTGTGAGTATCGGCCACTTTGCATGCTGGATTCTGCAAGTAAATTGCTGGAGCAAATTATCAAGGAGAGACTGGAAGCTGCTATGGGAAGCAAACTGTCGGACCTACAATTTGGTTTCAGGAGAGGAAGATCGACGATCGACGCACTGCGATTGGTGAAAGAGATTGCGCAGAATGCGATTGAAGGTACGCGGTGGAGGGGAGGCTCAAAAGAGTATTGTCTGATACTTGCGCTGGATGTTAAAAATGCGTTTAATACAGCCAGCTGGCGATCAATTTTACAGGCATTGCGAAATTTCCGAGTCCCTGCATATCTTCATAATATAGTTTCCAGTTATTTAAGCGAACGAGTCCTGCTCTACGTCACAGATGAGGGAGTTAAGGAATATGAAGTAAAAGGAGGAGTTCCTCAGGGCTCGGTCCTTGGGCCCTTTTTATGGAACGTCATGTATAATGACATATTTAAGCTTAGACTGCCTGCTGGTGTCAGAATTGTCGGGTTCGCGGATGATATTGCGCTTGTTGTTGTAGCGAAGCACCTTGCGGAGATCAGGGAAGCTGCGGAGGCTGCGGTTATGATTGTTAGGAACTGGCTTTCCTCAGTTGCACTCTGTTTGGCTGACCATAAGACGGAAATGGTGCTAGTAAGCAGTAGGAAGATTGTCGAAAGCATTGACATCAGAGTTGGAAATTGTGTGATAACTGCTAAACCTTATATTAAGTATTTAGGTGTCATGGTCGATAATAGACTTTCGTTCAAAGCGCATCTTGAACATATTCACCGAAAGGCGGAGATGGTAGTTGCGGCGTTATCGCGGATCATGTTGAATGCTCGAGGGCCAAAACAAGAAAGAAGGAAATTACTAGCTGGTGTTGTAAAGTCCACTATTCTGTATGCAGCGCCTATTTGGGAAGGAGCTCTTCGGAAGAAAAGTTATGCGAGAGGAATCGTTGCAGTATATCGGAGGTGTGCACTTAGGGTCTGCTGCGCTTATCGCACAGTTTCACAGGATGCGGCGCTTGTGATGGCTGGTATGTTCCCATTGCACCTGATAGCGGGGCGATCAGGATTAATGGCGCATGAGGAAATGGTTGGAGAATGGCAAGCACGATGGCGGGTTGCGCAACATGGAAGATTCACATATAAGCTAATACCATGCCTTGACCCATGGTTGAAGAGAACCCATGGTAACATGGACTTTTACCTAAGTCAGCTTGTGAGTGGACATGGCTGCTTTAAGTCATATTTGCACCGATTCGGCTTTGAGAGAGATCCCTTTTGCGAGTGCTGTGGGTCACAGGCGGTGGAGGATGCGGAGCATGTTTTCTTTATATGTTCCCGCTATAATGATATGAGAAGACAGTTGCAAAGAGAGATAGGCGCACAGATTACGCCTGAAACTATAGTCGGTCTGATGTTAAAAGATCTAGATAATTGGAATTTTATTAGACAGTTTGTTGCAGTAGTCCTGATAGAGCAAAGGAGATTAGAAAGAGTGCGAAGGATACAAGAAAGACTTGGCCTATAAAGCCCGCTCCCCCCACGATGAAATGCTGAACTGCGGTCCCGTGGGGTGGATGAACAGGAGAAGAGGTGGTTTTAGTGAGTAGGAGTCTCACACTACTGGCGCTCAGAGGAACTAGCACCAGTGCCCATGATGGGTTTCCACCCGACAAAAAAAAAAAAAAAAAAACACGCAAACAGATGCAACAACAGACAAAACGACGAGCAACACTTTTGTTTTGTTGTTGTTGTTGTTGTTGTTTTTGTTTTGTCTACTACGAGAACGTATAAGTTTTTGTAGCAGTTTTTGTGTTGTTAGTTTTTCGCTATTGTCGTTGTTGTTGTTGTTGTGTGCTGTTTTTTGCCGTATGCTGTCGCTGTAGGTATATATAACGAAGAAGAAGAAGAAGAAGAAAAGGAAGAAGAAGAAGAAGAAGAAGAAGAAGAAGAGAAGTTGCTACAGACAAATTGACGCGACGACATTATTTGAACGCTTAATTTAGATGATGTCGTAGTTGTTGCTGTAAATGTTGCTGTTGTTGTTGCTGTAGATGTTGTTGTTGTTGTTGTTGTTGTTGTTGTTGTTGCCGCATTGCTGTGACTATTTCAAGTGTTACTTACTCGTCGACGGCTCGTGACGATCGACGATGTTGGGCGATGAACGATGATCATAGAGATAATTGTCGTCGTATAACGATAATGAATGGATTAAATGAATGAAATCAAACTTCAGGATAAAAACAATAACATCATGGTAATAAAATCAGAAACAACAACAACAACAATAACAACAACAACAACAACAACAACAAGAACAATCAAAAATTAACACCACTTTTTTAATTAATGCCTTTTCTTTTCGACATTTCTTACAAGTTGTGTCATCAACGATGTGGTGTGGTGTTGTTTAGTTGTTGTTGTTGCTGTTGTTGCTGCTGCTGTTGCTGCTGTTGCTCCGTGTACGGTATGATTGCTCTTTCAGCGATAGAATCATAAGCGGAAGCGGATATGTCGCGTAGGTTGTTGTTCATTTTGCATTTTTTTGCTTTAATTTTTTAATTAATTTTTAAAAGAGTTTAGTGAAATTCTTAAAGCAGTTAACACAAAAAAAAAAAAAAAAAAAAAAACAAAGAAGTAAAAAAATAACAAAGGATACAAGAAAGGGAGAGAGAAAGAGATAGAGATTGAGTAGGATTTAAGGAAAGTGTACATTCTCGATCTAATGACATTGAGAGCATCGAAAGGAATCAGCACAGAACAAAAAGCAACGATTATCGCAGTTTATCGTTATTATTCGATAAATCTCGTCAAAATCAAAATTTTAAAATAAATTTTTAAAGAAATTCTTTTGCATTGAAATAAAAGGAAGGCATTACAAAATTGCTGGAAACTTTTTGAAGCAACCTGCGAAAATTGCCCACACTTTTTTGTTATTCAAACTCTCTCTCTCTCTCTCTCTCTCTCTCTCTCTCTCTTTCTTTCTCTATTGATTTTTCAATATAATTATTAATAAAAATTTCATTTATTTTTAACGATTTTATGGAGAAAAACTATAATAAAAATATTTTCTATAGAAAGAATGCAGAAGAAGCCATACAATATGCATACACACACACACACACACACACACACACACACACACGCGCATGCATACAAATTATGGCAATAATTAAATGCATTTCATTCATTTTGTGGTGGTGCGGCGTCAATTAAAAATATTGAGCTAATAACCGCTCCGAACGCTCCAGCCTTTGCTTTGCTCGACTGTATAAAGACTTTTGCGGGAAGCGTGCGTAGAGTGAGAAGGAGAAGAGCTACAGAAAAACAATAAAATAAATAGCTTAAAACTGCGGCATTCACAGAACAAAAATAACACCATCAACGAACGAGAGAGGCACACTTTGTGCTCATTTTGATTAAAAAACTATTTATACGAGTACAAAAAAAAAAAAAACCACAGGAAAATGATAAAATCATTGGAATATTTAACAAATTCAATTGAACTTTGTCTCATTTATGATTTCTTATAATTTCCAAGCTGTCATTGGTTGGTTGGTTGGTTGAGTGGGACAGCTGCTTGCTGGTGTTGTTGTCGTTGTTGTTACTGATACTTTTTCAACAATTTATTGTCTCGCCAGCATAGAGAAGAGACCCGGTACTGCAAAGAACCCAGTAGGAAACCGAAAATCATTGATGTTTATTTTCGTAAGAGTTCTTTTTTCTCTTCATTATTTAATAAAATAAAAATTTCATTATTTCTCCGTTGAACAATTTCATATTGAAAAAAAATAAGACTTTTAAAAAAAATAAGACACTTTTTCCGAAAGTAGATTTTTAAAAGAAAAAACTCCATAGAACTTCTCACAATTCTCACTATTAGACGAATATTTTTTTTTTTTTAAGAAGCTTTCAGTGACATTAAAACCTATTCTAAAAAGCAATTATTAACTAACCTTAAATAACTTTAAATAACCTTAAGCCTGAATCTATAAACTTAACCTTAAAATCATACTATTTTATTTTTTATTCTATTTTTTTTTTGCGTTTCCATTTATTTCTGTTGAAATTATTTAAACGTTTGTGCTATTCTCTACAATAATAGAGTATGTAATGACAGTCCAAATACGTATATAAAAATTTCATTAATATTTTAAAAATTGTCGTACTTCCCATGAGATTACTCGTACCGCTTCCGATGAGATTACTCAGTAATCGAATATTTTGTTTCAATGTTGCTGCTCATTTTCCTTCAGGGGCGAACAGAAACAATTTTGTAATGTGCGTTTCGTTTCGTTGGCATTTCTCTTTCAAAATATTCAAATTATTTGAAATGATGGAAAGTTAAGAAATTTTCATGTTGACTCTCTGAGTCAAGGTTAGGCTGCTGGCTCATTTATTTCTGGAATTTCATAGAACATTAAAAATTTGTTGAATATTAATTATTCAATACACTCGAGCATATAAAAACCACTTAATTAGCAAACTAATTAAGAGTCGACCATAATAATAACGGAAAAGGAAGCTTAATAGGAAAACATCATAAAATTACAATTACAGAGAAATTCGATGATTAAATTAAAACAATGTTATGAGTAATAAAAAAAGTAATCATTCCGTTCAACTGAAAATAGGCCACGAACGACTTCGACTTCGACCACTTCGACTGCTCAAGAAAGTTTATCAAACCAATTTACCCAACAAATTTTACAGAAAATCTATACATCCTGTTAACTATGTATATTCGGGTGACGTGGCGAAAATACTAAAGATATTTAAGTTGTTAAAAATATTATTGCAAAATATCACATTATCCAAAAATGATTAGTAACAAAAATTAATAAAATATCAATCAATACAATACAAAAATGATTTTTTATAAGGAAATAATTTATAAAAAAAACCAACCACTTGAAAATACTTGAAAAACCAAAATCAGTTTTTTTAAACAAGCTTAAAAATTCTTAAAAAGCTTAAAATTGTTTTTTGCAGCTAAATAAATAAATAATGAGCACTAAATAATGAACGTTGGCCCCAAAAAAAATATATGCTGTCTACTTTTAGGCGACTATATTCAAGTTAATCAAAGAAACTCTGATTAAAATCTTTAAAGAATTCAAAACTTGTCAAATTTTCCCGGGTTTCTTTCCTCCCACCAACCTAATCTATTTAATTAATTAATGAATTACTAACACCGAACGAATATTAATCATAATGATAATAATAAAAAAATTTTAAAAATTCAATAAACAAAATGGAAATTAATTTTTTTTTACCTTAATTCATGTAAAATTACTAATCTTACTTCTTATAATTTTAATTTCTAAAAATTAAAAAATGAAAATTAAAAATAATTCTGACTTTTTCGATGTTTCCAGCGGAATTTTTAGTTTTGTTAGAACATAGAAACATAGAAAAGGTGAATATTTCCATATCACTTAAATTCATGGTGTTTGACATTTGTTCCTTTTTTTGATTAAGTCGAGCCTAGAAACAGACTGCAGTTTAATCAAAATGATGTTAGGACATCTTAAGCCCGCGAATATTTTCTTAATATAATTTTTTTCCCATCACAGAAAAATTCTTTAAAACAAAGTCGTTTTTCATAATTTATAGAAAATATAATTTGCTTATAATTTAAAAATAAATCTCTGTTTTCCTTCCCTGAGAATTTGCAGTTTTCTAACCAAAATTTTTAAAAAATTACATCTTTTTATTATTTTTTAAGGCAATAAAAGTAACTGTAAATCCATAACATTCGTCCCTGTATGCCCCGTAATCACATGATATTCGCCAGCATTTAGTTGATGATAGAAATTATATGAATCGTTGTTTTCCAAGCACTCGCGCACCTGCTCCAAATTTGCTTTAGAATCTTTTAAATACTCCTCAATGATGTAACTGCTCCCCAGCGCACCAGCTGCAGGGGTAGGTCCATCAATGCCGTCAGTACCGGCGCTTAGGAAGCACACATCATGGAAATCTTCAGGTTGTTCGTAGAAAGCCAAAGCCATACGTAAGGCTAACTCTTGATTACGACCACCAGCGCCGTTGCCAGTAACCTACAACATGAAAGATAATATATTGAAATTGTAGCACAACTATCAAGCAATCATCACCTTCACTGTCGGTTCTCCTGCTTGGATAAGCAGCAATGGTTTACCAGTTCTCTCGCACAGCAACAATGTCTTCAGAAAATGCTGAAAAATGCGCGCGTCGAATGGAAATCGCCCTTTCAGCTCTGCCTCCGTGATTTCGTGACGCTGAAAGCTACGTATATTGTGCACCAGCGTGGTGTATAACTCCACCAAATTCTGTACCTCACCCTGCACCGTAGTACTGGCTATAAATGGATTATAACCAAACTCCAAACTTTGAGCCATTGCAGTCGCTGTGGCTACACGGTTGTCACCCACAACGTAAATAAAATTATTCTTAACCGGTTCCGCATCAGTCGTTGGACAATTTAAACTTGCATCATCACTAATAAGTTTCTGTATGTGCTTCGGAAGCATGGGCCACATTTCGTACTTGATCAACACATCCTGAGCATTGTATTTTCTGCGAATGGGATTGCAAGTTGGTCCACTCGCAATTAAGTCAACCGGATCATTGACAATGTCACTGATAACAAACGATATAATAGCAGCGGCATTTTGAGCGAAGGCCGCCAGACGCCCTCCCTTAATGTCGGATAGTGCTATGCGCACAACATTCATTTCTTCAATGGTGGCACCATTGTTGGCCAACTGGCGCACCAGTTGCATCTTTTCATCCAAAGTCAAAGGCTTTTTGGGCAGTGTCAGCAATGCTGAGCCACCTCCGGATATTAGCACAAAGAGAATATCTTTGGAGGTTAGCTGCGTTGCCAGTTCTTTGATACGTTTTGCTGCTTCCATAGCTATAGCGTCCGGTTGGTTATTGGGAGCACCTTCGAGGACAGTGATGCAAGTGTTGGCCGATAATTGCATATCAGTTCGATCGTGGAATTGTTGTTGCGACCCCAAAGGTATACTCAGAATTCCTTGGCGTAGATGCGAAGACAAAGCACGTTCCAACTGAACCGCCATTCCGAGAACAGCCTTACCAAAGCCCACCAAGTGGCACTGCTTGTCAGTGATGTCCAAAGTCTTTCCTTGTACATTGATAAGCAGACGCTTTCCAGCAACTTTGGGTTGCAGTGTGTAATTGTTGGCCTCTGTTAGAAGATTCGCGGGGCGCACAGACTCCACAGAATTGTGAAATATTTGACGCAAATTTTGAAGATGCTGCAATTTGGAGACCATATCGAGTTCCGCGTTAATCGCACATCATTTAATCAACCCATTAGAAGAAGAAAAAAGATAAGATTTCTCTTTATTATTTGTAAATAAAGTCAAAGAAAGATTCGTAAGCAAAAGTCAAGTAACATCAGCTGATAACAGCTGTTCTCGAAATTTGTAAGAGATTATTGGGAAGAGTTTTATTAATAGGTCTAGCAAATGTTTAAACCAAACGCTTGAAAAGTGTTTTCGCTTCGATGTTTTCGCCTCAAATTTTTTGCAAATTTTGACAGAGTCAAAACTTTGACAGCGTTTACAGAGTATATTTTGTGTACGATTATTAAAAAAAACGTAGAAAATGTTCTCTTGATTGACTAATAATGTTTTAGTCAAACTTTATAAATTATTTTTAAATTTTTTACTATTATTTTAATTCTTTAAAAATTTAATTTTATTTTTACTATTATCAAAGCGCAATTGTCATGTTGTCAATGTGCAATAATGCGAAAACTGAATTTATTAATACTTATATTACATATTTTATAGCAATTTGGACATAAGGTTTTTATTTTTTACTAATACAGCGGGTTAAGCTTAAGTTAAAACTACTACGATGTTTTACGAATTATTACATTTAAAGCCTGTCCATTATTTTTGGCAAATCATTTTCACTTCTTTCAATGTCTTCAGTACGGCCTAAAGCGTATGGAGGCTCTCGGTCAGTTTGTAAGAAAAATGATCCCCTCAAACTGCAACAAAACGGGGTGGTTATATGAAAATTTAAGGGATCAAAAAACGACCAGCATTACCTCACATCGACGAAGTAACCCATTAATGCATCATTTCTTTTGCCATAGCAAAATGATTTTAGGGGCCAATTCGGGCAGGCATAACTCCAAAAACCAGCATTAGTGTTAATGGATTCAGCATAAAATTGTGGAGCACGGTCATGACTGCAACTACTTGGAGCTGCAATGAGTATTAATATGATGACTGCACTTCGTTAATAAACTGATATCTTTCCACTTACCCTCATCTTTTTCGCAACCCGGCTGAAAGGGCTGCCCAATATTCGGGTAGAAATCAGCATGACCCATGGTACGCAGCATACCGCGCACTAAAATGTCCGTATGAATGACATCAACAAAATTCGCATCTGATGGATCCAGTTTGGCGTCAGCGGAAACTGTTATGAATAAAGGTCGGGCAGGATCCAAACCTGAAGAGTATTTATATTTATTAGTTGTTAATAAATTATTATTATTATTAAAACAAAAAGAAACAGCGGGAAAAGAAGAGAGAGACAGATTGTGACCTACCTGTTATTCTCTCCAACTTATAGTATACATAATTGGCCGTTTGTCCAGCGACTTGAGATCCCAAACTAAAGCCGATTAAATGAATATCCTCATTAGCCACGAGCCCCTCACTGACGAGATTATTTATCAATTGCGCCAGGCAGCGACTGACGAGTGGCACATTATCCACTGATGCTGCATAGCATGGTTCCGGCACTAGTGGCCCGTAGTCGACGGATATCACGTAGACATCCTGATGCTGCAACAACACCGGTCGTATGTGCGAATTCGGTGATACGTCACGACTTCCGGTATAGCCATGGATAATGATTTTCACAGGAAGACCAAGTTCAAAGTCTTCAGAGCGCAAATTAAGTGGATCCAGCAGAATTGGAGCATCACGTGTGGCGCTTGTAAGAGTAAGGATAAAGAAGAAGGGGGTGGGGGGGGGGGATTAAACTCTTTTTATAAGTACAATTAGTGTTGTGTATACAAATAATCGGTACTCACTTCGTATACAACCAGAAAGTAATATTTTTATTCGGGCATTTCATTTCTTGACTGACAAAACATTTGGGATTCGCCAGACCGAATAAAGAATTTGCAGCTACCACGAAATTCAAAAAGTCTGCAAGAAAATTTTTGAAAAAAATTGTACACTTCAATTAATCAGGAATTAAAGGAATTAATCAATCAACTACTTTTTGCTGCTATTAAAAACATCATCGTTGTTATAATATATTTCATATTGAAGACAGCCTTTGATGGAGACTGCTTTTGATGGAGACCGTCTTTGCTGGAGACTTCTTTTGATGGAGACTGTCTTTAAAGGAAAATGTCTTTGTTGGAGACTGACTGTGATGGAGACCGTCTTTGATGGAAACTGCTTTTGATGGAGACCGTCTTTGATGGAGATTGCTTTTGATGGAGACCGTCTTTGATGGAGAACGTTTTTTTTTTTTTTTTAAATCAGCACTGTCTTGAACGTTTTTTTTTTTTTTGTTTAAATCAGCAGTGAATTTTACGAAGGCCAACCTAAAAAAATTAAACTAGTTTTATAGACTAATTATTCTTGCTGGAAGCCAGTTTGTAACTAACTGCTTCGTCGATAAAGCAATAAACCAAATAAAAATGGTTTATATAAAAATTATTTTAAATGACAAAAAAATAGAAAAGGCGGAGGAGGCGGAATGCGATTACCTGCTTCACAGATCGAATCGCTCAGTCGAGCTAACTATCTTGATCTATTTATTCATTAGCAACACTTAAGCTGTAGTCCTTGTCTATGGATTCCATAAACACCGATATTTATACCGTCATCGAATCATGTCGTAGTTGATTAAAAATTATATACATAAATAATAGTAACCGATAAAGCATGAACACTAAAAATAAAATTATAACCTATTTTATTATGTATTTGTTGCTAATTAATTTGTCTTTTTTGTATGATTTTTGGTTGGCAAAATTATCAGTGAGCCAGCATTTTTAAACTAAGTACTACGTGCGTACGTACATTTAAAAAATATTCAAATTGCAACAACGCTTAAAAGAACGAAACAATTAATTACAAAGGAAAACCCAATAATCATTATCAAAATAGAGTTAGTTATCAAACCACAAGTTCTTTAAAGAAGAGTTCTTTTTTCGTCAAAGTCAATCAGAACATTTTAGTTATCAAAATACAAAATGCTTTATTATTTTAGTACTTTTTAGTATTTTAGTACTTTTTTCATAGATATATTTCATTACAAACAATCGAATGATAAAGAAGTTGTTATCAATCATCATTAAAGTTGAAGGTTTTTTATTTATTAAACTGTTTAGAAAAAAGGCTCTTGCATACGAATAAACTTTATTAGACTATTAAAAAAAAAATTAACATTATATCGACTAAACTACGACCATTAATCGGAAAGGCGTAGTAAAATATTAAAATTTTATTGCGTCTTTTTAAGTTTATTAAGCATATTCATTTTATCTATCCTAAATTTTGCATGCATGCAGAAAAAAAGTAAAAGAAAAAAAGTTAAATGAAATTTTTTAAATATTCTTTAGAAAGCTTTTTTTAAACCTTTCTGACTCTATTTGAAATGTTCTAAAGTATTTATATGACTTCTCTAAAATACAAAATAAAACAAGCAAACAAAACAAATTAGCATTATCGAAATTCTTTGTGAAGTGGTTACTTATTTATATATCAGCTTTGATAAAATAAAACTAACCTTTCTTCAGTTTTTTTCTACAGCAAAATTAAGCGATCTTAAAAACTTAACTTTTGGAATTAATTAGTTATGTTAAAAGCACAATTTTTTTTCATTTCCATCATGTCACTTATTCGTAATTCGATGGACGAACACTTCACATCATCGCGCTTGAGCACCAGCAAAATATTGACTATTAAAAAAATGACAGTTATCGCGTTTTTTCTGCCAATAATGTTCTGCCAAAATATATTAACAATACTCGTATAATAATCTCCAATGGACAAGCTTAAAAATTTCGTTGCTATTTTCTTTTTGGTATGGCATAATAAGTAATATGGCATTGATAAGTAATAAATCAGTAAGACTTTCCTTAGATAATGATTAGGATTTTCTGATTGAAAAAAGAATTAGTTTGAAGTACTGAACACAAAGAAATTGTTATACTAATGACGGTGGAGGAAAAAGGGTAAACTGAAGGGGAGAAGGTAGGATTATTCAAAGCTTAATTATATTAAGTACTCTTGATCTTAAAATGTGTTATTATTAAAAGAAACTGTCATTTTGCTTGATTTATAGTTTATTTAAAATCTTTTCCAACCAAAACATTTTATTCTGTTGACTATTCAAACAGGTTGCACAGACATGTTGCACAGCTTGTTAACTTGTGCTCAAATTCGTTGAATGGAAGAAAACCTGTATGATGAATACCACTTTTAAAAAATACGGAAGAGTTTTATAGTAAGAGATTTGCTCGACATTTATTTTCACGATATCAAAAAGCGCATACAATCACTAGCTTTGATTTAGTTTAAGTTTTTTATTGTAATTTTCCTCCGATTAACAGGTCAGGGTTACCATT
The DNA here is from genome assembly GCA_949752815.1 of Conops quadrifasciatus. Taxonomy (NCBI): domain Eukaryota; kingdom Metazoa; phylum Arthropoda; class Insecta; order Diptera; family Conopidae; genus Conops; species Conops quadrifasciatus. The sequence goes on along the minus strand of OX457080.1, from coordinate 15,906,929 downwards.
TTCATATGAAGATTTAGGCATATGTACGTATGTATTTGCCTTGAACAAATATATTTCTTGTATAATTAATGCAATATTCTCCACTTTGCAGAAGAATTCACTGTGTTAAGAATGATTAAAATCTTTCTGCTAAACATTTTTGCGAAACCAAATGTTCTTAAATCAAAACATTTCAAACTGCTGCGCACATTTCTGCTGAGATTTGGACGGTTTCTCGAGATTTCCTTAAAATTGTCCTCGGTTTTTGCCTCGATTGAGAACAAATCTGCTCTAAATCGAATAAACTAAAGAAGCCTGTCATGTCTATATCGAGAAGAGAGCTCGACAATTGGCTCATCTCCCGTAAATCCTAAAGAAAAATCTTCCTAAATAAAATCGTCTTTTCTGATCAATAAATATTCTTCTTCTGAACTTGAGCCTTGACTATTTCTCATAATCTCCAATTTTAGAGTTGATCTTTTTCGTTTGTTAACTAAAACCAAAATTTTTATGGACTTTTTTGGTATTCACTAATGACCGTAATGAAATGATTACGGACGTTTGGATGATAACATTAATACAAACATAAAGTTAATCATTTTAATTCTCTACATAGAACTAAGTATTCCTTTTTTATTATATTAATTTTGTATACTTCAAACTTTTTCTTACAATTCTTTGCAACTCTGCGAATTTGAAATATCTACAAGAGCTTGTTAGTTTTTTTTTATGTACTTTAAGTACTAATGTTACAAATAGTCAACATACATACATACAACGCTTATGTTAACAATATTATGAGTATGTATGGATGGTATTTGGCAGTACTTTTTTGTGTAAAAAATATTAGAATAACCTTTCTTAAAATCAACAGTAATAATACATACCGAAATAGATTTTAAACCTTATTTATTATACGTATTTGAAGCTTAATTTGTCTTTAGTTTTCTTTTCAAAATTCTTTTCTTATTTCTTTTTGTTTTTGCAGTAAACGCTTAAAATACAAAACCTTCACTCGTTAGCTCACTCTGATTAACTCTGATTAATCTATCTTTGATATAATCTCTCCAGAGTTACCGTTGTAACCATTTTGTAGCTGCCACCCAGTAACCACCAATGTTTGGGATGGCACATTTTGAATTTTTCTACAAAGTAGCAAAAATAAATTTCTTACTGCTAAAAAATGTGTATGGTTAAAAGGTTTTGCGCATAATGACATTTCTTCATTTTCTGTAGGGAAAATCTTGAAGATTTTGAAGAGATTGATCTAAAAATCGGATAAAAAAATCGGATAAAAGAAAATCATAAGAGTTATTATTCTCTTAGCATAAACACTTTTTTTTAAGTAGAAAACTTGAAGCATTTAAAAAAAAACGGGGGTCATATTTGAAACAATTTACAATTTAACAGAAGTAAAGTTCTCTAAAATATTTTATTTTATTTTATTTGAAAGGTATAAAAAGGTATGTACCCGAAAAAAAAACTTTTTGACGTTTATTCAAGCTCAAATCGTGAAATATGTCGAAAGAAATTATTAGGGAAAAAAGGTTTCTAGAGAGAAATTTGTTCCTTCCAAAACACATCATCAGCCCCGTCGGAAAACTTAACGAACATTAAGAAACAAATTTTCCATATCATTCCTTTCAAGATCTTTAAAGGTTTGAGTTTTTTATGATTTCATATTATGATTATTATTATAGACTATTTGTTATTATAGACTATTCTCCATATAACAATTATCTTTCGTAATATTTCAAGATTTAAATTTAAGTAATTTTAAAGAATACGTTTTTCTTTATTAAACATTTTTAAAAAAAAAAAAAAAAATTCACAGAACTAACACTTGTAAAATAAAGTTATCTATGATGGGAAAATAAACAAATTTTCTACACAAATGTAAAGTTTTAAAGAACTAAAATTATTAATCAAACATTCTTATATTCTTGTTCTAATTTTATAACGCTTTATTTTACGGTAATCTTTTAAAAATTATCTAATTATCTAAAAAAATCAATCGATGTAAGTACTAGAATGAATTGTATGTAAAGGTTTTGAATGAAGTTCTTAATTACTATCGTATTAAGAGAAACACTTTGAACATTAATCACCAATTCCTGACATTTTTTAGAGATACACTCCTTTTCCTGACACTCGTATATATATATTTATTTACGGATTGTATTTTATTGGATTTGTATTTTATTGAATGGACTCCTTTTAGATTTTTTGTGTCTACAATTTTTATAACAATTTTTTTTAATTTTTTACAATATGTATTGAAAAGAGGAGTAACTTTTTGCACTTCATCCCATCAAATGCTTTGAAACATCAAAGCATAGCTTTTACTTAAAGGACCTTTAAGTTTATTAAAATAATTTCTATTTAATTTTCGTACATCATCTTCCGAACGCCTCGCTAATACTGACTGTGATGAATGTGATGTCGTCAATGATTGCTCATCACATCTCTGTTTATGGTTGGCACCGATACGGCCTGATTTATTATCAGTTACAATTCCTTTTAGACTAGACTTCAAATGATCAAGATCAAATGACCAAATCGGTGGTACAGCGTTAGATCGTTGATCTTGTGCATAAGTTTTGTAACGTTGTTGCATTTTAATTTCACTCCGTCGCCAAGGATTAAAACAATCCGCAGAATGTTGCAAACGAAACTGTTGTAAGGTCAAAAGCATGCTGGAGTCTTTATGGTAGACGCGATCCGATCTAGTGGCTATATTTTCCAAATACTCTATGTATTCTGTTTGTTCTTTTGTGGCGGCAGAAGACGATTTTGAAGGAAAGAGAACGTTTTTACAACGTTCATAGCACAGACGTTGTTCGGTATATAATTGTTGTTGCTTTTCGCGCTCGATCTCTTCGTCTGTTTTCAGGGGCCAACAAATGATGGGACTCTCTTTCTTTGCAACTGAAGAAGAACCGGTTCTTGGTGGTGAGTTGAGTATAAAATGTTGTTGTTGTTGCTGTTTCTCCTGCTTCTCCTCCTGGTGCTGCTGCTGCTGGCAAGGCTCAGACGCCACTCCGTAACGTGACTCTCTCTTCCGCATTGTATCGACACTTTTGTTTGCTGCAGTCAAGGTCATTCTGGCATCATTGGCGGCTACTGCTGGTAGTTTGAGGCATGTAATGTGTGTTGGTGTTCTGCTATCTCTTTTCCTCATCATTCGCTTAATGGGAATGAATTTTGGTTTTTCCTTAATTTCAATAACTTTTTTACCGCTTAACATTGTTTTTGCTTTTTGTTGTATGGCATCAGCACCGACTTGAGACGTTCTGCAGCCAACGACAACTGTTTCTTTACTACTCTCGTTACAACAATAACAACGCGTTTTATGTTGTGGCTTAAAAGGCATTTCTCTTCTCTCTTCTCTCTGTGGCCAGTTTTTGTTTTCTTATTCTCGCTTCTAAAAGAATCTCTTTTTATTTCTCACTTAGAAATATTTTTTATTTTCTCACTAAGAAAAGAATTTTGTTGTTGAAAATTGAAAAAAAAAATATTAATTAATTTATGCTTTTACTTAAGGGTAAGCTTATAAATTTTGAACTATGATGATGCGGTATAGAAGTTTGTACTTCGACTTGTTTTGTCCTTGGTTTCTACCGGCAACCACCGGAATGGTTGCTTTACATGCATTTTGTAGAATTTAGCTTCAGCATGCGATGTGGAATGCGTGTGGAACGTTTTGGAAAAGAAACGCTCTTCGCTTCGGTTGTTTCATCTTCGAAACGATGTAAGGCTTTCTTCTCTCAAAAGAGTTAACAGTTGGCTTCTAAATAAAACGCAAGTATTTATCGTTTACTCCGTTCAAAAAAAATCTACTAATATACAAATAACTTATCATTCCTGCAAGCATTATGTAAAATATTTTATATTTCTTTCTTTTTGTTTGTCATTCGTTACATGTCATGCTCGGGCACAATTGAAAATGCCTCGAAATTTATGCAATTCTAAATTATATTAAAATTTATGCGGGCTCAAAAATTTTGAATTACAAAAATGGAAAACCAACAGAGAATCGAGTCAGTCGTCTCGCAATCTATAACTGACTGAAATGCTGAAATCTAGTCCGTCACTGGTTTTAAGCGTGTTTGGCAAAAATTTCAAAACGGATGCCAAAATACACGCGATCATTTTTATTTTAATTAGCATCATCAGAGGTTCGTTGAAGTGAAGTGAAATTGTACCAACAATTACTTTGAACGCAATAAATATGTATTTTTTGTCATTTTGCAATAATTTTTAAACACCTCAACATCAATCGTAACATCAACATCATCATCATCATCATCATCATCATCATCATCATGATTGCAGCAACGAACAGTGGTAACAACCAATATGGAAAACGCCTTGGTCTTTACTGTCTCTACGCCCAAGATCAATGTCCCAATGAACGTATTACATTCTGGCTATACAAAAAGTTGGTTTTGTTTACTTAATTTATGATATTTTAATTAAAATTTTTTTTCCAAATTTCTTCTTAAAACCCTCAGCTTTAGCGCGGAAACAGTTAACAGTGGTCCCTCTCCTCCTCCTCTACGCATCGATCCTTTGAATTTACAAAATCAAGACTTTGAACCACATCGTCCGTTAAAGATCCTTATACATGGCTATGCCGGCAATCGGTATCGTACCCCAAATCATGAAATACGCTCAATACTATTGCAAACACAACCCGTTCACGTACTCTCTGTGGACTTTGAATCGTTGGTGCGTTTTCCCTGCTACAATCCTTGGGCTCTGCAGAATGTACCCATTATAGCCAAATGCTTGGGCCAACTGCTTAATAATCTCTTAACGCCGAATGGAGTTTATGCTCCAAACGAAATCCATTTGATTGGCTTCAGTTTGGGTGGACAAATTGCAGGATTGACCGCAAATTGGTTGGACCATAAATTGCACCGCATTACAGGTTACAGATTACTTTATTTATTATTAAGCTTACCTTTGTGTAAAAAGCCATGCAAAAAAATGAGAGTCCTAAATAGCATTCATTGCTACGTGTTTTTTTTTTTTGTCTTCAAGCTTTGGATCCGGCCGGTCCTGGTTTTAGCACTCGCAGCAATGTCGATCGTTTGGATCCTTCCGATGCAGATTTCGTCGATGCTATACATACGGATATTACGTTTAAGGGAATAGTGGGACCATCGGGTCATGCTGATTTTTATCCCAATGCGGGTTATGTTGATCAAAACGGTTGCGATCGTTTCATTGCCACAATATGTTAGAATTCATAGAAATTATTTTTTGTGGAAATTCATGCAGTCTCTCTTTAGCAACTCATATCTGCAATCATTTCCGTTCTGCGTTGTATTATGCTGAATCCATTGTAACGCCGTCTGGATTTTGGTCTTATCCTTGCGAAAGTCCAGCGGAATTTCTTCAACTCAAATGCAATAAATTCTCTGCTCAGCAGCATGCTGCTCTAATGGGTTATTTTGTAGCTGAAAAGTAAGATATTTTGAATGTGAAATTGAATAAGAAAATGTTAATGGAAATGTTCTTATATCATACTTATTTAAACAAAACTTTTTTTAAATACTCATAGTGCTTCCGGTGCATATTATTTAACAACGAATGCTAATGCACCTTTTGCCAGAGGCCGTCTGTACCTAGAAGGAATAGAATAATCTATAGGTAGTGAAGACATAGTCTGGGCATGACCATGCGGAGTATGAGCTGGATATCATTGGTTTTTCCGGGACTTTTTGTTATATTATGACAATATATTTTATTTATGGAGTAAGAGAAGTTCTGGAGAGAGTTAATAAAACTTTTTTATATTCATATTGCATTTATAAATAATAAATAAGAATTTTAAAGAGTTGATAACAAGATTACAATTTAATAAAACAGAGAAAACTACTTTCTTTCTTACAAGTTGTTGTAAAGATTTCGAAAATAATTCCTTTATCAAAATATTAGTAAGTAAAAAAACCGAATGCAATTCGAAGTGGTTCAAAAACCACTTTGAAGCCACCCAAATCACCGGAACCGCGGAAACAGCGGTGGTCACAACCTACGCAGTCATAGTTGCGGTTACTACATTTTTATGATTACCACATTTTTAATCGTAATCTACAAAATGAGTAAATAAACACATGATCAGACTGTCTAATGCACTTGATAACTTGTGCTCATAGCTCTTAACTCGCGATTGAGAGCGAGAAAGAGAGAGAGAGTGTTTAAATTCCATAGTCGCCACACCATAGAGACGCCATTATCTCCATAAACTCGCCATGCAGTCACAAAGAGATGGCTTTAACTCGGCTTAAACTTGGCCGACTCGATAGACTCAAGAAGAGACGTTTCGAATGTCTCGAAATACCACCGAAAAACACAGAGTACCTATGTAGACACTCTCAGAAAAGCCGGCCACGAGCAACGAGCAATAAACGAGCTATAAACCGGTGTCACAAGCTTGCCGACCATTAACAAAACGCACGAACGAATGAAGAAACGAACGCATTTTCGTTGTTCATTTACAATGGAATGGATCGGAAGGAAACGTAGTTGAGTGAAGCAGAGCACAAGACATAGTCACGATATAAGACTAAGACGTTTAACCAGCCGGCCGACCGACCAACCAACCAACCAACCAACCAACCAACCGACCGATTGGATCGTTGCTTAGTATTCCAAGCAGTTGTTGGCCAAAGAGTTTAAAATTTCGCTTTCATTCCAAGTTTCGCTTTCGTTTAAGCCACTCTGGATGGAAACGAGCGCCGGTAGTGGACGGACGGACTTAAGGGGCAAAAGTCAGTCAGTTGGAGATTTGTTGGAGGATTTGAAAAACGGTTTGAAAAACGGATGTGCAAACATGTTGAAATGTACCACAAAAAAGTGAATTATTTCAATTGAATAATAATTTAAAGAAACTCAAAACATAACAAAAAAAAAAAAAATTAAGGCCAAACGAAACGAAACCCCGAAAACAAGTTTTTAATAAAATTTTTAAAAACTAAATAAAAACCGAACGACATGACGACGACTATAGTCGCCATTATATAAGCCATAAATAATAATTAACAAACAAACAAAAACAAAAAATATCAAACAGCATCGACCACGACAAAAACGATGGTAGTGAAAACAACAACAACAACAACAACAACAATCGTACAATTTAAGTAAAAATATTTCTGGCATGCGATGTCGTCGTCCAACGTCAATCTTTTAAAATTGATGAAATCGGAATAAAGTGATTTCTTGGAAATTGGAAATTTTTTGTTGTTGTGGCTGCAGTTACGAAGTGTTGTTGCTCTTGTTATTTTCAAGAGCCCCTCCCCCCCCCCCCCTTCTCACAAATCAAATTACAACAATTTTAATTGTTGTTGAGAGTGTTGGATTTTTTGTACCGATTTTTATTGACTGTTTTAAGAAGCTTAGTTTCTAGCGCTTCCTCAGTTCGTTCTTTTTGGAATTTTATAACGAAAATGCCAATACCACAATATAATCAGTGCCAGCACCACCACCAACAACAACAACATCAAGAGCAGCAACTTCATCACGAACGCAAGCATTATTCTCATCGTAAACAGCAAAAGAAGTATTGCCTTTGTCGACAAAAGCATCAAAGCCAAACTCAACTTCGTCCACAGCAACATCATCGGCAACATCATCGTCATCGTCATCATCATCATCATCATAGTCAACTTCAATATCATTATTCCGAACGCCAAAATCAATGGCGATTTCAACATCATCATTATCGCCATTTTTGTGAATTCTTTATAATTTTAATATTTTCCATTTACGCGGCCAGCCTTCAAAGTGTCGGTTTGTATCTTCTTCTTCTACCTTAAAATTTTATTGTTTAATTTTTTTGAATTTATTCGATTTGGTTTTTTTTTTATGTTTTTTGTGGTCTCTTTATACACTTAAACCAAAAAAGGTTTTTTGAGATTTTTTGCCCTTCATTTATTAATTTATTTACAAAAAAAAAATAACAAAAAAAAGGAAAACCCATTTAACTTTCGCTGTCATCACTAACGACGACTATTTTGAGATGACCATATTTTTTTTCTCGTATCTTTTATTTTCATTTTTCGTATTGAATTTTTCCCTTTTTTTATTTTATTGTTATTAACAGCTCTTTGACTCATTTCTTTTTCTTCTTTTTATAAGTACTTCTTCTCTACGTTTTATATTATGCTAACAAATTTAATAATTTTATTGAAGCATAAAATATTTAAACAACGAACCAACGGCCTTTCGAAAGCGATGAAAAAACTCTTTAGGGCTTTGGTTCGCTCTCCGTGAGACACTTTTGACACATTCAAAAAATACTGTCTGCCTTTATGGCTGCTGTTTCTTTTAGTGAAAGAAAGCCTAACCTAAGGTTAGAGAGTATAATAATTGTATTGTTTTTGTATTTGCTATTTTCAGTTTTTGTTATTTTTAGTTTTTCTTTTTTTGGGGGTTAATGTATCTATTAACCTCATTTGGATGGTTGGAAAGTCGGCAGCCAGTCAGCCATATATTGTTTTTAACTAAATTATTTTAAACAAAATAAACAATATTTCAAATAAATTTGGTAATTAAAAAAGATTTGAGACAATTTTCTAAAATTCGTTAGATTAAAGAAACTTTGGCCCATTCTTGCTGTAAATATTTATGCAATTTAAAACTATTTTCTGGATACGATTTTAATCTACGATGATTAAACTTTATTAGGTTTTTGAAAGCGTATAAGGGTTAAATAAATTTATAATACTATAGGTTTAAAAGCGAAAGAATTACTATTATTTCCATTTTTAAAAAAATCTCTCTAAACTCTGAATACAAATTATTTCATTGTCGTTTCAAGGAAAACCTTTCAAAGCTATGTTAAAGATGTTACATGAATTCTTAATGACTTCATTATTTATTCGTGCTTCAAGCCCATGCTAACCTGCAAAGTTTAAACTTATTTAACCCTCATGTCAGCAATTGAAATTGTTTATTAGAAATCAATAAAACTGAGCACAATTTTATTGAGGAAAAGAGATAAATTTATATGATTGACAGTCAGTATATGTGAGTTGTTTAGTTGATGATTGTCATAAAGTGATTAAATTTTTAAACTTAAATTAATAATTAAAATGCCAATAGTTAATAATTAAAATATTTAAACTTTAAAGTAATAAAATTTTTAAACTTTCGACACCTCTCTTTTTGCTTTTGCACAAGGGTTAAGGTTATAATAATTAACATTCCCATGAAAAAAATCGTCAGCACGACTGACCACAAACAAAATCATCATATTACGAAACATTTATCAAACTGTTATTATTTCATAAGAGTTTTTGAGCAATAATACTGCAAGCAACACTATTTACATATTGTCAGGTGGCAACTCTACTCTAATCATTTTCAAAATTAAGTCTAGTTTCTATGCATTGTTGTTGTTTGCTCGGATCGGATATCCAAAATTTTAAAGATACGCGTAATAAAAATATACTTTTGAATACTTTTATATTGAATGACATTTTTCGATTTTATCTTTCAACAACAACAACAACAACAATACCAATAACAATAATAAGCAGCAATAATAATAATAAACTTTTTCAAATTGAACAAAAAGTACGCACATATTAATTTTTTAAAATAAAGTTTTACGCTTTGCTAAAGCGCTGACAAATCGGCAGTCGAATATTGCGGGCTGAACTCTATAAAACGTTGAGTATAAAACTCTGGCAATAAATACTGATCAAGTTTCAATTGGAATATAACTGCAGTGTGAATGTGGTGCAGCTTCCATTAACCGTAGAATATTATTAACCATTCTAGTGCTAACAAAAAACAATATGTTATTTATCATGATAAACGGCTAAAAAGAAAAATAATTACAACATTTGATATCATCGTTATTATTGTGTTATTCTTGTTGTTTAGTTTTTATTTTTGCATTGCATTTTTTACATTTGTTTTTATATATGTAATATAGTTCTTTTCATTGTGAAGTACCATTAAAGTTTATTAAATGTACGCAAAGTATGACTTTACCATGTACATACAACAATAATTATCTAGAAAATAAGAGTGTCAAGGTATTGTTTAGAAGATATTTTATATCGTATTTTTGTAATTCAATTTGCGAGTAGCCGATTTTCTGCGGTTTTTCTGCATATACCATTCGGTTATTGTGTCCATTTAACATGTCATTAAATGGTATTATTGAAAACTTACATTTTTTTGTTCAATGTTTTTCTATTGACTTCAATATTTTACATATTATTAGCTTTAAAGAGTTGCTTCAGTTCTGTTCTGTTCTGTTCTGTTCTGTTGATTTTTTGCTAATTTATTTACAAGAATAGTTAATAAACATGGTTTTTTGGGTTAAAAATTAAGATTACCATTGATATTATATTATATAAAATTAATATTATACAAAATTATAAAATATAAAATTAAGATTAACACTGATATTAAAGTGCTAAAAAATAATATAACCAAAAAAAAAACTGCCTAAAATGGTATTTCTTTCATTCGAAACTCTCAAGAATATTAGTCTACCTTTTTTAATCTTCATTATGTCCTTCATCGATGGTATTTGGTATGTGTATAATACAATAATTCAGTATATTACCAAATTTCAGTATAAGGAAGAACTTTTCTGAAAATAACCTTTGAACAGAAAATGCAAAATTAGAAAAAAAAATGATTATAAAAAAAAGATAAAATTTCAATTAGAATTCAATATCCAAACGTCATTATAATCATAAAGGTCACCATATCAAACTTGCTCCTTTTTCTTCTTCTCACCAAAAAGAAATCTATGTTGTTTTTCGGAGTAGACTAAAAATAATTTCGGTTAAGAGAAAAATGTGAATGAGATGCGTGTGAGATTGCCAGAGTAATTTAATATTTAAGCTATTTTTTTTTTAAATGAATTTATTATTTTTTATTGATGAAATTGATGAAGCAAAAACAACAAAACGGCAACAAAAATATAGCAAAATGTTAAAAAAGAAATGTTGAAATGCAGAAATGGATGCTGGTAATGGATGAAAGGAAATGCAGCAACAAAATTTATTAATAAGCACAGCAATGACGATGACGACAGTGACAATTACCACAATAACCACATCAACACCAACACCAACACCAACAACACAACACACCAGCATTATTCAATAGTATTTTGCACAACAAAAAGCAGAAAAAAAAAAACAAAAACAACAAAAATTCAAAGCATGCTTCATCAACAACATGAAAATGCTATTTGTTGCTGCCATCATCATCGTTGCCACAAAAATGATGGTCAAAAGCATGCCGGAACAGTTACGCTTTAAATATAAAATTTAAACTTATGAATATAAGAAAAGCAAATTGTGATAAAGCATAGTATAAAACGGAAGAATGGACGAAGCGGCCTTTTTCTTTTTGTGTTCATTGTTTTGTTTTTTGGTCTTGGCTGCATTTTTGCTTGTGTAGGTTGTTGCTGTTTTATTGCAACAAGTCATGTTCATTGCTTGTGATTTTGCCGCTTTTCTTTCTATTTTGTGTTGTTTTTTTCGCTTTTTATTAGATTTTTTTTAGACGAATAACTTGATTTGCAACACGTGCATTTTTGTACAGCTTTAATGCGTTTGTTCCGTATAGCGGCGCTCTTCATTTACACTGAGCGCTAAAAGTGGAACCATATGACCAAAAAGTACTTCATTCTGTCATATTCGATTGCCCAATATTTTGCTTCCTTGATTTCACAGCCATTGGACACTTTTTAAAAGGGATATCACCAAAGAAATGGTGATGATGATAATTAATCATTTACTGATAGTTTCTTGATATTCGTTAAGTTTTAATCCTACAGGGTTGAATATTGTTGGGTTTAGGAACAAAATTTCGTCAAGTTCATTGCGGACACTAAACGGTTTTATTGAGTCATGTTTTTAAAACGTTTTTTTCATTTCAAATGTTTTTCATAACATATACATAACAAAAGTTTGCACGGTAGCTCTCTATAGGTCTGCATAACTTGATACTTCCGTAGATATAAGGTTTGAAGGTTAATCTAAAAAATATTTGATGATTTTTGTAATTAAAAATTTTAAGTCTAGCTGATATTTTATAATATTTAATTAAAGTTTATTCATATTATTATTTATTTAACATTTTCTTATTAATAGACAATATTATTATTAGGTATAAGTATTATATAATACGAGTATTTACCTAAAAAAACGCAATTTCTTATGACATTGTTGTGACTTTTTCACAGTGTTTCCTAATCACTTGCAAAGTGCCAAATTTTAGGAAGATATAAAATAAAATCGGAAAAATTATTAACAAAATTAACTTCATTTTTACTAGTTAAGGACCATAAAACTTAAAACTAATTGTGTATATAGTATAATTAAATATTTGTTATTAAATTAATAAGGTTCCTGTTTTTAATTATATATTGTTAATTATTGAAATTACCTTTTTTTAATTTTTTTTTGTTACGTGTATTAAAATGACTTTACTTGACTTATTAAAAAATTAAAATGCTTTTTTTGCAAATTTAAAATTATTTGCCATGAGGATTTTTCGCAATTAAGTAATTTATCCAAAAATATAAAATTTAAACATATTTTTTATTTTTCTTCTGAAGTCTAAATTTTTATGTATCTACTAATAATTTTTTTAAGCTTACTTAAAATGTTAAATCTTAAAAAATGTTATTAAAATTAAGGACACATTACGCAATAGAATATTACACTAAAATTGTCTTTAATGTCATTCGTTAAAATTGTCAGTTAAAGTTAAATAAGTTAGTGTCAGGTTTTTTAGTAGACAGGTTTTTTTTTAGGACCCGAAAACTTCCTTGGTTTCGAATGATTTTGGAAAAATGATTTTCTTAAACGACAATTAATTTAAATGCTTAAATTAATAAACAAATTAAGAAAGATAATTATAATAATGGAAATAAAAAAAGGTATTTATAATATTATAAAATTATTAAAGGTAGTTAGTGTTAATTATGCTAATAATAATAAAACTAAGGCTAGGTTTCACAAAATAATGTATAATTTTAATATTATTTTCAAAGGGTTTTTTCCCCAAGAATTATGTTGTTTTTTAATTTATGTTATAATTTGCTTTTTTTTTTGCTCTTTGCTTTTGCTTAGTAAAAATTTCGACATAGTCCATGAATTAATTGGACTCAATCGGACTCAAAAACACTGTACAGTATAAAACAGTTAATGATTCCAAGCACATTTTTAAGAAAACTTTTTTTGTGTTTCGCTAATAATTGTTGTAGAGGCTTGTTTTTTGTTTTTATATTTCGCAAACTTTTAATTGAACTGAATTTTAATTTTAATTATTTTCTGCACGTAAAGTAACAATATAAAAATCAAATCAAAAATCAATACAAAAGTTTTTCCTTTAAAATCTACTCAATACATGTGACTATAGAGTCTTTCAGCAAGAGGTGTCATTTTGTAGTATTCGCTCTTGTTGTAATTCATGGGTTCAGGTATTTTCAAAACTTCAGTCATAACAAACTACAACACGCCGTAATCATGCATTAAAAACAAAAGAAACACAAAAAACAATCCGCTAACAAAAACAACAACAACAACAACAATAATAATAATAATAATAATAGAATAATTCAAAGCCAAAACGATCTTTTTTAATCAGTCAGTTCCGTCAAATTTTTTGTGATTGTGTTTTCAAACCTTTTTTCTTTGGTTTGCAAAAAACGAAATAACTAACGAGTGATCAATAATTTCTTAGAAAAAGACAGACAAACAGAAAACTAATTAATTATTATAATTGAAATTATTGAAATTTTTAAATACTACAACTACTGTATGTATTGAATAATGTAATGTGAGCATGTAATGGAATGTTATCATTGGGCTTAACTTTTCCATTTATCAATATTTAACAAAGCCTGAGCTTAAACTTAACGGAAGCCATCACAACAGCAGCAAATTCTGTTTGGCAATCATTTTTTATTTATCATCAACTTTTTTTGTCTTTATGAAACTTTTGAAATTATTATGTGTGAACTGAAAAAGTGCATGAAGAAATAGTTAACAATAGTTATACTATAGTTAACGAGAGACTACAAGAGTTTATTGCAATAATCATTCAAGTGTAACCTCAAGTGCTTGAATGAAGCGTATTTTGTAAGCCATCGAACGGAAGGGATTTCAAGTCATGCTTCAGAGCACGGTAAAATCTTGCAGTTATCGTTTCAAAGCGACTCTCTAGCAAACTCTCTATTAGTCTTTAGTTCACGGAATTTTTGTCATTCCAAGCATTACAAACGCTGGCCCACTTGCAGCATGCCAATAAATTTGATTCTTTTATTTTTCATTTATTTCTTAATTTAAAATGTGCTAAATTTGTTAAAATAAATTATAGTAAATATGTATGTCATTAAATGGTCTTCGTAATTCATACCAATCATGTGTACATAAACGAGCTATTAAAGTAGATAATAAACGTTGTTTGCAAAGCCAACATATTTTCAAATTCGTTTATAGCATTAGAGCAAATTGCAAATTTCGGCACGAGACTGAGGAAAAACTGGTTGGTTGTTTCGCGTGCCCGGGCGTGCCATGCGGGATACTGTGAAGTGAGATATTGAGTAGTAAGAGGTAAGAGGCCGCAACGAGATAGCACTTCTTAGTTCAGGCGAGCACTTCTTACCAAGGCCAGACAACACTTTTGAGATTTTAAATGCCACGATATTCTTTACTCAAGAAGACTTCGAAGACGTTGGAAGCCTGCCAAAATCGATAAAATAAAAGATACCTAATTTTATCCCTTTTAAAAAACAAAAACAACATTTTTGTTGTTGATCTTAATACAATATATATATAATTTATCATTAAACGAATTGTTTTTCAAGAAAACAACAACAACAAAATGTAAGGAAAATTTCAAAATACCAAAACAGTTACCGGTTTTTAGTTAACACAAAATTCAAAAAAAATAAAACAAGTTTAAACTTCTGCAGATTACGACCAAACAAGTAGCAACAAAATGTAAAATAAAATTTAAAACAAAAAGCAAAAAAAAAAAAATTTAAAAAAAGTAGCAGGCGCCTTCATGTCGCTTTACTTCTTGGCCCCTTACTTGTCGCCTTACATTTTCGTGTTACATCAGTTACATTATCATCATCACATGACGCGACGCAGCACACAGCAGCACCAGCAAAGAAATTGCCATTGCCATCAACAACAACCACAAAACAGAGCGACAGCGCTCTCAATACCAACATAAGCGACGACCTTTATAAAGGTCAATGTGCTAAATTTTGTTAGTATCTTTGCAATAAGTTGTTTTGACCCGGTTTGAAACTACAATGGAAAAATTGACTAAAAAATTACTAAGTACAGTCGAACAACAATTTTCCAGGTTCTTAAAAAAATGCTTAAATGTTCTCAAAACTGATACAGTTTTCAAAATTGTGTAGAATAAAATACTGATCAGTATTTAGCATTAAATGAAAATTTTGGTTAGTTATTTATACAAATTTAAAAATATAAAGAAATAAATTATAAAATAATTGTGCAGAATTTTTGGAGCAATTTCCACTTTTTGTAGAAAACCGAACTTAACAGAACTCAAAAGAAGAGCTCTGAATAGTTTTTTTCGAGAAAACTAGTTTTTCTGATAAAACTATTACTTAAAAATTGTAGAAATATATTTTTGGGGACTTTATAAATTTAACAAACCACAAAAAAGAGATTGATATCTATCTCGTTTTTTCCGTTTTTTTTTTTCTAAATTTCCTCAGATTTATTTCTCGAATTTTCCCTGAAGATATTTAAAATTTGTAGACATATATATTTTGGAATTTTATAAATTTAACAGACCACGAAAAAGAGATTGATGTCTTTCTCCGTTTTTTTTCTAAATTTCCTCAGATTCATTTCTCGAATTTTCCCTGAAGATATTTGTGCTATCATTTAAAGTGGTTTTTTTACAGAATTTACATAATTTTAATGTGGTAATTGCTTTGGGTAATACGGTTACCGGGTTAATCGCAATAAAAACTTAGCAACACTAATAAAATTCACAATAGAGAGACAAACAATACTCTTATCTCCGGCGTGGCCGAAGCTCATATATACCCTACACTCGTAACTGTCGAATCGGCGATGAAGAAGTGGGTGGATTACGCCCATTTTCGTTTCATTTACAAATAGTAAATTTCGATGTTGTTATTGTAGTTTGTCTCAGAAACTGAGACAACTCAGTTCATAAAAAATAATATGCGATAGTATTGTATTAATTAAGGAGAAAAATTCGTGCCGGCT
Organism: Conops quadrifasciatus; assembly: GCA_949752815.1. NCBI lineage: Eukaryota > Metazoa > Arthropoda > Insecta > Diptera > Conopidae > Conops > Conops quadrifasciatus. The sequence continues at coordinate 15,890,676 of OX457080.1, read as the reverse complement.
TCTTCGAATTCTTCTTCCGAGACAAAAAGTAAACATTACGAGCATGATAATCAAATTAAACCAGTACACATTTTTTTTTATTTTTATTTTTGTCAACATGCTGTTGTTGTTATTGTTGCTTTTTTTTATCATCATTTTGCCTCAAGCAATCGACATGTAACGCAAGTCTGATGAAGATCGTGAGGAACGTGAGTAACTTTTACTTTCTTCCGACTCTGCGATGGATCCTGCTAAATATAAAACGGGGGGAAAGTAGAAATCAAGGGGCGGGGGAGTGGAGGACAAGAAGAAGAAGAAGCAGAAACAGAGGAAGGTAAACACGCTTGATATTGCCGTTAAATTAGCGTATGAGTCGTTGTTATTGTTGTTGATTGTCATTTCTTTGTATTAGTTTCATTTTTCTTATTATTGTCTCTGAATGTAAGCAAACAAGTTGGTTGTTACGTAAAATGATTACATAATTTCAATGGACGTTTCCGGTTCGTTTTTGGTTGTTTTTTTAGTCTGAGAAAAAACTAACGTATGCGTCTTTTTTGATGATTTTGATGATTGTCAAGAATTACAATTTTATCAAGAAAAATTAACGTATGCGTAATCTTTTTTGATGATTTTATCAAGAAGTAACAATATAATTTTCATTGAATAATCGATAACTTTATTAAATCCTGACAAGTTTCTTTGATCATCTCTTTTTGTAAACTCTCTCAACCTCACGTTTCTCCTGCTTTTGCTCTCCTATTTATTATTTCACTCTCTACACTCTTTACTTTGAGCGCAGCTTAATTTTGTGGTGAAGTTCTCTCGAACTGTCTCATTTTTTTAACTCCATGACTCTCATTTCTTCTCCTTTTCTCTACATTCCTCTCTCTCTCTCTCTCTCTGTGTGTCTTCAGTTGCTCAAACGAGAAATGACCCAAATCAAGTTTACGTTACCGATTCCTGCCTGGAGAAACCGTATCGTTGTCCTCATCCGAAAATCGAGTTTTATCTCTATACACGCCGCACTCAGGACACGCCCGAACTGATCGATGTTCTTGACGACAACGCCCTCTACATCACTCACTTCAATCCGCGTCATCCGACGAAAATCATCATCCACGGCTTTGGCGGTGGCCGCAACAACAGCCCCAGTCCGGACATACGAGAGGCCTACTTCACCATCGGTGACTACAACATCATTATCGTCGACTATAGCAATGCGGTGAAGGAGCCCTGCCTCAGTCAAATGGATTGGGCGCCCCGCTTCGGCAGTCTCTGCATTTCGCAGCTGGTGAAGTACTTGGCGCGGCATCCGCGCGGTGTTCCACCGGATGACCTGCACTTCATCGGCTACAGTGTGGGTGCGCACATTGCCGGCCTGGTGGCGAACTACATCAAGCCGGAAGAGGGCAAACTCGGTCGTATAACGGCCCTGGATCCGACTATTTTCTTCTACGCCGGTGCTAATAACTCGCGCGATCTGGACGCGAGCGATGCCAATTTCGTCGACGTACTGCACACGGGCGCCGGTATACTGGGTCAGTGGCATTCGAGTGGTCATGCGGATTTCTATGTCAATGGCGGTACTCGCCAGCCGGGCTGTGCCGGCTCGTCGAGCCTTTTCCGTAAGCCTTGCTGCGTGTGGCAGGCGCAGATGATTTATCCGCTTTCATTTCAGAGACTCTGGCGTGCGATCATACCAAGGTAACACCTTACTTCATCGAATCTATAACGACCAGAAGCGGTTTTTATGCTGGGCCTTGTGCGAATCTTTTCACGTACTTGATCGGTTGGTGCGAACCGAAAGATTCGGAGTATGTTCTGATGGGGGAGCATGTGTCGCATCGGTAAGGGGAAGAAGGGTGAGGATGGTGAGGAGGGGGGGGGGGGGGGGTCAGGAGTGTTGATGTTTTTAAAGAGACGTGTTTTAAGAATATGGCTTTGCTTAATTTCTGCAGGGCGCGCGGAACGTATTACGTGACGACAAACGCGAAGCCTCCATACGCTCGCGGTTTCCCCGGCAAAGGGCGCTCGGTCGGCAACGGCGGCGGTGGCGGTTACCAGGGCGTGCGAAGGTAATACCAACATTACAACCAATCAAGAAGCCAACATCACTAACCGACATCACTACGACCACCATCAACACCACCATTAGAAGAGCAACAACAAAGCTAACAACAACAATACCATCAAGAACAACAACAACAACAACAACAGCCCTATCGTTGCATTAGTTTAAGGAATTTTGTGATTTTAGTCATAATGAAGGATTTTTTTATAAAAACAAAGGGATTTATATTTAAACAGTGATAAAGAAATCCTTTTAAAAGGGTTTTTTTCTTGTTTAATTTTCAAATTTTCTAAAAATTATATAAACAATAATGTATGTATTTATTTAATAAATTGAACATTTTCTATAAATTACATAAACATTAATGTTATTTATTTAAAATTTTTGATTTAAATTATGAAATTTTTGAAATTTTTGGTTTATTTTATAAATTAGAAAATACTCCTACTTTTTTACTCCTATTAATTCAACAGTTAACAAAAGATTTTTAACTGAGAAAATATGATTTTTTGCAATGCATCACTTTTTTCTATGTATTTTTATTTTCTCTCACAGCCATTGTTACTCTTTAAATCGGTTAAGAAAGTTATTAACGTTAGCAAAACTGTTAAGTTTATTAAATTCTTATAAAATTCAGATAAAACAATTAAATATTTTTATTAAAAAAATATTTCTAATATATTGAACTAATATTGATGTACTATATACCTATAACTAGTCTAAAAATTGTTGTTTTTTTTTCTGAAAATGCAAAAAATTACGAAATAAACTTAAGCGAAACAAGAAAAACCTGTTTTTCTTTTAAATCATTAACGCTTTATACGATAGTTTACGAAATATTACATATTTTCGAAATTTTCACTGCTTGCACGCTTCATAAATTCTTCAGCCTAAAGCTATGCAATGCTTTTTAATTACTTCTCAGCGTAATTTCTTACTTTAAATTTTCTATATATTTTTTCGTCTGGAATTTGTTGCATTAGGATTGTCTGCCGCTATCGCCTGTGCCTACTCTTTAAAAGCTTTTACCCATTGTATTAATTAATTATGTATATTTTTGCTCCTCGTTGTTGCTGTTGTTTTTATTTCTATAGATTTTCTTATATTTGTAATAAAGCATTTAGAAATGAGAAATGTTTTCTGTGTTCCAAAACATTTCGCAGCTGGCGGTCGGCGGACGACAATGGCAGGCGTCAATTTGATGTTGCCAATATAACAAAATAAACTGAATAAGTTGGAAACTAAGGAAAATCTAAAGAGAAATATGGATGGCAGGATAACTGTTAAAATTTAACTAAAAAAAAAACAAATAGCTTAACAATAAGCCAATTGCCTTAACACGAATATACTCAAATAAATCTCCTTAACCAATTTACTACCAAGATTCAGCAAGACCGCATTCAGCAAGACCAAATGATCTTGAAAATTCAGAACAATAAAGTACGGAAGATATAGAAAATCCGTATTGAAAAGTATGAAAATTAAAGCAATTGCTTTGAATCAATGTAACCGCAAGGGCTTAAGAGTCAATAACGTGATGACTGCCGTTGTTGTTGTTGTTGTTGTTGTTGTTGTTGCTGACGATGCAATTCAAAGAAAGCAACATGTAGTCATAAGTAAATAAATGGCAATAACAATAACAATAACAATAACAATAACAATAAAAGCTGTAAAAGTCATAACAACAAAGTTATAACAACACCGTTACCACTAACGACAGAAGGAAAACAACAACAACAAAAACAACAACAACAACAACACCAACACCAACAAAAAACAACAACAACATTAATAGCAAATAATAATAAACAACAAATCAATCAATCAATAAATTGTAAATAATATAAAATCATATTAAAACAATACACAAAAGCATTTTGATGTAACGAAGAAAGAAAACAAATAAAACTCAAATGGAGACAGAGACATCAAGTGTTGGGGAAAGAGAAGGAGAAGGAAGAGGTCTATTATTTCACCAAACCAGGAGTCATCACGATGACCAACATCAACGCCATAATGCCAACGAATCCATCGTCATCATTGTTGTTTCCTGCTGCGTTTCGGTGATTTATTAAAAATAAATCGCTACCAACACTATAAAAGGACTTGCAGGATGAAGCCAACGCTTCAGTTTAACACGGACGGCCGGTAAACTGTAGGTTGCGTGTAGTTTTGCTGTAAAATTGAACAACGGGAAGGAGAAAAAACCACCCACCAAGAAAACAAAACAAAAAAAAAACGCTTCCTAAACGAGACTTCTTTGAAACTTTTGAAAGGATACCTTTTTTTTACAGAAAAACTTCTTTGATTACGTGTAACTTTTCTTACTTTCTCGTAAATTACAACTACAATAATCATTCCACACAAAAAAATCGAATCGTCCAACGAAGTTGTCCAACTAACTAACATACGATAACAGATTCACGCAATATTCTCTTAACTACGATGCTACGATTTTGATTGCTTTTCACGATAGTATTCCCGGACGGACGAAGTATAAAAAGGACGGACGGTACGTTCGAAATACGATTATCGGCAACAACGATTAAAAACTGACCGATTGACGTCGACAACATAATGCGTCCATATGTAACATTTTTAATTAGTTTGTTTCTGTTGTTGTTGTTGCAAAATGTGCAAGTCTTCATCATGTGCCGTCAGACGATGGCGGGCGGCGGTCGGCATCGATTTGGCACCACCACAGCTTTGGCATCATCTACGATGGAGGCAGAGGCACAACATAGTATTCTCAATAATCCAATCGATAGCAGCAACCACAAGAAGAGGAAGAACAACAACAACAACAACAACAACGAAAACTATCAACTCGCCAATAAACGTACCATAATTGATGGTTTTGGGCAAACGGAAGAGCTACTGCCACACCAAACGTTGGATCAAATTGAGTCCAACTACGACGAATATCCGGTAAGTAACCGCAGTGTTATTGTGGTGGTGGTTGTTGTTGTTGTTGCTGCTGCCAATTACAACAACTGTCATCAATTTCATCGTACGTACATATTTACATACTTTATCAAAATATTATGCGAAAGAAATTTTGCATTTTGCCAAAAGGGCCGACGAAGCCGTAATGAAATATTCTTGATGCGGTGGGCGTTAAGAGCGTTTCCTTTCTTTCTATGATTTAGTTTATTTTTTTTGTGTTCTTCACAAAAAAAAAGTTCATTTGAAGTGAACACTGTATAATGTAAAATATTGTTGCCTAAAGGTTGTTTTCTTGCCAATCAAAAGTCAAAAAAGTTCGCAATTGTTTGTAATCGATAGCAATGTCGTGTTATTAAAGTAAATATAAATTGAAATTAAATTTGAATTGAATTTTGAAAAAGAAGACAGTTACGAATAGATTGCGGTAATGGTATTGCGGTTATAGTTACAATTTCAAAGGTTACAGTACGCAGCTACGAGGACGAAGCCGCCCAAATCTCAAAATATATCTCGCTTGCTCGCTCACTGCCGACTGTAGCTGTAAATTGTGCAAAATTGTAAGAAATTTTGGAGGGAAACCGAAATTGTAGGAAAATGTAAAAAAATTGTACCGAAAAAGAGGAGCAGCTACTCTCTACATAGTGTAAAAACTTCTCTAGTGTTCATCCTTCAACACTTTTCTTCCTTCACATTTCTTGTCCTCTACAGTTCTAGACTTTCCTCAATTTATAGACATTTCTTCATAGCAATAGAGGTACTTCTACCTCTTTCGTATGATCTCTAACTGGATTTTCAGTCCTTCGTTTTAGAAAGAACTCAGAGTAAAATTGAATCCATTTTTTATCGCTTTCATTTGATTTCTTTCTTACTTTTCAGTCCTATACCTTCTGCCAGTTTAAATGAATTCAGAATAATTCTATTTTTTAACTCTTTCTTATGGTCCCTTTCTTCGTTTTTAGTTCCATTCTTTTGAGTTCAGCAGAATTCAGGGTGAAACCTATATTCTCTATATCTTCCTTGTGATCGATCGGTCTTTATGATGATCTTTAGCCTTAAATTTATGGTCTAGAATTTTTGTCGGTATCAATAATATCCCAAAGCACGTTTAAGAGCAAGTATTTAGTCTATGTTTACTCCTAGATGGTTGTTCCGAAAAGAGCTGAACTTATGTTGGATCGTCTCATGCTCGCTCTGCATCGCGCCATCGAGAAGGAACGTAACAGTGAACGCGGGTCGAGCCTTAACGATTTCTATTTGAAGGCGAAAAATGATAATCATTTGCAGGAGCAGGATCCAGATGCTGAGACAGGTCAGTTTTTTGGAGAAGGGTTGATTGTTAATCACTGCAAGGAATTGTCTCTGTAAAAGTGCTCCCAAGAAATTTATCGGGAATACATTTTCGCCCTCTCCCCGCAGGTTTTAGTTATAGCATGTACAGTGATGATGATCCGTCGGTGATGATGGACTATGATTTCAAAGATCTAAATTCTATCAATCGCGCCACCGGCGAGTCTGTAAGTTGGATAATAAAACCCTAAATCCGTTACAGTTTTGGCCAATGCGTAAGAAAAATTTCAGTTCAGGGCAAAGAAATTTCAGAGAAGAGCATTGGGCGGCGGCGGCAACGACGAAGTTAATGGCAGCAAAGGTTTTAAAAGTGATGAAAGCGGTAACATTAACAGCAACAATGTCAACGAGGATGACGATGATGATGATGAAGATGGTGTTTTTCGTGTTGGCCTTGGAAATCGTGGCCATCTTGAGGGCGATACTACCGGCGCTAATGGTGGAAACGGTGAAGTGCGTGTACAACGAGTATCAACTCTTGTAGCGGCCGCAAATGACAATCTGGATGGTGGGCGTAACACAGTGGGCAACACGGGTCGAATGTATTGGCGCTGTTACTTCAATGCTGTGAGCTGTTTTTAAATTGTCAATTTGTCAATTAGAGAAAAACGAAAACAACAAAAAACAACTCTTATAAATCCAGTCAACTACAGTCTTACGGACGACCCTCTTACGACCGCCACTTCTCGATATTCTCTCGTCACAGACGATAACGATTCCTCAATGAGATTTGCTTTATCGGGCCGCAATCAAATCGGGCTTCAAAAGAACGACAACAACAAAGAAAGAGAGAAAGGAAAGCAAAGAATTGAAACGGAATTTTTCTAAAGCATTTTGGATTAAATAATTATAAACGATAGACGATATTTATGTAGTACATAATTGTATTTCTATTTAATTTAATAAAATTATTTACTATTTAAAATTTTCAATAAATTTTCCAGGGGTTTGTTTTTTTTTTTTTTTTTGGTCCTGCACTGAGGCTGGATCATCAAATTGTTACTGAAAAAGAAGTCCTCATTATCATAGCATTTATGGTTAAAACCATCACTAGTTTGAAGTTTAAAAAGTGCATGCTCTTGGTAATTTTTTAGAGGCATAAAGAACATAACCCTTAAGCATTCATTAAAAAAGTTGTTGGCATAAAACACTTTCAACACTTCAACGATTAAAAATCTCATCAAACTTGTTTGAAATCATTGCATATTGCATAATTTTTGCAATCATTTGCAATCGTCTCACGTATTTCAGTCTTTGCGGAATTATCAGACAAACTTGAAGTAAAACGTAATGCCTGCAAAGAGGCAACGTTTGCTAGAGGCCTTTGGCGGGCACTTGAGTGATACTGTATTGAATTATTGAACGCTGAGTTTGTATTTTCGATTGAACTTAATGGAGAAGAGGATAAAGAATGTTAAATTGAAACTCAGGAGGTCACAAAGAGCCTTCCGAAACCACTCTAATGCCCTTCCTTCGATAACATCCTCCTCCTTCTCGTCCTCCTCCTTCGAACTTAGACTAGAAAACATTGGAAATTTTATTGTGCCATACGACATGCCAACGTCGTCCGTCACATTCCACTACCACATGACAATTACCAAAATCAACCCTTATTATGATCACTTAATCACAGCCATAACATGTCCTAAAACGTCTCAAATTTCGAATAAAATCGATTTAACGAGTTTCTCGTACGCGTGCACTCACTACCAGCAGCAGTCAAAAGCCATCCTCCTCCGTCCGATACTCTACCGACAAATCGTTGAGCTCAACCTCAACTCTTTAGCTCTTTTCACACACTTAACGAGCACTTGTTGTTGTTGTTGTGTTTAAAGTTTTCCTCTTTCTCACGAAGAGGAGACGGCAGGCAGGCACTCACGACAATGCGCATGCAACAAGTTTCTTAACATTTACTTCATCAACAGGTGAAATGGAATGATGAGAAAAACTCACCACCGAACTGATTGTTATGGACGTTAATGAAATGAGGTGAATTTCTCACTCACTCACTCACTCGCACACCCATACAAACTGTTAACATCCCAGCAGGAAAGCCGCATTGAAACTTCGGCTCATTAATTTATGTCATTCCATAAATTTTTAATATTTACAAACGACAATGTTTTTAGATACGTATACAGAAAAAAAAATCGCTTGTCATTATTGACAATCGGTCGTGGTCGCTTAGAAATCCCTACATTAAAATTTTTTAAAAAATTTCGAGAAATCTAAACTTTAACAACCGGTTGGTTGTCAATATGAGATTCACTCGTTTTCAATTTTCTGTATTCAGAGTATTTTCTGTATTTCGTTCTTCAGATTGACAACCACATTCATCATTTTTAAAATCTATCCAGAATAAATAGTAAAAGGTACTTGTTTTTCAGGTGAAATGATGAATTCTGATGCTTTCTTTAAAAGCTTTCTTAAAAAAAGGAAGAAATACTACTAGTACGAGTAGTCTGCTCATCGTCATTGGATTGTCATTGGAAAAAGCAACGAAAAAAGACACTTTACTTTAGAGCCTTCCTTTCTTTCTTCAAAGGTAAGTACTTGTGCTTATTTTTTATACACAAATCGTAACATTCATATACGAATAAATAAAAAATTAAGAAAAAGCAATAGATGAACTGAGATAGGAATATTTATATCACAATTTTATATATTTGATGAGAGAAAAATTTACTAAAAGTTTAAGGAACGCCTTTTTATCACAAAAGTTATGTATGTTTACCACAAACAAAACATTTTCTTCGGATATTATTGATAAATATCGTATGTACAAAAGTAAATATTAATTGATATTATCAAAAATATTTATTGTAAATATTATTAATAATATCCGAAATATTTTGAGAAATATTATGAGATTATATTTGCTAATACTGAAAAAAAAACCAAGGAATAAAACAAATATGACAATTAAAATGTTTCTTTAAGAACGTCTAGGAAGTCTTGGTTTAAAAAGTACTTTAAATATTAAATGACGCTTAATGTAAAAAAAAAATATCAGCAAGTTTTGATAGTAAGGAAAGGATTATTCTTCTAAAAATACAACTACCACAAGTAACAATAAAAACTATACATACTGTATTCTTAAAAATCAAAATTGGACAATTTAAAGTTAACTTTAGTTGAACTATTGAGCAATAATCATGACTTCTTTCCTGTAAGTTGATTAGAAAATCAAGCACGAAGCACGAATTTCGGTGAAATAAATCTTCTTAAATAATTGTATCTGAGTATGCTACGAGCGCTTTTTAAAACACGATTAAAATTTCGCACGAATAGTTTTAAAACAAAGAAACCAAATAAAAAGATGTTGACAAATTTTGTATGTCGCGGTTTTCTTTTTAAAAATACGAGTATGTATGTTTTTTCAACGTACTGAGTTTTTCTGTTTCCTGCTGGGTTGTTTTATGATACAAACACCCACACAGCCACACCCACATCTTACCTACACACCCTTATTTTTTTTCCATACACACACGCACACTTTCAGCCGCGGACAAACTGTTGCATGTGGCGAAACTGTGTTGAATAAAATGCTCTATCAAGGATTCCTTCATTTGTGCTACTGTTGATGTTGTTGTTGTTGTATATGCAATCAGTCGTGTTTGTTGCTGATGTTGTTGTTGTTGTTGTTGTTGTATGCTCAATTGTTTTTGTTATTGGGGCTACTCTTGCCGTTTGTTGGTACTTTTTGCTTTATTACCTTTCTTTCCTGCTTTAGTAGTGTCTGCTAAGATTCGGTTCGTATATAAAGCCAATGCTTGGAATGTCTACCGTTAAGTTCGTTCTTCAACTTGCAAACGACGCAGCAGCGAGTCCGAGAACCGGAAGAATCAAGAAAAATAAATCAAAGGAAATCCGTGTTTTTTGTGAGTATCTTTCGTTTTGTGCGGATTTTCGCCCTTATTTTAAAATCTAATAAATTAAACGTAAATTTACAAACGATTTTTGGCGCCAATTTTCTTCTAAAACAATAAATCATTGAAATTATATTACTTTAAAAGTTGGAATGTGAAAAGAAATATTAAGAAAGTGATGAGTATTATAGAATATACAATAGTTTTAAAATATCAAATTCCACAAAAATAACAAACATAAATATTCGCAACTTATATTAAAATTTTAAATAAAAAAAATTTTTTTAAATAAAATACAAATTTTAGAATAATAAATTTTAAATAAAATTTTCAATTATCAATTAGAAATACATGATAAAAATATAAATACAAAAAAAATATATACAATTAAATTTAAAGCGTATTAATATTGTAATTAAATAAAACTACAACTAATAAATAAGAAAGATACTCGTATGTAATAAATTAACAAAATACATATATAATGCATATATAATAAACTAAAAAACTAATATAAATATTCGAAAAATATCATATATAAAAAAGTTGCAATAAAATATATAAAAGAAATAAGAAAAGAATATTATAAAAATTTAAGAAAAATATATAAAAATAATAACATGCCTTTTGCGGCAGATTTTTAAACATTTTTCAATTTATTAAAGTAATTACATTTACTAATAATGTTTATAAAATGATATTATTTACTTAAGTTTACTTATTACTTACATAAGTAGTACTTATTTAAGTATTTAAAGTAATTCAAATATATTTATGAAAAATATCGCATATTTTTTATTAAGTTCCTTTTTTTAATTCTTAAGGTTTTTATTATATTATTATATGTGTATATTGTTTATATTATTTGTATTATTTGCATTATTACTATATTTATACAGATGGTAACTTTAAAGGAACCATTTTTTTCAATTCCATTTCTGTATTTTACTCAATACAAAATTATTTTTTTCTTAAAAACAGCTCATAGGTGTTTTTTCTCTTTTAATTCTAAAGAAGTCATAATATTTACAAGTACTTAAAACTGAAATTCTAAAGGTTTTTACTATAAACAATAAGAAAAAATATTTGCTGCTTGCAGCATTTCCGTAGGGTCAAACTTTGACAAATGAAATTATGGTAGGTTCTCGTTAGTTTATCGAATAATCGTAAAAAGATTTCTTGGTTTTGGTCTGATTTCTTGGTTTTACATTGTTGGAAACTTTCACATGTAAAAGCATTTATAAGAAGTTTCTGACAACTTCATGCATGAACCTAAACGCATATAACTCTACGTATGTATATACTATAAATATGAAGGTACTAGGTACTACTGCTATATGTAGGTACTGCTACTACAAATCGTACGATTTGTTTTAAATGTTTAAAACAGAAATTTAAATTCAAATTTAGGTAAAAGGAATTTCTCTGAAGACTTTTTAATTTCAAAATGGAAACTAAGGAATTATATAACGAATAGTAATGAAAGCTGAAGAGAGCTGGTATGGGTAGTAATGATGTGGGAATGACAACGTCATGATATAATGGCAATGATAATGCTAACAGTAATGATATGTTGAGAGGATTATTAAAGTTATTATAATTATGGGTATAGATATTGGCATTGGTATAGCTACAGAATTGAAATAGTTATAATAATGGCAATGGAAGTGATTACTATAAGGTCCGTCAAAAAGTTGAAAAGTAATGAGATTCCAGTAAGAAGATGAGAAAGAATAGTTATTGTTAGATGATGATTAAAAAGCGATGGTAATGAGATGGTAATGAGTCATTAAGATGTACAAGGTAATGAGTTAAAAATAATATGGTAACGTCATGATTGGTTAAGGTTATGATAATTTTTGTAATTGTAATGGTAATGGAAATCATAATAGATAATTGAGAAGATAATGCTGTAATAGGAGAATGGTAATGCTACTAGTAAACAATAGTAAAAGTTATGGTTCTATTAAAATCCATATAAAAAAGGGACAAACATATATTATATATCCATATAAAAAAGGGATCCAATTAAAAAAGGGATGTAATAGGAATTTTTTTAAAGAAAGCGAATGGTAATGATAAATTTGAGTATAAAACGGTGGGATTATAAGTAAAGTTCAAAGTCTGAGGGTATGTTTAGAGGTAGGTACATGGAAAGTGATGAGTTTGTTAAAGATTGGAAATGGAAATTGTAAGCGTGTAATTTTTAGAAAATATAAGGAAAAATGTGATTATTAAAGACTTGGTAAAGGCAATGGTCAATGATGAACAAATTATTTGCTAGAGTCATTTGAATATCATGATGATAATAAAGCAATGAACTGTATTATCAGCATTGTCTTACAAATTACATTATTTGTATCCGTCATTTACAACCTTCAAGTTTTACCTTTTTAGTAAAAGGTTTTTTTAGTTTTTTCCAACGGTTTTAGCAGCGTAACCATTGTGCTCTTACTAAGATGGTGGCTACCTCATAGACAGGACACTTTTATCACGACAATAAATAAAAGCTCAAAATTAATTAGAAATATGATATTAAAGGAATAATGCATTTCCGCACACACAAACCCCTCCCCCCCCTCACCCACAGTTCTATGTTTTTCTTTGCTTTCATCAGCGTTTGTAAATGTAACCGTGAAACCGTAACCGCAAACCTACAAAATCCAACAGTATGAAAAAGTAATCTAAAGTACACAGATCTGGTAACTCGGGCTAAGAAGATAATCCAATCAATATAATGCAATAATGGCGGTAGATATTGCAATAATAAATAATCAACTGATTTTAAGCAGAAGCTTAAACAGAGCTTCTACAAAGGATAAAGATATTTTAAAGGTAAAAAAGTTTTCGTTTCTGAATTCTATTCTCTCCTTCTGAATTCTATTCCTTTTTTTATTTTTATTTAATGATGAATTAAATTATGTGATTTTGAAATATCTGTAATACTAGGATATTATTAATTTTCATTTTATATTTATACTTATTAAAACATAAAAATAAAATTGATTTATTTTTTGATGATATTTTTGCATCATTATAACTTATTATTTTGTTTAACGAAATAAAACACTTCAATGAAAACAGAAAGTTCCGAATAAAAATATCAAAATAAAAGAAAATTGATCTCAAGCTTTTCTCAGTGATTTTTAATCGATTTCAAATGATTAAAAACTTTTTTTTTTCAAACGGAGACTTTTATTTTTTTGGTTTTTCGGAATTGATCGCTGAATATAATTTCGCAGTTTGAAGGATTTTTTTGCCATAAAACAACAAGAACAAATACTCATACTTCAGGATAAGATTCTTATAAGTATAAAAATTTCAAAAAAAAAATTATTCTATATATTTTAAAAAATTATTCTAAATAAATATTATAAATATTTTTTAGTATAGAGAATGTTAAAGAAAAAAACTAAGTTTACGATCTACGATTAAATAAGTCTATGATTAATATTTAAATAAGTCTACGATTGTACAAAATATTACAATTACAATATTACAATATTAATATTATATATTATTTATATATTATAAATAAAAGCATAAAAACCAACATACAACTTATATCGTATAAAGTGAAAAAAATTGAAAGTGAAAATACTTAAGAAGCTTTTTAAAAGTAAACTTTTTATTATCGAAAATTACTTTGAAGTTTGTACGGAGCTGCTAGAAAAATAATTCTAATTCTGTGAAACAAGTCAGCAATTATTAATAAAATTATTAATACAATATTAATTAGTATTATGGAACACTTTTAATTTTTTTTCTGTTTAATAATTTGATATATGTACTACATTCCATTTAAAAGAAACATTCTTCTATAGCTTCAAATTATGGTTTCAGTTTAATCCGAGATTCTTATCCTTAAAATGTCCCTTAAAGTGATTGATAAAGTTTCTCTTTTCAATCAGACGAAATATTTCAAAAAATAGAAAGTAAAATAATTAAAAAAATATGTTGTATGTATAATTCTTCGAGAAGATGACGAAGGAGGAGAGCAGCAGGATATTAAAATCTTTTTCTATTGAAAAGCAAAAGCAAAATGTAATCAATCGTATAAGACTTATGTTCTACACAAAAGGCCAAAGTTATTAATTCATAAACGTGACGAGACCACTTCTTCGGGCACAAATAATAGCAAAAAACAACAACTAAGAGTAGTTACAACTAAAAAGGAATAAAAAGTTAAATGGAAAATTTAAAAGATTCTTTAGAGATTGTCCGAGCATATGCCGATATTTCGATTTGTACGCAATACGTACGTAATTGATTACGTACGAGCGTGTACGTAATTCCATTGTTATACGTACGATACTAACCGGAAGTGCTGTCCCGATTGTTGGCCTCTTTTGAAGGTGATGGCGATGTTGATGGTGTTTGGTTGTACGCAAAAAAGTAATCGAAATACACATTCTTCTTATTAGAAAAAGTTCGTCTAAGAATTGACGAACAAAAGAAAGGAAAAAAGAAAAGAATTTTTTTCCGTTTCATGTTAGAAAAAGACGAAAATATGTCACAATAGTGACAATGAATCCAGGCTGACAATAAAGAATATGTAAAACTACTAAAAAAAGAAAAATCTAAAAGAAGAAATCCTTGCTACGCCTTTAAATAAAAAAAGTATTCCATTTTTCAAATTTTTCTTATAAATGCATTTATCATAAATTCCGAAAAGTGTGCGTGCCTACATTCTTTCACTTTCAATAAATCAATAAATCAATCAATCAATCAATCAATAAAAGAAAGCAAATAATTTTATTTATTATTTAAATACTCGTAACTCAAAAATATAAATAAATTTTAGCGCATTTTTAAATCATGTTTAATATTGTCCTTAATATTTTCCTACAGATTTGTAATTTTTTTAAGTTTTAAACACTAAAGTAGTTTTTTTTATGGTTTATTGAAATGGGCTAAGGTTTAAAAATGTTGCAGAATGAAAGTTGTATTGTATAAAAAAATAAAAAAAAAATGAAAATCTAAGGCAAGAGCAGACAGAACGTATATAAATACAAGAAAATTAGAAAAGCGCTTGAAAATTTTCCGTCCTTTCCCTTCTTCAGCCATTCCGGTCCTTCCTACTACTCTTCATCCTACTAACCGCCGTTCAAGAATGGAAAAGCGAACTAATTAATTCCTTAAAGAGGAAATAAAAGCGGCATTCAGCGGCGAAGCAGATTTTGCGGTTTGCGGCTTTTAAATCAGCGTTTGTAGACGCGTTATCAGTACGAAACGCGATTTGCGATGAAATTAAAAGCGCAAATTCCAGCGACGATTTGCGACCACAAAACGAATTAATTGTCAAGGTCAAAAATAAACGAAATTGATGACACAAATTTCTAATCATTGGAAAATACAATAGATTACATTTTAAAACCTTTAAAACCTTTTATTAAAGTTTATTATTATTCTAGCATTATTTATCTTCATTTCAGAAAACAAAAGAATTCTCACCCAAATTCCAAAATGATGAGAATCATTCAATGTATGATATATTTCGGACTGTATTTCATTCTTCTATTGGGCTTGGTTGATGCCAGGCCACCATCGGGCACGAATGATAGTAATCAGGTATAGATTTTCTTATTAAAAAAAAATCCATTTACCCAAAGTTGTTTTTTCTTTATAGCAGGAGGTTGATACACTTGAGTTGTCGCAATGGGAGGGGCTACCTCGCACTCACTATGCCGATCTACCAAGCCGATCCTCATACCAAGGCGTACCATTAGAAAAGTTGCAAATGCTATACGATCTCGGCAGACGATCGTAAGTACTTATAACACAAATTTTACAACTTCATGATCTTTCTCTAACTCTTCGTCTTTCTCCTTTTTAGTGCTTATCGACAATATACTCCTTCACTAATGGGTATGGATGACTTATATCGTAGCCCTGAATCGAAACGTCAAGTGAGATATCGGCAGTGTTACTTCAATCCAATTTCGTGTTTCAGAAAGTAAATGACGAATCGACATATACTTTACATATAAAAAGAGAAAGAGATTTAAGTGTCACTAACAACCAAAGAAAATAAACTCCCTGCTAGAAATTTTAGCTAATTTAAATGCTTACTTAAAGAATATAGCTTAGAAAAATTTGTAACATTTCAAACACAAATTCCAAAAGTATTACCGATCTTGTTTTTATCTAAGAAACTACTTATATGTATAAATATTCATATATTGTGAATAATTTTAAAAAAATATTTGTAAATATAAAAAACCATTGAGGTTTTATCACAACCAAAACATATTAATTCTTTGTATAATCGTTGGAGAATAAACTCTCAATAGATATCGCAAAAGAGCATTTCATATGTGCACAAAAGTCATTATAAAAAAAAAGTGTATTATTAGTACTAGCATGTTACTTTAGTGTGTTAAAAAGACAAAAGTGTGGGAATTTTTTAAACCTAAAATTCTTAAGGCTGCACCGTGATCAACACCGTTGTCATACCTTCTAATTCAGAAGAATTCGTCAGTTCTAAGCAATTCTTCAGTTGAAGAAAACAGTCCAGTTGCAGAAAAATCTCCAATTAAAAAGCTTAACACATGCTTTTCCTTTGCCTTTTTTTTTAAATTTACATTACAAAATTTTTAGAACATTACTAAATAAGACTAAGTATAGGTTGATATTATTCTTAGGCAATGCTAAATTTAAACACATTTTATTATTTGTTTAAGTGTTAAAGTTTGTCTTCGGTTTGAAATGAAATGACGTTCATATTTCTTCTCATTTTTCTTTATCTAAACTTAATTACGGAATTATTTCGACATTTCGAAGGTGAATTGAGATGAAGTGTTTGACATGTTTTTTAAATTATCAATAAATTCATCTTTCTTCACCTTGACCAACGTCAAAAAATTACGTTATTAGCTTCAGATAAACAAAACTGGAAAATAATTTGTTAAAAACAATGTATAATACAAAGACATTGTTTTTAACAAATTATTTTCCAATTTCATTACATAATGTATGTGTATGTCAGTGTATGTGTATGTCAGTGTAAAGTGTAAGTGTAAGTGTAATGTAAGTCAGTGTTCAGTGTTTTTATGGCACTGAAGTGGGACAACTAAATAAAGGAGTTCTCTTGAATTTCAAATTAAAAAAAAGTTCACGTGACTAACAAAAGTCATATATAAACATATTCAAAATGCTTGGAAATTCAGTAGTTCTTTGAAGTTTATTATTAAAACATTAACGGTAGAAAAACTCAGTGAGTACAGATACATACATACATCAATAAAAGTTTTATAAGGCTCAGCAGAAATTCGGAAAAGGAAATTATTTATTAGGAAATAATGTTAGCAGCAGAAGATTATTTATTAGGAAATAATGTTAGCAGCAGAAGATTATTTTTTAGGAAATAATGTTAGCAGCAGAAGATTATTTATTAGGAAATAATGTTAGCAGCAGAAGATTATTTATTAGGAAATAATGTTAGCAGCAGAAGATTATTAATTAGGAAATAATGTTAGCAGCAGAAGGTTATTTCTTAGGAAAAAATGTTACCAGCAGAAGGTTATTTCTTAGAAAATAATGTTAGCAGCAGAAGATTATTTATTAGGAAATAATGTTAGCAGCAGAAGATTATTTTTTAGGGAATAATGTTAACAGCAGAAGATTATTAATTAGGAAATAATGTTAGCAGCAGAAGATTATTTATTAGGAAATAATGTTAACAGCAGAAGATTATTAATTAGGAAATAATGTTAGCAGCAGAAGATTATTTATTAGGAAATAATGTTAACAGCAGAAGAATATAGAGCATTATTAGTAGAGATAAGAAATTCTCGAAATGATGTGCGTAAAAAGTTTAAACTTAAAAAGAATTTACAAAATTAGGTTTTTTATGATTTTAATAAATGTCAAATATTTTTAATAGCATTGAAATGCATTCGCTAAAATAATTAAAAAATTGAAAATCCTTTCGAGGAACTTAAGGGGAAGCATATAATACAATATAATGAAAAGAATATATTTAGCCCCAGAGATTCCGTAAATAAGCATATAAGACTTGCTGAAAATCAAATCAGAAATGTTAAATTCTCTTATAAAATTTTCACCGAAGGTGCCATAAATACCATTTCAAAATTATTTGTCGAAAAACTTCTTGGAGGGTAATTTTAGGAGTAGACTTTAACTATTATACTTCTACTATTATACTATATATTATATGTATATTTCCATTTCAGAAAAGATATTTAAAAATCAAAGAAAAATATTCTAGAATCATGAAAATTACGAGTATTCAAAGTATGCTACATTTTTGGCCTTGGCTGGTTTATCTTTTGGTATTGACCGAGGCCACCACACAAGAAGAAAAGAGTTCTATTAATCCGGTATGATCGCCAAATATGTATATCACTATCTCTTGATCTGTCTTACCTCGATTTTTAAAGTTTATTTATTACGCAAATTATTTTTTATTTAGCTTGATACAAATTCTGTGGTTCTTGAAGTTCTCCAGAGACCCTTTAAGATGAGAGGTGAAATCCCAGGTTATCCTAGCGTATCATTTTGGCAGTGTTACCATAATGTAATCTCGTGCTACGGATATAAAAGAACGATATAATACTACGGATATTTTAACGATATAGAAATTTTAACAACATCTTTAATAATGATTTTAAATGTTTCACGACACCCACAGATATCTATTCTTGGTATAAAATATATTTGTATAAAATGAAAGAATTTTAAAAAAACACTAAAACTTCGTTTTTTTTGTTACGAAAATTTTAAGTGCATTAGAGTATTTTAACTTACTTTTATGGCTAGGATTAGGATTTGGTGAAAGTTTGAGAAAATGGCCTAAGTGCTAATGAGAAGGTAAATGTTTATATTAAGAAATAATATGTTGTAGATAATCTCAATATGATAATGACAATCTCTTTACGAGAGAGTGGTCATAGTAAGAAATGGACCAGCTGAAGATAATTGTATGTTAGGTACTTAAATTAAAATTGGGGCGAAATTGTAATGTTATGCAAATAATTGGTTACTTCATAGGGTAAAAAATTTATATTAGAAAATTTTTAAAACAAAACACAAGTATAGGTAGATATCATGTTTAGACCATATAAGATTCAAATAAATTTGATTATTTGTTCAAGTGTTAAGCCGTGTCCTTAATTTAAAATGAAATGATCTTCATTTTCTCTTTCACTTTTGTTTATCTAAAGTTAATTACTTTTCGACATTTCGCTCGAAAAATGTTTGCTTCACCTTATTTTATTATTTTTATATTTATTATAATTAAAAATGATTGTAATTAAAATGATTTTATTATTTTTATCATTTTATATTTAAGTTATCAGATAAACAAAAGAAGTTTGTTAAAAAAATGTCTTTGTATTATTATTTTCGAATTTCAGTACATAGCACTGAAGTAAGACAACTAAATAGATTCTCTTAAATTCAAGTTCTCTTTAAACTTTAAATAAAAAAAAAAAATATTTTAATATTTTTTTCTGCGGCTTGGTAACGCGTTGTTGTAGTACACGTATCTGTCTAACATATGTATGTAATTAGTAACAAAAGTTCTATATAAAATCATTCAAAACACCTGAAAATTCAGTAATTCCTTAAAGTTTGTTATTAAAACATTCACGGAAGAAAAAACTGAGTGAGTACAAATACATACAAGAGTAAAATTGATATAAGGACCAAGGAAGGTTCAGCAAAAAAAGTGGTTTTTAGGTTTTCATTTATTCGTTTTTTCTATGATTTTAATAAATGTTATATATTTGTATTACTTTTTCAACTCTTATACTATTAATACAATGTACTTCCATTCCAGAAATGATATTGAAAATTAAATCCAGAGTCATGAAACTTATTCAAAGCATGGTATATTTGGGACTTTATCTGATCTTTCTTTTGGTATTAATCGAGGCCACAACACAACCTGCCAACATTGATTTTAGTCTGGTATAATCGCCAAATATGTACCTAACTAGTCTATTGATCCCAATTTCCACGACTTTTAAATTTATTTACCGAAACTATCTTTTCTTTAGTTTCAGATCTATTCTCCGCTATTTCTGCCTTTTGAAGTTTTTTACAAATTTGCAGTGATGGCAGAGAAATACGAAGGTGAAATCAGAACTTCTCCGAACGAAACATTTCGGCAGTGTTACTTTAATGCAGTCTCGTGCTTCGGATAAAATAGTATTGAAATAGAGAAAAAATCTTGTTATCAAATCAAATCAATCAGTCTAAATCAAATGCTTAATGTTTTGCGACACTAGAAAATTTCTATTCTTTGTATAAAATAAAATTGTATAAAATAAAATTGTATAAAATAAAGGTTTTTACAACATCAAAACTTTTAAGTTTATAACCTTCATGCCTTCTGTTTGTTATTTTAAAGTTCCAGAAGCTCAAGACAATATTTTAATTCCAGCATTATTTTGAACTTGTTTAAAGAAACCTTATATTTTTCCAGCTGTTTGCCAACGAAACAACACCCTTTTATCTATTCTTCACTTACTTAATTTGAATTTATTGTAGTTATATCAAGTGAGAAAGATAGAGAGAGTTATATAGTAATTTTGACTGCTTAAGCGCTTCAGCTTAAGCTTGCTGTATTTGTATTTGTGGGTGGGTCTCCTTATCGTTGAAATTACGATTTTAAATCCTTGCTTTAAATCCGATAAATCCTTCCTAACGCCTTCTTCATCAGTAAAAATGCCGAAAAAATCCCGGAACTTTACCATTTTTGATCCATTCGTGTTATACTTACTTGGCTTAATGTATGTTACATATAAATGGCAATGAAGAATAACAACTGAACAAATAAGTTCTCTTTAAAATTTGAGTGTCTTAAAAATTATTATAATACAATATATTTTCAGCTGCTTGGAACCGCGGTCTGGAACATACATACATACATATATCCATCTAACGTATCTATCTCTCTAATATAATTAGTTGATGTATGAAGGAAGCTCCACAGGACTAACTAACTAAAAGTCTAATACAAACTTATTGAAAATTTTTAAAAAAATTAAAACATTCACGGAACAAAAACTAAGTGAGTACTAATACATATAGCAATACATACATATATCACGAATAGTCAGGAATGGCTCAGTAAAGAAAATTATTGATCAGGAAATAATGTTACTGAAGCGCAAAAGTATCGAGAGGAAGAGGAGCGAGCTTCTCTAATTAAGAAATTTTTCAAATCAAATTAAAAAGAAGAATTTTTAAACAAATGTATAAAAAAAGCCAGCAGTGTAAAGAATTTTAAATCTCAAAAAGATATATTGTATTTCTAATAACGTAACAATTTCAATAAAATTCAAATGTTTAATAAAGCAAGCGAAATAAAGTGTGTATAGTTTTTATTTTGATAAATTAAATTTAAAAGATATTTGAAATTTTAGAAATATTCTATAGCTCTTATATCTAATATTTATGTACGTATATATTTCCGTTACAGTAACATAAAGATATTGCAATTTAAAGAAAAATACGTATATTCCAGAATCATGAAATTCATTCAAAGCATGCTATATTTTGAGCTTTGTCTGATCTCTCTGTTGCTATTGACCGAAGCCGAAAAAGAACCGCGCAAGAGTGAAATTAATCCGGTATGATCCCAAAATATGTACCTACTTCAGTATTTTTCAATTTTTTAAGTACATATTTCAGTTTTTTTCAGATTTTTAAAGTTTATTTACCCAAATTGTCTTTCCTTTAGCTTCAGTTATATTCTCCGATATGGAAATTATTTCAACTTTTCGAGAAATATATAACGCCGGAAAATGGCTTTAGAGGTCAACTCTAAGGTTACTTTAATGCAACATTTTGGCAGTGTTACTTAAATGTAGTAGCGTGCCAGCGACAGGGATAAAATTGTATTGAAATACAGTAAAGATCTTGTTATCAAAACAAGACAAAATATGAACTTCTACACTAACTAAATCAAAAGCTTAAGGTTTGACGACCCCCGAAAATATGTATTTTTTGTAAAGAATAAAAAACCTTTTCTTGTTTTTCGAAACTGGAAATTTTGAAATTAATGATGATAGTGTGATTGATTGCGGTTGACCAGTATGGATATATAGTAAATTGATTCCAACGACCTCTGATCCTTTGATGCTAGTATGTGTGTGTTTGTGTGTGGATCTGTGGTTGTGAGGGTCTGCCTCTGCCTCTGCCTCTGCCTGTGCCTGTGCTGAGAGTGTACACTCTTTTTCCAATTAACCACCGGAGCAACCCAGATCGAGTTGATCTTCTGTCGAGGTTATTTTGAGTGATCGTTCCAACTACTAACTACGGTTGCAACTACAATTGAGCGGCCACCAGCCACTATGTATCTTCGTCATTATCCCCTCCGCCCCATCCAACACCGCCCCACCGCCACAAACCATCATCGTTTTGCTCGCTATGGTCCCAATGCGACGTGATCAACAAGTTGGTTTTTTTTAATGATCATGCTGGCTACTTGGCCGGATGACGTTGGTGATGATGCTGTTGCTGCTGCTGATGCTCACCAAGTCGACGTATGTACAACCGATTATGATTTCCTTTGGCGTAGGAAACAACAAGCAAACATTTTGCTGATGGTCGTGGAGGATGGTATGGACGACGACGACGCCAGTCAACTTTTAATAACTAGTTCAGCGCGTAAGTGCGCGCGCGCGATCTGCGGACTCCGTACGGTGCAGTCGTTGGCTCCGTTTAAAGTTTCAAATGCGGTCATGGAAGCGACTTCTCCTGGCTTGCCCGGTCAGCGGGAGCCAGAAAAAAAAATAAAAAAAAAGTAAGTGCAGCAAATAAAAAGCCAAAAAAAAATCTTAATGTTTGCAGAGGCCGCAACAGCAGCAGCGCTTAGTGGCAGCAGGTACGTAAACGCTTGCAACGTTTGCTGGCAGCTGGAGCAGCCGAAGTAGCAGTTACGGTGGCAGCAAGAAATCATTGTATTTGTTGATTGTAGTTGTTGTTGTCGTTGTCGTTGTCGTTGTTGTGGTCGTTGTTGTTGCTGGCTGCTTTGCTGTTGCCTCTGGTTTTGTTAGTTCGTTTACTTGACCAACGTTGGCCTTTTCGGTTCGATTTCAGTCAGGTTGCTTGATATACATACATACATATATATTTGTATTTTTATGTATGTCTGTTTGTCTGTTTGTTTGTTTGTTTGTTTGGTTAAATGTGTTTATGCTCCTCCATAATACTATGGCTAAAATGGCTTCGATTTTCCTGTAATTTTTTATTGTTGTTTCAAATATCGCTTCGCCTGCTGATCAAGTTCATGATCCATACTTCTTAGTTTAAATATTCAGCCAAAGTAATATCTTCAGAGTCAAATCTTAGCACTTTGCATACCTCTTTAAAGAGATATACTCTCGGCCTTACTTTAGCAGCGCTCATGAAACGCCTTCGAAAAGAGCCTTTCGATGCAACGTTTTTAATTATTAATTAATTATTAATTAAAATCATATCATATTATCATATATTATCATATTACTATTTTATGCCGGATTAATTATTAATAACTTTTAATGCATATTTTTTTTTTTTTTTTGGCATATATTTTTGTTCTATCTATGCTTCTTTTTTATCCCACTGTGCCGCCCAACACGTTATGACCACAACCTCAGCTCAGTTCATTGCAGTGCAGTGGCCTCTGCCACCTCGGGACGACCGCTGTAACTACTAAAGGGCAAAAACTATGAAATTCCAGCAGCAACAACGAACAGCCACAACAGCGGCAACATGTTCGGCCTCAAACGTAGCATGAAACAAAATGCACTCAATCAATGCTGCGCCCTCGTCCACAAATCGATTGCCCTGCGAACTTGTCGGCGGCAACCTGGTGGCTAATGGTGGACAACATTGTGTGTGCGCGTTGTATGTTTTAAAACAGTCTTGTTGTTGTTGTTGTTGGTGTTTCTGTTGCACTTATTCCAAGCTAAAGGAATGCATCATGCATCAGGATGCAGGAATTTAATGAAAAATGTTCCAACAAAAAAATTGCACAAATTAAAAGAAAGTCTAACAACATCAACAACAACAACAACAACAAAAACAACAACAACAACAACAACAACAACAACAACAACAACAACGACAACAACAACAACCAGCAGAAGAGTGCGTTACAACCGCAAAGGTATTGGAGATATTACTTGCTTTCTTGTACGCGTTGTAAATAAAATTTTCCAAATGCTTTGGACAAGTTTTGCGCCGTTTCGTTCATTCGGCTCTTCAGCAGCCAAAGATCACCACTGCTCCCCTCCTACCGCCGCTAACTGCTTTTCATCACCATCGGCCCGAACTGTCCCCAACCAGGAGCAATCACTTGTACTTCATCCTTCGTCCTTCGTCAACAAACAACGTTTGTTGTATGTCGCACTCTAGAAAGCATTCCTTTGGGTTGCTTACAATAAATGCGTCTCGCCCTCTCGACCATGCGACGTATCGTCGTTGTGCTGTACCCCGATGTACTGATTATGAGCGATTTTAGCCCGCACCGATGACGATCGGACATCATCACACTCTGTATTACCGGGCATAACCACCACTATTTGAGAGCATCATTATGTAGACCATCATCGTCAGCATCCTCGATTATCAAGGGCCGCTCAGCTGCAATTCTATTTAATTTGTTGTACTCGTATTTGTTGGAATTTGTTGTATTTTTATGCGGAACAAACGCATTTTTAATGATTCGTTCAAACTTTCAATGATTCCGCGGACCTGATGGTCGGTCTATCATCAATATTTATGAGTAACAAAGAAGAGAATGGACGAGTATCTACATTTTCGAAAAAAGAGGCTACAAAATTACAACGCAAAAAACACAACTCAAGCGGGGCATTAAAGTGGTAGATAACGATTCGATTTTAACCTGAAAATTACTTAAGAAATAATCATCATTAGTGGGTGCGCGCCCGAATGACTTGTTCTCAGATTTGGACGAGAAGAAGCGTGAAAGGTCCTGTATTAAAAGTTAGCATAATCTTTTTGCAGGAATTATTTACTTGAAAAATTTTCGCTTTGCAGTATTTTTAGGTTAGATTTTTTACATTCTTTTTTGATCATACGAATAGAAAAGATTGGCTCTCCTTCTTTTGGTTTTGGTCTTGGCTAAAGTTGGCTAAAAAGATTCAGTTTGTCTAAACTAAACTAAACAAAACTAAAACTAGGTTAGGTTGGGTTTACCTACAATAAAGGTTAGGTATGGAATTTTACTAACTAAGATTTTTGATTCTTTTTTGATGATAGAAAAGAGTGTGTATCCTTCTTTTGGTTTTGGTCCTGGCTAAAGTTGGCTAAAAAGATTCAGTTTGTCTAAACTAAACTAAACAAAATTAAAACTAGGTTAGGTTGGGTTTACCTACAATAAAGGTTAGGTATGGAGTTTTACTAACTTTTAACAGATCGGTATTATTTTGCCAGAAAAAAGGATAGGTATAAAGAGTTTTGCAGTATATTACACCAAAATGTACAGCATCTACCTACTGATCTTTAAAAGTACCTCACTCTCAGGCTGATTACAATCTTAATTGGCAGATATGTGACACCTTTTCTCGGAATAACGCGTATAATATGATAACACAGGTAGTCAGAAATGAAATGAAGATAAAAAGGGTCATAAAGATGATCATTTCTCTCTAAAAAGTTTACACTCGTATTTCACTATAAAACGGTGCTGACGATAGAAATCCTTTGCCAAAACAGTTTTCGATTAACCTCCAGCAGTGAAGACTTAAGAATCAAACCAACACCGGCGGAAAGAACAAAAAGAAGAAACACCAAGAATATGAAACTCTTGCAATTGATGATCTTTTTGATGCTAACAACGTTTCTAATATTGGCATTTCTTGATGTCACAGTTGAAGAGCTACTCAACGAAATTGATGGTACTGTATATATTGCCCATGGTGTATCTCTTTCGTCGTCTTAGATTCTGGAACTTGATGCTTAGCAGTAATAATAAAATTTTGGTAGAGGCGATCAATTTCTCTTAAAGGCGATCAAAAAGGTGTTGAAGAGAAGGCGTTGAATATTTTGGGTGGGTTCTGAAGTTATGGAGACTGTATTTGTATTATACTCGAAGTTTGAAATAAAGCAACAAATTGTTTCAAGTAAAGCAAGAAAGAATATATTTTTCATTTCTCTGAAGGCTCGCCCTTCAGGCCTCAACGCCCAGTAACCTTATTCCTTCCTTCTAGTGTTGCTTTGGTATCTTCGGTAATTATCAGCATCATAGCCATTAATCTTTCTCATGACTTTCTCGAACTTCCACTGCTAGAGCCTCATACCTCCCCCTCTTCCACTACTAACTTCATAGTTATCAGCACCTTGGATCAGCACCTTCTTTTTCTTCTTCGTCTTTGTCTTCTTTAAATACAGAACAGATATTATGTCCGGTATTCTTTTGGCGGGAAAAAAAGAAAATTGCGAAAAATGAGTTGACATCTCCGTTGATGGAAAGCATTTTAAAGATATGCAAAACCTTTTGGCAGATAGCATAGAAATTCGTTCACTCCATTCATCACTTACCGTGCAACAACAACAACAACAACAACAACAACAACCATTGGAAAATTACGTTGATAGCAGCGGCTCCAGCACAAAAGAAGACGAATGTCAGCGATAATGCGGTCCCGGTATGCGAAGTCACAACTTCATCTCGGTCCAATTGCAGCGTCCTACGAGTACCATGCGTCTCTTCCGAAACAAGACCGGATTTCGGAAACATGTTGAGAAGGTTGTGCCTCACTAAAAGGAGAGAGGAGAGAGGTGATGGACAGAGAGAAACAGCGCAAGATGCTCCCTCGAAAAAGAGCATAAGACTGAAAAAGATCGAAGGTGATGACGATCGTATGATCGTTCGGGCGGAGGAGGATTAAATACGAGTAGAAAAATGTATGATTTGATTGCGGTAAGTGGAAACAGGTGGAGACGACGCGGCGTGGGGGATGGGCAACGCTTGCCAATTCCACATAAAAAAGCTGCAATTCTTAACGAAGCTCCACAGAAGCTATGAGCATACCTCCGTCGCCACCGCCGCCGAAGAAGGCCACTACACTTCGACTAACGATCCAGCCAGTTTTCTGCTCGCCCCTCAGTTAATCCATCTGTCCGTTCGTTCGTTCGTTCATTCATTCCTTTGTTGATTCGTTCGTCCGTCCGTCCGTCGGTCCATCGGTGATTTGCTTCTTAGCTGCAACCAGGAACGCCCGATATTCGGCATCTGGCATCTCACCGGTTCGACTCCTGCCTTCAGGCTTTCAACTGACCTTTATTGATTGCTGTTTGACCTTGGACTCGGGCTAAGACATCGATGGCATGGCCCTGATTCGGTATGGTAGTACCGATTTTGCCATCACTTCACTACTCTATCTCTCTCTCCTTTGCCGCAACCACCTTCTCCTCACTTCTTTCGTCATATTACGTCGCCATTCATTGCACCGATCCGACCACTACCGATCCGTTTCAAGTAGGACGCTGGCATACGCTCACGGTTGCTCTAAACGCCCACCAATTGCCACAACCTTTGCATTTTCGCTCTTACCGAACAACAGATGAATTTATTAGGTTGTGCCGCAGTGACTGCTGCTGTGCTTGCAGCCGGCAACTGGCCACCATGCCGTGCATCTTGGCTGGACGTGCACCGCCCACCGCCTGATAGCTCAGATTGCGAATGCGGCGGCTGCCAGGATGTTGCTGCGGCTGCTGGAGCTGCTGATGCTGCTGCTGCTGCTGCTGTATTCACGCCTTTTGAGGGGAGTTCCTTTCTTAATATATTGAAATGAATAAACCTGCAGTGGACACGATCGCAGCTACTTTCTTGCTTGATATGCTTCGAGAGGATCGTAGCCATCACACCAAGCAGGTGTTTGTTCGTTCGGCAGGTGAGTTGGTTCTGCTTCTGCTGTGATTTTCACAAGTTCTAACTAATTAAATTACTTGAGCTACAATGAGTTCTCTCGAAGAGGTTCTTTTGTATACGATTTTAGATTCTTTGTGATCGTCGATCGAAATGTGTCTTTGAACTTTGTGCTCTTTTAAACGAAAGAAGTGTCGTTTTTGAGAGAACGTAACGAAGGTGGTACTGTCTACCTATTCTAACCAGAACTTATTCTGGTTTTTATTTTCATAGAAAATAAATATTTTAAAAAAAGCGAACGCATATTCTCCACGATCGCCCAAAACCGCACCGATCAAATGCAAAGAAAATTAATTATGTACTCAAAACAACCAAAAAAAATTAAATAATGTAGCAAATAATAAAGAAATGAAAACAGAGCAAGAAGGAAGAGAAACGCAAAAAAATACTATATACATACCTGCTAATATAATGACTCCACTTAAAAACATGAATGAAAATCGGAAAACAACACTATCGTGACAGCGATCGACAACCAAAAACAATGTTTTACCACAATCAATGACGTTTGGAGCCAATGCTCTAAATGATCGTTCGCTAGCAATCTATCTCTTTTGCTCTTTCTCTTCTTGGCCTGTTTTGCTTGTTAATCATGCGTATGTGGATGAAGAGATCCTTTCTCTTCTCTTTGACGGCGGTTGTTGCAATATTACTCTCTTTGTTGTTTCTCTTTCTATGAATTAATATGAATTTTATCTTCTTCTCTCCCGGGATCCAAGTCGATGATCCGCAACGTATACTCGCTTTCTCTCTCTCTCTCTCTCTCTCCGTTTAAAGCTTTTTTTGAATATCTTTTAAAAATATTCTCCCAGTTTTAACTTGAGACGTAGGTGCTCTTTTTTTTTTTTTGTTGAATAAAGATTTTGTTGGGGCCGTTGGCGAGAGTGGTGGGTGCGTGTGTGTGGGGGGGGGGAGGTGTCAAGAGACGAAGATTTACTATGCCGTTTGCAAGGGCGCTGGAACTTGGAAGTGTGTGTAAAATGGTATCATATGATGCTTACACAAAAAAAAACATTTTATGTGTGAAGTATTTTCTGTGTTTGCTTTAGAATTTCGCACATATTCTCACTCTCTTTTCGTTCTCATCGTTATTTTCTGCTTTGTTCTCATTCCTCCCATTCACTTCGATCGCTCGACCGACCGACCTGTGACCTTCATCGCTGAACTTTTCAACGATAAGAGACTTGAAATTCTTTACAATACGAAGGCGTTCGTTCAGTACTCCAAAATGATCATGAATAAGAAATGAATAGTACGAATGCACAGTACGATCATGAAGAATTTCATCGAGTAGTTATCATCATGAATGTTATGAACATGGACACAACTTTAGGTCAACACGATTAGGAATGATTTTTTAATGATAATGCCACACTCCTCAAGAAATGATCTTCCTAAAGATCATGAAGAAATACTTTCAAAACGAATGATTATGATAAAAGTTAAAGTTATGATAAAGTTATTCATATATAAAGTTATTCTTACGTTGATCATGAAATTGTCAAAAGAAATACATATATGATCAAAAGTATGTATTCGATTATGAATATAATATTCGTATAGTTTGAACATTATAATATATTCTTTAAGAACTCTAAGAAAGAAAAACTATAAGCAAAAAAGTCTAACAATTTTCTACTTTTATTATGATCACAAAGAAATTGAAGGTATTATTTGATCATGTATAAACGCTCTGATCATGTAGAAGTTCCATGATCATGTGATGAAAGCAGGAATAAAACCATCATGAAAAATATTTTGTAATGATATTGGGGAAAAATCAATAGGATTATAAATACACATGAACCATGAGCTTAAAGAAGTATGAAAATTACTATGATGGTGATAGAACACTATTAGTTCTTAGTGGAACTACTACGATCATGTGCAAATACTAGGCTCATGATATCAAAGAAAGATCATATGGTAATAAAGACTCATTCAAATCAAAGTCTTGCTATGAATAGGAAATAAAAGTTTTGTAAGATTTAAAAGAGCTTTTTTGTGATAATCCAAAATCAGGAAACCTATTGATCTGATCTGATCTGAAACGAAATCTTTCGAAAAGATGAAAAAATCTACTGCTTCATGATTTCAGCAGTTCGTAATATCTTCGAAAAAAAAACAACTACCAACTAACTATTTATAATTTAAATCAGTTTTGTCGAACTTAAACTAGAAAGTTTAGGATCAATAAAACCGGGTAACTTTAAGATTAGTAAAGCTTAGTATCATCATCATCATCATCGAGTCAAGTGCTTTTAAGGAGTACCGATTAATTTTGAATTGTGATGATGGCACGGCTGACCCTCAATCACTCTTGCTCTCCCTTTATCACTCTCATTCCTGGCACTTTTGGATGGCACTGATTTTGCTTTGCTCTGCTTTGCTCACAATCGAATCTCGAAGAGAGGCAGCGAGTCTATATACTCGTTGGTTAGTGTAAAAGCAAAAGAGAGAGAGAGAGAGAGAGAGAGTGAGGCAGAGAGCGGATCTCCCCAAGCGCTACATTTGCTTAACACTCTCATTCGTTGGAGCTGCGATACTCTGCTCAGCAACACCTTCCAATCAGTTGTTTTAGCAACGTATGCGCTTGCGGTACGTGACGCGATTTCAAGGTAGGCGCTCTTACGTTGAGTGCGGCAGTGTTGATCAACAGTGAGCGGAAAAAAGTTTGAAAAAACAAGCGAAATGTGAGCGAATAGTGAAAAATATTAAAAAAAAAAAAAACCAGAGAAATAGAATTCAATAATTTTGAAAAATTGCAGAGAAATAAGTGCAAATAACCGACAAAAACGACAACAAGAAAATTTATACACATATATAAAAAACAAATGTGTAGAAACATCAAACTGACTGACTGAATACGTTTATATACGCCTAAAAGAAGAGGAATAAAGAAGAGCAAACGAAACAAAAATAGAATTTTTTTTTTAAAATACAAATTAATTAAAAATTGAATGGAAAAATTGCATTTTTAACAACTCACCAACTCAATGTGTAAAATTGTTAATGATTAAGAGGTAAAGTTGTTGTTGTTGGTTTCTTGTCGTAATAGAGTGCAAAAAACTAACCACGGAAGCTGTTGTGCGGTTGTCGCATACGAAGTGCATTCGGCGTCGGCAGTGCAGGGAAGCAGAAGAAGCAGCGCTAGCGGCAGCAGCTGAAGCAGCAGCAGCAGCAACAAAGTGAGTATTAAAAAAAAACGACAATAACATGAGTTTTTTAAATACTTTTGCGCTTCTTCTTTAAAGTGTCTTTCTCTCTGCGGGTTTTTTTTTTTTTGCTCTTTTTTTTCTATTTATGTCTCACTCCCACTAAAAATAAAACAAGTGTGTGTCGGTCTGTCTGTCTGTTTGTGAATCATTTGGATTTGAGGTTAAGTTAGCGAACACACACACACACTGATTCAAGCCGAATGCAGAAGTTTCTCTCAATCAGTATTAGCAAGCAAAACATTTGTCAGGCGGCGGCCATCAAAAAACAATGGAAGCCAACGCAAACACACCGTCTCACGGCAAAGCAACAACTCTGTCTGACGGGCCGCCGACTGAATGACCGGCGGCTTATTGCGCTGACCGACGATGACAGCAAATGATGATGAAGTGTCCCTCATCGTCATCACACCGACACATTGTCGTAATTATTTTCGGATGATTATTACAAGAACGATCAATTAAAAGAACTATATAGTTAGTATTAATTGTTACAGTGGCAGCGGATATAGCTACAGCAACAACAACAACAACAAAAAACCGCCAATAGCAGCAATAACAATAATAAATTAAAAAAAAAAAAAACTACTTTTAATATCGTATAAACATAGTTAACAAAAGCTCTGTCTGAGCGCATTGAAGATCAACGCGCATTGAAGGTCAACGTAAGGATGGTTGTTGCTGTCATTGATCGTGATTGTGGCTGTTGTTGTTGTTGTTGTATTTTAATGCTTCTCATTTGCCCATTGTTGGTGTTTGCAGTGGTTTTTATTAATGCTTTACACTTTTTTTTCAGTTGAAAACTTGGTGTTTCAACAAGAGGTGTCATTTTAAATCAGCCCAGAAAGCGGAAATTTTTGTGTGAATGTGGTCATGTTATATGTTGAAATGCAAAGTACATATGTTGAGATTAAAGCAATGTACCACAATATCTGCGAAATTTGCGCCTTGGACCCTTTTACATGAGGTAGTTTCTTTTGCTGAATGTTTTTCATCAGGTTTTCGCGGCAAAATTTAACGGCTACATATATTTCGCGATCGCTACCAAACGACCCACTAAACTACCGTTCCGTTTGTTGTAGAGGCAAATTGGTTGTTAGAACAATTTTTCTGGATTTTTTTGGAGTCCTCGCGGCGACAATTAGCGCTTATTGACGTACCCAAACAGAGAAAAATTAAACAATTCACAAAACAATGTCACAATTTGTGTCATGAATTTTCACTATTTCAGTTGAAATTGAACGAGTGTGTGTTTGTGTGTGTGTGTGTGTGTGTGTGTCAAACCATTTCGAAAAACCTTCTGGTACTTACTTCTCACAATGACATCGAAATGATGATGAGTTGATTGTAGACCGTTCAAAAATGACGCTAAATTTAAAACGACACCGCTTGTTGAAAGACCAAAATGTACAAATAGCCATTTTTTCTTTGTTGTAATTTTTTCCTTGTGTGTTTTTTGTTGTTGTTCGGATTAATTGTGTTGGTGTTTGTTGTCGTTATTGTTGTGGCTGTGGGTAGGCCTATATTAAGTAATTATTGGAGGCGAAATAAATAATAATTCTAAAATTATTATTTTAGAATTATTCTAAATAATAAAAAAATTCTAAATAATAATGCTGTTGTTGTTGTTTTTGGCCAAATATAATCTTGATAAATGTGCTTATTGTTTTTATTGTTTTTTGAAGGGTTGTTGTTGTTGTTGTTGTTGTTTTTAATACGTTTGAAATATTTATAACTAATTGGCATTATTTGGCTTTTATTTTTATTTTAATTTTGTTAATTTTTTTTATAATTATTAATTTTACTTAATTAAATTTTTTAATAATTAATTTAATTTATCATTTCATTAAAATTAAAATTAAAAAAAAAATTAAATTAATTAATTAAAAAAAAATTTAAAAAAATTTTAAAAAAAATTTGTTTTTAAAAATTAAAAAAAAAATTAAATTAATGATTTTTAGAAATTTGATTTGATTTTTAGAATTAGAGTTTAGAATTTATTAATTTTTTTCTAATTCATGAGTAAATAAAAACAAAAAGCTTTAACAATGAAAAGCAAATTGCAAGAAGTCACAAAAATCTATTCAATAAAAAATTCGAATTAATGTCAGTTTTATTGTACAATACGCGTACGTACACCAATTGCATGTATCAATTTATGTCAAAATATAGTCCAGAGATCAGGCCGAAACGAAAGGAAAGATCATAATCGTTACTCTTTCAAATAGTCTGGCAAACCTCTTTTTATTGCTGCAAATTATGACATGAAAAATAATGTGGTATCAATAATTCAACAATGCCGACGACAATGCTGGATGCGTCATACGAAAAAATATGACAAAATAGTCATGAGATTCTTTAGAAAAAAGACACAAAAGACAGAAAAAAACAAAAAAAAAAAAAACACCAACTCGGGTAGGTAGAGTTGTTGCAACAACAACAACAAGAACAGCAACAAGAACAACAAGAACAACAACCAGAGGAAAATACGCCTATCCGACGATCATGTCAAAAGTGATCATTTTTCTTATTACGTAAACGCATGATGTATCGATGAAGAATAGAACTCTCAACGCCGAGTCGACAGATTTGAGTCGTCCCAAATCTGAGACGTCAAACAAAACCATTCAACCTGTGATGATCCTCAGCCGAGCGTCAAAGCGTCAACAACGTCCTCCTCAGCACGATCGCTGCGATCGTTGCCTTCGTTGCGTTGTGGTCTCGCTAGCTTTAACACAATTTGCCTGCCGTTGTTGTCATTGGCGTTGAAGTGGTCGTCGTTGTCGTCGTCGTCGTAGTTGTCATTATCATCATCATCATCATCATCATCATCATCATCGTCAACAGCGTCAACACCATCAGACATTGTCGTGTTATTGTCGCCTCCGTTGTCGATAGACGTACTCGATTGTGTCGTTTTTGTTTCGGGAACGGTTGGTCGTATTTACGTATTGTGTTTTTTTTTTCTGTGCGCGGAAGGTGTGTTCACATTCACACACACAAACACAAACCAGCGCACAACCGTTCGTACATGTGCACAAGTACGGGCCAGGCCGCGACCGATACCCGAGATCACCGCCGCCTTAGCGCTTCATGTGGGCCCTGGATACAAACGTTCGTACGATCAGGCATCAGCACTCGAAGGTACACCGAGGTACATCGAGGTGCTCGGTGTACTTTGACTCGAAAACTGTTCGAAGAATAATTCACATTCTGGCCGTGTGTGGACGGACGGACGCTTTTGTGTGTGGGGCATGCCGGAGGAATGACAATGAGCGCATGATCTGTCATTCATTCGGCGATGCGTTCGTATGGAAATATTATGAAGAATATACGAGTATGTAAGAGTGCGTGTATGAATGCGTGCGTGCGTGTGTATGTGTGTGTGTGTGTGTGTTTATGTGTGTGGGCATGTACATATGTATGTTATTACAGCCTTTGAGCTTCGACATCAACAAAACTTTTCGAAATTAAAAGAAAAACAAAACATTAAGAAATCGTTAACAAAACAAAATGTAAATGTAAAGAAGTAGAAGAAGAAGAAGAAGACGAAAATGCAGTGGGGGGGAAAAAAGTGGAGTAAAATTAATCCTAAACATCGTCTGAAATGAATATGAAAATTGACTTAACAGCTAACTTTGACAATAGCAACAAAAGTAACAGCTACAAGCGATGATGACAAAAAAAAAAAATATAACCAAAGTAGAGACAGCACAACCGAAAACAGCAACAAGCATTCTTGCGAATACAACAGAATTCACAACAACAATTGAAAGCTAAATTCCTGAAGTCTTGAAGACGAACAAAAAACCATATGCACCGTCGTCACCATCGAGTACCGAAGGGTCACGTTATTGATAACGTTTATATCATAACGATTATGATCATTATGATTTCAACAAAAGGAGCTCATCTTTACGAAAATTTTTACTGAAGCTGCCACAGATAGTGGTACCATTGGAAAAATATTTATAAAAATGAATTCAATCAAATAAACAACGCACAAAATAGATAACTTTTGCAATTTCATGCTTCCAACGATGGCAGTCATCGACAGCAGTCGTTGATCTGATCGGATCTGATCTGATAACCATCAACAAACTAGCGACCCAAGCGTCGCGTCCGTCCCATCGACCGATCGCCACGTTATAGTGAACACTTAAAAGTTTATCTAAACAAACATTTAACTTGATATCTGTCATCCGTCACTAGCTGAGTGTGGCACTTTTTGCGTCACACAAACTTCTCGCCAGTAACCAACCATTTTATTTATTCTCCAAACTCGCCCAAGATCTCGTCGTCGCCAAGTACGTGAGTGAAAGAGGAGGCGGCGGAAGACGCGAAAGCGATGGAAAGTCGACGGAGTAGGAAAAGGGGGCCCTAAGAAGTTGAAGTAGTGCCCTGGAATGAAGTTAGAAAAGCCTTAGCTTCACGAAGTTACATTTTCATTTTTTGTCAAGTCAGCAAATTTCGGTTGCTGCGTTCGTTGCTTCTACGGCGTCAAATCGCGTGAGCGCTGCCTGGCTCCAATCGCTCTGGCTGGCAGCAGCTGCTGCCGCCAGCAGCCGCGGCGGCGGATGTTTTTGCCTCGGGTTCATCCAGTTCAGTTTTTTTCCATTTTCATTTTTTCATTCATTTGCCGGAATGTCTTCGCAGCCATGATCCAATATATGAAATGGCAGCTATTTTATATTTTTAGCTGATCGCACAATCTGTGAGCCTCAGCGCTGCCTCGGCACCATTCGATTCGGTTTGTTATTGTGTGTCGTTTAATGTTGTTTTTTATTGAGTTATTTATTTATTTACTTTAATTCTTGGGTTTCATCGATCGTGCCCAAATGACAGTAAGACCGCAGCGAATGGAAGACCTTTCTGGATTTCTAGAGCTACTCGTTTTTCTATGAAAACGAAGTTGAGCCTCGTCTGTTTTCAGGCAGTCGACGACGTCGCCGTCGTTATAATTTGATCTTTTGACAGCTTAAAGATCAAAGATCGAGTTGGTAATCGGTCGTTTGTTTATAATCGCCAGCTTTACCCAGCTTCAGAAACCATTCGGTCTATTTATTCAGTAGTTATGGTGGCGTTGATGGTGACGCGGTGACGGTGACGGTGACGGTGACTACTTTATTAGGTAATGAAGCAAACAAGCAGACCCTTTAACAAAAGTTTTAGCCAAAACTATTAAACCACAATATAAAACCGTTTATTTTGAAAATGCAACAAGTCGATTTCATGAAAATGAAATTAATTTAATGATAAAAAAACTTTTACTCTGATTTGATTATTTTATTTTTAACTAATTTAAAGATTTTCTTCAAACAAAATTTACTTATTAGAATTCTGTTGTTCGAAAAATTAAAAAAAAAAAATTTTAAATGTCTTGCAAAAAAATTTGGGTCAAAAGGATTGTAATGATAGATTGTGATAAATTCTTATAGTTCCCATTAGGTATATGACATGATTAGCATATATGAGACACACAACTTGATAGTCTACCTGAAAGAGTTTATCTTTATCTTTATCTACCAGAAATTATCTTTATCTACCATAACAATAAAGGCAATGCTATGGTCGTTCGTGATCATGAAGAATCAGGTGATCAGGTACTTCTAAAAATTCACTATTTTCTTGATGAAAAGCCCTAAATAAATTTCTTTCTTTAATAAAAATCCTTAAAAGGTGGAGCGATAACCATTTAGTGATAATAACATTGTGTAATCATTATTAAAATAAAGGTCATTGAAACCAGCTTTTAGAATTAGTATGCCTAAAATGATTAGCACCCATAATTTGTATGTTTAAAATTATAAATATTATAGAAAAAAAGACTCAAAGTACAATAATAATGAAATGTAATCCTTATTGTGATTATGAAGATCGTCAAGACTTTTAGAATTTATATTCTTAAAATGATTAAAAAAATGATCATATAATGTCAACTACTTTATCATTGTGACCATTCATGATACGATTTTCGGGCATCGTCGTATGCCATTATTATAGTGATCGTCAAGCTGATGAATTAGTCATGATTTATCCTATTCATTATCAGCATCATTATCAGGCACTATACAGGAGAATGTTATTCGTGATGCTGATTTTTGTGAGCCTTTAAGTCTATAAGTCTTTAAGCCTAATAAGTTTATTATCATCATGATTATCATCGAAATACTAGTAGCATTGTCAGTGGTGCCATTGCCATTATAATGATCTAACCTCTTCATTATCCTACGAGTAAAAATCTGTTATCAGTATAATCCTCTTTATAATTTCCAACATTATCACAATCACGCCTAATTCTACGGACTACTATGGACTTTCAACATATTACCAATCATTGTGTTATGCTTGTAATGATGATCAAACGACGATCAACATTATCATCTTGATCGCAAGAAAAAATGTCAACGAAAACTGCTGATGCTGCATGATGCTACGACGAGGTTGTTGTGAGTGTGTTGGCTTTTTGTATGTATTTTGATCTTTAAACTTGCTGAGGTTGCTTAACGCCCACTCGCAATGATTCGGTCTCGATGCATATAATAACTATGTATATATATACATAGTTCGTCTGCTTTGGCTGTCATTGAGTATTTTTAGTGTTGCCCGATTTTGTTTTCCGTTTGTCGATTTGTTTTCTTGTGACTTTTTCGGTCTGATGATGTTTTGTGAAAATTGTAGGACGGAAAGAAAGCGCGGAGTGCTCCACTTACATTCTCCTCCTCTTTTGCCCCTTTGACGTTGATAGACAGACATTTTCAAATTTTAAGGTTAAAAGTTTGCGCTATTTTTTCGTACAATAATCTTCGAATCATTCTCATTTTTCATTTCTCAACCTTTAGAACGAACATACGCTGTAATAATGTTTTACATTATAGAAACTTAACTAAAAAAAGCTTCATTCGTTTTTTTTCTTGCCGATCGTGCTTTTAATTCTCTTTCGATTCTCAAGTTTGAACTTTGACTTTTCATTCAATTTAATAGGAATCTTTTTGAAGTTAAATTTTTGCTCCTCAGAATCGACGATTCCGGGTAATTTCATAAATCAGTTTATATCAGTTCAAAGCTCTTTTCCGTCGTCTTTTAAACAAATGATCTTTTTGAAATCAAGAAAGAAGAGTCGACGCGAAAGAGTCGATCTACCAGTTTTTTTTCTGATAATAGGTTTGATTGAAGGTTAAAGATCGCAAATGTTTTCATTATAAAATTATATTATACTAAAATGTTGTGATGAAATGCCATCAGAATGATCGTTTCGATCAGTCTGGTAGTCTCTGTCAGACAACGCGCATGTTCCTCGTTTTTCTTAATCTCTTTTCTAGCCTCTTAGTCGAGGGCGTGGCGATCGAGGATTTTCGATATTTTTGAGGGTGTATAAACCCCCGCCTCCGCCCTTTATAAAACCATACTCTTTGTTGGAGAGATCGTCTTCTACGAGACGATCGACTAAGTTTTGAGAAAACGTTTAAGAGATAGTGGATTTAGCGATTTTAGTGCATTTAGCGGTTCAGTAAAGTTTTTTTGATAATGAAGAATTTTCCCGAATGATTTAAGTATTCCTCTCATTGAAGATTGGATTACATGAACTCGAGGATCGACCACAAAAACAGCTCTTAAGCTTAGCGTAACGATCAGAGAAATAGCAAAATAGTCTGAGACAAGACAAGCCCATAAACTCAAGCAAAACTTAAAGACGTATAGTCGCATACAAATATACTACGCGAGAGATCGCTTTTAAGAGATCGCTTCACGTAAAAAAGATATAGACACACACACAGGAACCAATGTCGCCAAAGGGGCGGTGAGCCAAAACACGTATTTTTAGAACAATACGAATACGGTTATAACAAACGTTTAACGAAGACTGATCTTCGCAGAGCAAAAGTTGAGCACAGAGTTCACAAGAGTTTTTGATCTTTCCAACTTCGGCAACGCATAACCCACAAAACCAACAAAGAATAGACAAACAAATCGTCAGATCGTCAGTTGATGAGGCTAAATTGAGGAAAAAAATGGCCAGTTTTAGTCTATACACTAAAGCGATCGCCAAAGATCATTCATGCTGTAGGTTGCGATGTGCCAAGAATAAGTTCCGTGTACTCGTGATTATGCGTATGCGTGTGTATGTGTGTTTGTGTGTGTGTCTTTGGGTATCCGTTGGCCGCGAGTGGGCATAAGGCATGCGACAAAGTCCCGGGTTACGTCTATTAAAAGCGTCTGATGGCGCTGGGGCGTTGATGACCGCAGGCGACACTGCCAAAAATGACAAAATAGGCAGGCGCTGCTGGTGCCGATGCCGGTGCCGCTGCCGGTGGTGCACATGCGAGAGCAAAAGATTTAAGGAAGCGAAAAGAAAGGCATAGGAAACCTCTGAAGAGATCGAGCAAAAAGCAAACAGCGAAAATTATGCACTTGTGCTCATTTCTGGTTCTTCTTTTTGCTACCGAGCATGCGTCGGTGTAGAAACAAAGCAAAAGTAAATTAAATAAAAACAAAAAACCAAAAAAAAACAGAACGTGGTTGGCTTAAAAGCGCTCTACAGGGGCAGAAAAGGTGAAAAAATCAAAGGACGTAAGCGTCCGAACTGATCTCTAGCAAACGACATTGAGTGAGTGAGTCGCGTCCAAAAGGTGGCGCTGTCGCGATCGCCCGACTCAACGCTTTTGAACGCCCGCCGCCGCAGCACCTACCGCCTCTAGCTCGTGGCGGCCACTGTTCCCGATCGTTGGAATTTGGTCGTGGGGCAGTTGTTGCGTCTGTTTTGCAGCCCATCTCAGCCGCAGTGCTCCAAAATGCCAAACATTTGATGATCGCGCCGCAGCCGTTTCATAGTCTATTAGTTTTTTCAAATGTTGTTGTTGTTGTTGTTGTTGCTGTTGTTACTGTTACTC
This sequence comes from Conops quadrifasciatus, assembly GCA_949752815.1. NCBI lineage: Eukaryota > Metazoa > Arthropoda > Insecta > Diptera > Conopidae > Conops > Conops quadrifasciatus. Next base: position 15,850,450 of record OX457080.1, on the reverse strand, counting down.
TAGCAGTTTTTGTTGTTTTTGTAGCTGCTGTCCGTTTATTTTTAGCGTGTGCGAGGAATCGTGTGCGTCGCGATCGCGTCCGTTACTGCTACCGCCGCTAATGCCTCACGCAAGATGAAGGCGGCGGGACAAGGAGAGCCCCGGGGGCCACACCACAAGACCCAAACCTCTGCCTTTGCTGAGGTGACTGTCGGCCGGACACGGCTGTTCGTCACGCTGTACACCGAACGATGTTTGCACTGATCTACAGCAGTCTACACAGTGGGCTCGCTCGCTGTGACTCTTTGCCGAGTCACAGCAGTCAGGCGGTGGGTCGATCAGACGGTCGTTCGGTCGTTCGGTCGGTCGGTCGACGGTCGGTTGGCGGTCGTTGCTTTGGCCCGGTCTGATCTAGTTGTTGTATCGTTTAGGTTGATGCTGGTGGGTCGCCAGTGTGTATGCTGTCAAACGGACTGATGGAAATGGAAAAAGGGGGCTGGCGGAGGGGGGCGCGTTGGGAAAGGCGGACGTTACAATTTGGATGATTTGGTCTCTTGGCCTGGCCTATCTACGTGCATGTCTTTATATATATACATATATCGCATCTATGAGTATGCATGTACTAGATAGACTGTACTGTCTGTCTGTCTGTCTGTCTATTTGTCTATACGAAAAAGTCGATCGCAATGGTCGCGTCTCGACTGACTTTGCCCCGACAAGAAGGCGTTTTGTAAATGCGACCGAGGTGATCGCGCGCGCTATGAATACATTTTTGAACCGCATGCATATCGCTCGAATGTATGCGAGCGCCGATTTTGCCGATTTGTCGCAGGCATTTTAATTATTTTACAAACTTGATATTAAGTAAGTGACAAAGTGACATCGAGAGAGCGCGATTAAATGTCGCGACATTCTAGCAACGAAGATTTTGTTTTCCATTTGAATAAATTCTAACCTTTGTAGAGAAGTTTGTCATAATTTGTTTAAAGAGAATACTAAAATCTTGAACAATTTACGATAAAACACTGAGACTCCAAGAAAATTTCAAATGTTGAGACACAAGAAAATGATCACTCCGAATGATTTTGCTTATGAACAAATCACGATCTTGTTCATGTTATTGTCTAGCAGCCATTTTTGTTGTGAGTGAAAACTTGTAGTACTTTGAGGACGTGTTGAGTTATATCTAAAAACCTTCTCCTTTTTACCTGTCAAGCGTTGTCATCACAATGACAGCTAAATGCTGACAGTTCAAAAATGACGAGCAACTTCAAATGACACCTCTGGTTGAAAAACCTCTTATCTATTAAGACGTATGTCTGTAGGTACGCGTACATATATGTATACTTCATAATACGAGGTCTGTTCGAAAAGTAACGCGAATTTTTAATTTCCGCGGGATTACGTATATTCTATTTTAAATTTTTTACTCATGTCCCTCATTTATGCTGACAAGTCCACTTCATCCATTTTGAATGTTTAGTTAATTTTTGTCAGCTATTTTGCTTGGACGTCTTTTGGCTCCTGTTCTTTTTTTGCCTATTCCTTAAAATGGATCAAAGAATCTGTATCAAATTTTGTGTATCAATTTTTGTTTTTTTGTACCTTGGACCGAAGCAACATTTATCGGTGGTACAAAATGTTCTCAAAAGAATCGGTGGTGCCTCGTGCCATTCGATTTTTACCTACATATTTGCTCCAGAGGGTCACAACTGGTGACGAATCATGGGTTTATGTTTATGACGTGGAAACCAAACGTTCAATCATCCCAATTGGCATGATCGGTTATATACCTTGTCAGCCTAAATAAGAGAAGTGACAAGTGAGAGAAGTGAGCATCAACATAACGCCACAAAAAAATTGAAAATCGAATATACGTAAGCCGCGAGAAATCAAAATTCGCGATAATTTTTGAACAGACCTCGTACTTCTTTATATCATGAATATAATCGTCCATCAGAGTCTCTCTTAATATCCACAAGGCGTTGTTACAACAACAATGTATTGCGCCAATATTATCACTGAGAGGATTATATTTTTCCTTTAGTTTTTTTTTTTTTTTGTGAAAAATGGAAGTAACTATAGAAAATTCTCTCGTATTACCGTATTTACGTTATTATTGTTTAATTAAAAGAAATTTTTTTTTCATTACAAATAATATCAAAGAGTGCTTTAACAACACGTAAACATATCGAGTTCATATTCATTTTTATACAATAATAATAAAATAAAAATCATATACAAATAAAAATAAAAAGCAAAAAATATAAACAAAATTCATGATAAGAAGAATGTGGCAAGCAAGCAAGCAAGCAAGCAAGCAACAACAAAAGCTAGAAAAGCATACCCAGAGAGAATAAGAATATAATATATATTGTTTGCATAGAACGGAAGGAGAAGGTGAGGAGAAACGCACAGCTGAGTTCGGACGAATGCCAGAGCAGCAGCAGCAGCAGCAGCAGCAGCGAACAATTCGCTTGCTCTGTTCCGAGCACGACATTTTCAACAAAACCGCTCTTTACACCGCGCCTGAATGCGTCAAGAGAGGCTAAGGTTTTTTCTCTCTTCTTGCCGGGATCCTCTGCGTCAAACTGCAGTCCACTACAATCTTTTGAAAAAGCATTCTCATTCGTATGCCTCAGCGACCACGACCATGCAATGCATCGAACGACCGACCGACCGCGGCGTCTCTCTGCCAACAGTCATCTTGAACTCTGACCGTTTGACCTCCATTGAACCCTTTGAGCGTTTGTCGTCTGCTTGACTGCGCTTTGGGTTGAATTCTTTGTTTGAGGTTAAGGAGAAGGAAGAGGAAAGGCGTATGTCAGCGTGTAAGTGTGTGTGTATCTGATTACGTTCGTGTGGTTGTGTGAGTTTGTATTTATTTTATTTTTATTGCTGTTGTTGTTGTTGTGGTTTTTTTTTTGTGAAGTTTGTACGTTTAGTGACCGACGACGAACTTAAGACCTCTCTCTCTCTCTATCTCTCTCTGTGGACGAGCAGAGAAGCGGAATGAGCGGGTGAGCGTATGAGTGAGTGAGTGAGCAGGAACTGGTGACTTGTTGAGATTGTTTAAGTGGTAATATGACGTTATCGTAGCTCAAGTTTGGTGGAGGGGAAAGGGGGGCCATGGAAGGACGGATCATTGAAATCGAGGAATTGTTTGCTGAAGTGCATTCTAGTGTCAATGTGTTGAACTTTTTTGTATGTTCGTCTACTCTACACACACACACAGCCCCCTTACAACCGCCGGCACCCCTTTGCCCCCCTTCACCCTCACCCTTTCCTGCAAGTAATTAGCACTTTAGACATTTAGCAATTTTTAAAAATATTCTCTCCCTCTCACTCTCTCCCTCTCTGTCTTTGTCGCTCTCTTTTATACTTGTTGCCCCCCATTTTTCTTAATCTCTCATTGCCTTTAAAAATCACTCTCTTTCGACACATTTGTCCCTTGGCCTTTTGACTCTTCGGTGGCTCTATAGAGTCAGTCAGTCTTCTTTTGATACTTTTAGTATTCTTTTGAATACTTTTAGCATGGTTCCTTCTCACTGGCTCAGCCGTACCGCTCTAAGCCCATTTCATTATATCGCATTATCTCTTTATTTTTCTCTCCTTCTGTTCCCCAAAAGATCCCAGCGCGAGCGAAGAAATTCTCAGTAGCTAGCTCTCTTGCGGTTACCGCCCGGCCACGTACCGCACCGACTCCATTCAACTGTATCCATCGCACGCGATGGAGCGAGGGCGGCCCCAGGAAGGGCGGGCGTAGGAAACCCGGAGAGTGTGGGTCCGCGCTTCTTTTGACGGTTCAGTGCGGTTGAGTTTTATTTTTGTTCGTTTCTCTTTCAGTCGCGATAGTACGTTATCGAATGCGGGCTGGTGAGCAAGTGTGTTGTTCGGTACATTTGCGCGCCTTTTTTCGCCCAAGATCCGATCTGATCGTCCGATCGTTTGATCGTCCATCCGTCGAGTGGCGATCGGTTTCATTTTACAACAATCAATACGATCAAATTTGATACGATTTTGTGAAAAATACACGGTGAACGTCGGTGAACGTCGGTTGGTTATTCCATTACTTCTCGGGAAAAATTAAAACATATAAAAAATCATAGATATTGTCGTACGTTGGGCACTACAAAAAAAAAAAAACACCCACAAAAATCGATGCCGTTTAAATATTTCGAAAAAAAAATATTAAGGAAAAAACGAAAAAATTGAGTTTTTAATATAATCTAATGATTGAGTTTTTTAAAATAATCTAATGAGGGCACGTGACTTTAGTGGATTTCATAAAATATTCTTCTATGTCTGTCGTCTACCTATAGAGATACCAACATGCGTAAATTCCAAAAATTAGTGTGAATTTTTTCTGGAAAGTGAGTGAGCATTTTTATTATTATTAACAAAGTGTTATAATTTTCACGAATCTGCAATATGAATAGCAGCTTCGAAAAGTAGCCGCAAGTTTCCGCAAACGTGACCAACGTGCCTTCATCGCGGCTGTAGAGTGTAACTAAAGGCATGCTACCGATCGATCTATCCCGGTATTTGATGCATCTAAAGGTGAGAATTGAAACGATTTTGAATCTTACAAAACTTGCTTTCAAGCTGCTTTACAGCTTCAAAGTAATTTGACCCAATGGCACAGCCTGACCAATTTTGAAGGAGCCCGAAATTCCCCACAATTTGACCCCTCTCACTCTTCATTTCAGAGTGTGTGGATTAGATTTTGATTTGATTTGGGTTCTGATATTTGGAAAAAGTATAGAAATTCGCCAGCAAGGGACGTTTTAACCCCCTAACGGGGTAAAGGGGGGCACTGACAGGCAAAAGATTAAAAAAGTCAAGTTGCTTGACAGAAATAAGTTGCAGTCACCAGTCACCAACGGCAACAACACAAATTAGTTGTATTTTTGTGGTTATGTCGGTTGTTGTTGTTGTTGTTGTTGATGTTTTTTCTAACGAATTGGTGAACTGTATTAATCAAAGGTATCTCCACCACTATCGTAAAGCAAGTGTCAGCGTGACTGTGACGGCTTCGTGTTAATAATTATTGAATAGTCGCTCGGTCAGTGATATAGATAAGAATGTCTGATATTTTTCGTATGTATGTATGTTAGAGAACATTTTTGTGTATGGGTCTGTCACTCTCTCTCTCTCTCTTTCTCTTTTGGAATGTGTGTAGTGCGAATGTCAGTGACTGAGTGTTTGTGTTGCGAATAAGCTTAAGAGGTTAAAGCTACAAAAGCCGCTTTAAAGTGTCAAACAAAGTGCAAAATATTGCAAGAAAATTCAACAATAACAGCCACTACACAAAATACAAAAAAAGCAGCAGAAACAGCAAGAATACAGCAGCAAGAATAATAAGAAAATATGTACATATATTACAAAATATAACATATTACAGATGTTTAGACAGCGCATAAAAATTACAAAAAAAAAGCAGTAAAAAATACTACAACAAATTTGATCTGGTTCGCTTAAAAGCTGTTAATGAAGAGCAAGAAAAATGTGGGAGTTTTTTGAAAAATTATTATTATTATAAAATTATAAAAATAATACAAAAACGAAAAAAAATCGTAGCATAAACTTTTTGCACACCGGAAATATGTCAAAGCTTAGGAACAATTAAAGCTAAAACGAAAACTAAAACTTAATTGATCGATTCTTAATCATTAAGCTTATGATTATTATGCTAAAAATTATTAAGAGGATCGACGTCGGGGTTTTTTCTTTATACCAAAAAAAACAAATAACCACAAAAGACTAAAAAAACAGTGAACAATCGAGACAAAAAAAACACAACGAAAAAAGCAACAAAAGCAAAAGCAAAAAAAACAGAGCCAGCAGCAAACAGAACAGTACAGAACAGAACAGAAAAGCAACAACAATAAAGCATTAGAAAAAATGTGCTTACTCGTAGTCACACTTAAGAATACTCGTAATAAAAAAACAACGAGAATGCCCCAGAATTAATTAGTTTTTTTTTTTTGGTTTGAACTTGAGAAAATTCTCAACACTTTTTGAGTTTTGAGTTTTCAAAAAAGTTTTCCTACTTTTTTCGTTGAGACTTGACTTCTCTTCAACAATATCATCCTTCATCGTTATCCTGTTTTCATACAATTGCCCAATGTTGCTAATGTTCTTGCTGCTGCTGTCGTCTTACAATGCTGTAATAATAAACAATTACGAAATTGTAATTTAATACAATTACACTTTTCCAATCGTTAAAGACATCACTTTTTCTTATTATTATGGCTTTTATTATGAATATTATTGCTCTCTTATTTGTAATTCTTTAACATTTAAAACATGATAAAGTCAACGAGTTCACTGCGAGTCAAACGAGTGCAATGAGTTCAACGAGTACAATGAGTTCAATTGCAGTGGCGTAGTCAGTGTTTGTTTCTGGACATCCCAATTCTTCTGTCAGCGGCCTAAAGCCTTTTCATTTGAAAAATTTTACAATTTTTATATAAAGAAAAGAAACAAACACAACCGGAACCGATTTTGGATAATTACACCGACTGAATTTTTATTCGGACTAAACATTCGGAATAAAGTAACGATTGAAAGAGGAGAATAAAGTAACGATTGAAAGAGGAGAATAAAGTAACGATTGAAAGAGGAGAATAAAGTAACGGCTGAGAGAGAAGAAAACCGAAAACCAGCAAAACCAAAAATTAAATCGAAAGCTTAAACCAAAACCAAAACCATTTAATGGAAACACCATATTACGGTAATGAAGCGGTAATTGTGAGCAATATGATAATTATTACGATCATTGCGATGATATTAATGATAATAAGGGAGAAAGTTCACATACGATCGAGTCCGGTTAACCGGTATGAGAGGGCAATAAAATCCGCATCGATAATCATTAACCGTCAATGACAATTACTTTTCTTTTGTAAATGTTTTTTTAAATAATTATTTAAATGGGTGAAATGTGGACATTCTTTGTAACCTACCTATTAATACGAATTTGTAATTGCATCGAAACTCAATGTTGTTGACGTCTCCACGGTACACACAAAATGATTACCACTGATGATGGCCATTGTCGGACGCATCGTCGCGTTCAGAGTATATAAAAGGCGTTTTTAAGTTAATTAAAACTTCATACGGAAGATTCGAAAAACGAATACTTTCGAGTTTCAAAAATTCCTTACAAATCGTTGTACTTACGAATTTGTGATTTTATAAGAGAAGAGGAGGAGGAGAATGACAGAGAGAGGGAGAGAGACAGAGAGGATGAGGAATTCAAACGGCGCGCTGCTTATGCACTGCCGCAACTTTTGCGTGTCGCGCCGCATTTAGTCGCAGACCAAAAACGGCATTAAACATGGGTTTCATCTGTCCCTCCTTCCGTTCACCATTTCATGATTTAGATTGTGTTTTTTTCACTTGATGTATCTGTAGATTTGTTGTTGTTTCTTCTTTTATTGAGTGTGAGTGCGTTTAAGTTTTTGCATTCTTTTGAAGTCACTTTTGTTTCTCGGGGCAGAAGTTCGCGTCAAAGGTTCCGAGAAGGCCAAACGTCGCAAGACGTACCGCACCGCAACCTCGATCGGCCTCAGCGGCACAATACACAATACCCAAAGGGTTACTTATTTAATCGCGTTGCCAAAGCGTTTTCTGCTTGACGCAGAAAACTAAAGTGGAATTTTTTTTTTTTTTTTTACTAGAATATTGCTTGATGTTAGTTCGCTTTGACTTCTTGCTGTGGCCTCGACCGGTCTGACTTGGCCCGGGCCGGCGTGGCCCGAATGATTGGCTGGTGCGGCGACTTTGGTGCTCTTTGCTTGGTTTATGGAAGCCGAAGTACAAAATCAAAATTTAAGAGAAAAAACGAGCAAAGCAAAAAAGAAGAAAAAAAAAAACAGCACACAAAAACTTTAACTTGTTTCGAATTTTAATTTGAGGTTTAATGTTCATTCGAGCTCGCTCAATCGATTTGTTTGATATCGGCGAAAGAATATTTAAAGTAATCGACTCAATGCCGCCAAATGCTTTTTATAAAGGAATATCAAAAATGAAAATTTAATTTAAAAAGAGCATACGAAAGAAGAAGCATACTGAAAAGCGGAAGATTCACAGTGAGAATATTTAATATTTTTTATTTTTTTTTATTGTACTTACTTTGCGATGTCAGTCGATGACAGGTCGATTATTTTTGATTCTTGAATTTTGAATTTTAAATAAATTAAATATAACCACGTACTTTATAAAGCACGGTTAGGACTTCAGTAAAGCTGTTTTTGCTTCGGTTTAGCGCAAAATTGCTTTTCCCAGCAAAAACCATTATAAAACCAGAAAAATCTCCATTGAAATTGTTGTTCTGATTTTAGCGGAAAACTAAAAAAGATTTCTGGTTTTAGCAGTTTTTAACCCTGTTTCGAAGTTCGAAATACTAGACGCCATAGTAGCCCTGCCGCTTTCTATAGTTAATATGCTAGAAAGAGATAAATATTGTACACAAAAATATTTTGTACAAAATTAAGAAGCAAAACAAAGCGTCGTTTTTGCCAACAACAACAACAGCAAGGGGGCGAAAACCCAGCAAAACCATAAATAAAACTAGTTTTGTATGGAAACACTTGACAATTGATCGATATTCGAAAGCCTAAACCAAAACCATTTTATGGAAACACCATAAAAAGGAAGAAGTTAGGAGTTAGACACCGCATCAAACCTTTAGTGGTACCCTCTGGTTTTGTTGACTGAATATATTAATCTAATATCGAGACTAAGGCTTCGTAGTTAAAGATAATACAAGTACATATTTTGAAAAAAGGTATAGGTTTTAAGCTCAAGCACAGTTCGAGATACTACGATCCTACGTAAAAGGAAAGAATGTATTGTATGTTGATAGATCGATCGACCATCCATCCATCCATGGCACATATGTACACAAACGCACACAAATATCAAGACCTCAAATGCCACTCGAGATATAGCCACTTATTACGAACACTTTGGAAATACTCAATCAAACACAGTGTCATTCGCATTCGAAAGTAATCGCAAAAAGTTGAAAAGTTCAGAACCTTTGAAAGGAACTTATCGCTTGCTCAGACGTTGGCGACTTTGTCGCTTGATTTGCTTCGCTTTTTTTCTCACTTTCTTCTGGTTGTTCTGCCCCTTCTTCTTTGCGTATTTATTCAGTACGCAGTAAATATAGACCTTTTTCTCCCCACCCCCCTCCGGACCCCCTTTATTCACCCTCCTTCTTCTCATCGACAATCCGTTACTGCTTTGTTATTTTTATTACATAAATACGATATTTTCATACACATGTGGGTACACATACAAGTGTGTGTATGTACAGAAAAATAAATATTTAAACAAGAAAACTAAAAATAATCGCTCAGAAAAGCAGAAGTCGCTGCTCGCTCCGGCGTTCGGTCGCTCGGTCGCTCGGTCGTCCGATGTTATGACTTATTGACTGTTCCCATTTTTTCACTACAGATTTTCCTTTTGTTCTTTGCACTTTTTCATGTTCTACGTGATTTAAAATGGAAAAAAATTTAAAATCATTTTTACAAGAACAACAGCGAGAATAACAAATTCAACGACGACATCGCAACGTCAACGACAGCAACAGAACGAGAGCAAAAAGTCACACAAAAAGCGTTCAAATGTTGAAAAAGTCAATTCGGTGACTGATAAGAGACTGTTAAAATGGGGGCAGCGGCCACAAGAGCGTCCTCTATCGCGCGACGCACGAGCTTGTCATTTTAGGGGCGGCAATAAAACAAACAACGCCATCAAAAACAAAAACGAAAAAGAAAACACAAAAAATGTGGCAATCGAGTTGAAAACGTAGAAAAATGTGCGCTTAATAATAATTCTAGTAACAGCGTATTGGAAGTGACTGTGTCAGATCAATTTTCAATAAAGCTGGTATGATACTTAATTTTTTCTGCATTGTTTTTCAAGTGGCGTGTAAGCTAGATAGCTTTAGAAAATCTCGCTCTTGTAAGAAGGAGATCAATAGAGAGTCGCTGAAACATTTCATACATACGATATGCTTGAAAAATTGTGGTTTTCAACGTTGTTTAGAATTTGCCTCAAAAGAAACGTCAAAAACAATATCTGAAAAATGTTGTGGGGCTCACATTTTTCTTGTATTTTTATATCGAATGTACGAGTACACTATAGCGCATACTTCGCACTCATACCGACTTCCATTGACAGCGAAATCTTCAGCTTGACGAAAGAAAAACAAGCCAGAAAAAATGAAGTGTCATAGCAGCTTAAGCAAAAGGCTTTTTAAGAATCGAAAAAAGAGCGAGAAAGAGAGAGAGAGAGAGACAGAGAGAGTGTGTGTGAAATCTGAAACAGAAGCAAAAATGAAAAGCGTTTGACAAATAGGTGGAGAGTGAATGGAGGTCAGTTTTTTCTCCTTCTTTATCTTTTACATACATTTTACTAGTTTATTTAAATTTGAATATCGAATTTGAAAATGATATCGAGGTCAAAATTTTAAATTATCATGCTTCCGAATACATTCTTTCTTCGTTCTGACCTTAAAAAAGATTCATTATCAGAGTTGAAATTCAGAAAAAGATTTTCTAATGACATTTTATACCTTAACCTCTCTGCGGAGCACCGCCTTTTGACTTTATAACACGATGGGAAGAGATGACTTTAGCTTTTTATAAAGCTTTTTAAAATATTTAAGTAGTATTTAGTAGTAAAAAGTCTCCGGATACCGAATTTTAGTATACAACTACCAAAGTCCATTAAGTGCAAATTCCATAACAGAGATTTAAAAAAAAAAGAAAAAATTGTTCTCAATTCTAAAGCTATTAATGATCAATCCTTTCCATCTCATTTTGTATTTATAGCCTCTTATCATTCCATTATTACTTTTTTATTATAACTAAAATAAATAATTTTAACTCAAAACTATTTCTAGATAAACATCCATCCATTTGCTGCTACTAAACGTATAAAATCTTATTATTATCTTAGTATCTTATGGTTTTTCGAAGATACGTATGTACATCACGTAAAAAAAATTGTTTTTTTTTTTTAAACCAAAACCCAAAAAACTCCGATCTAGTATCTAGATGAAATAATATACCTGGAATCATATAAAAAACCTGTATAAACTCTTTAACCGATAAGCGCCGACAACACACACTGATTAATCAAGCGATAACGATAACGATAAAAGTATTATTAATGTTTTTGTCTCAAAGACGCAGACTCTAATCGGTTTAGAATATACAATGAAATATACAATTTTTTAAAATGACAACAATGTTGCGACAAAAAACAAAAATACGACAGATATCAAATAAAAAGCTATACAATTATGTCAACTTTAATAGCACTATTTTAACCAGAATAATTTAACCAGAAAAATATACAAGAAATTGTCTTTAAAACTTTTCTGTAGAAAATGTACTTTAAGACAAAATAAATGTTTCACACAGCAAATATTTTTATATATCATATTTTAAATTATATAATAAATATGGCTCAAAAGGTCGACGAACTATAATAAAACAGTTTCAATATTCTAAATTTTATATTCATTGTTCATCAATCGGTGTCGACAATATTTATTTGTCGTCTGTTCATCCAATGGATTTTATATTTATCGGTTTATCGTTGTCGTTGCTTCACTGCTGATCAAATGGTTTCCATACACATTTCTCCATTAAAATTAATATTATATTCACTGCTTCACTGTTCATTTCCACATTATTTGGTTAATAGTTCATTCAGTGGTATTAAATACTCAGTGGTTTATTTTCCTTTCATTGATTTCTCTAATCATTCTTTCAGTTTTTACGCTTACAATTTCAAAGGTTTATTGTTCGTTGTTCATTCTTTGCCTTGTAAATTCATTGGTTCATCAGATAGGTAATATATTCTTCCATAATCTGCTGACTTATTTATTTAGTGGTTAATTATACATCCAGTGGCTTGGTGATTATTCATTCATATTTGTTTTTAAATTCATTGGTTCATTGTTCATTCTTTGTCTTGTAAATTCTTGTCTTCTTCTTTTGTGTTTCATAAACTGCTGTCTTATTTATTTAGTGGTTAATTATTTATCCAGTGGCTTGGTTAATTATTCATTCATCATTGTTGGTAAATTTATTGATTCATTGTTAATTTCTATTTTGTTTGGTTTACTATTTACTCCGTGGTTTATATAATGGTTAATAATTATAATCATTGGTTTATTATCCATCCATTGATTTCTCTAATCATTCTTTCATTTTGGCTTACAAATTCGTAGGTTCATTGTTTATTCTCTGCCTTGTATATTTTTTGGTTCATCCGATGCTTTATTTATAAGTATTCTTTCATAAACTGCTGACTTTTTTCTTAAAAGGTTAATTATTTATTCCGCGGCTTGGTTAATTATTCATTCATATTTGTTTTCAAATTCATTGATTCATTGTTCATTTCTATCTTGTTTGGTTTACTATTTATTCTGTGGTTTATATAAAGGTTAAAAACTATAATCATTGGTTCATTAGCCATAAAGTAATTTATGCAATCATCATCAGCTCTAGGTTGATTCATTGTTCATCAGAATACTTTGTACATTGATTAGTTTATTCTGTCTTTTTTTTACATAATTTTCTTTATTCTTCATACAAATGAACATCTTTTAAATTGTTAAACAAATTTTAAGCAATACTTTTTTACAAAATTACTTCTTTACAAAGTATTTACTGTGTTCACTCTTTTTCAGGTTTATTTTTGTTTTTTGTTTTTTTTTTTTTCTTGTTTTTTTTCTTTTGCTTTTTTGTTTATTTTATTATAATACTAAATCTTTAGTGTGTAGAAGTATTCAATTAAAGAAATCATTGATTATGGACGGCAGTGTTTGACAAAATGTCGCAACGTGCTTGACATATTGATCAGTATTTATTGTTTTTGTTACCGAAAGGCGTCTGAATGGTGACTCCATCCGCGTGTGTGTGTGTGTATGTGTTTGTGAAACTATTCAAAGGTGGCTGGCTACCTTTGTGAGGCTGTGTTGAGGTTGGGTATTTGGGTGTGTGTGTTGGTGACCGCTGCTAGCAACAACAACAACAACAATACTCGCGCAATTGTATCATTTTGTGACGACCAAAGTTAAGGCGAGGCTTAACATTTTTGTGTTTTGATTTTTTATGCTTTTGTGGCTTTGCGTTGAATGAAGATAACTCGATGATTCGTAGTCGATGGCCTTTGATTTGTTTCGTTGTTCTACGCATTGCGACACGGCGCGACACGACACTGCGCGATTGCCATCAGGGCAGCCATTTTAAATCAGACAGTATAAAGTTAAGCACACACACACACACACACACACATTGTAAGAGTGGTTTTTGTGGTCACAAATGTCCGACATTGTTTGACCTCAACATTGTTAGTGTTGCACGTTAGCAAACTTCGATTCGATTGTCGTCTCTGGCTCTCCTTTCTCTTTTTCTTCTGCTTCTTTTTCTTCTTCTTCTTCTCCTTGTTTCTCTCCCCGAAAAGCTTCTACAAACTTCTCGATCACGTTCAGTCTTCAAATTTTGTGAGCATTCTGGTGCTGCCGTTTTTTGTGATTTATTTTTGTGTGTCGTTAATTGATCGATAAATAATGTGTGATCATTTTTGACTTCTGTTTGATTGACTGAAATGATCAACAAAAAAAAAAACAAAAAAAAGTAAACGAAATTTAAAAATTATCAATAATAAAAAGTTACCAAAACTCTCAGAGTTGAGCAGATTGAGCAGTTTTTTTTTCAAAAGATATTGAGATTTGATCACAAAGTTCTCGGAATTGTTTTAATTTTTATCTCGCCGTCGAACTGATGACGTGCCGAACTGATGACGAAATTGCAGCAATTGACAGAGGCTGTCAATTCATTGAATTGACTAAGAAAAACTGTCTGATGAAGAACAATCGTCAGAATATCATAGAATTTTAACCAAATTTTCTCTTTAACTATGAAAAAGAAAAAAAGAAATAAGAAAGTCTTTCGGCACTGCGTGCGCGTTCAGAGTTCATTAAACATTCTAAAAAAACGAAAGAACAAAAACCAAAAATTAAGCAACAGAAAAAAACAATATACATATGTACATACATACCGCTAACAATTATAAAGCTCAATTACCTTGACTTTGACAACGTTTTAAAGAAGAAGAAGAAGAAGAAGAAGAAGAAAAAATCGTCTTGGCCATCGATCGGTTGCTGCACTAAAGATGATCAGCTGAAAAGCTGAAAAGCTACCTACTAAAATAACATAAAAACAGGCATAATAGCGACGAAAACAACAACAACAACAACAATAATAACAACAACAACAGGAAGAACAATAACAACAGGAACAACAACAATAACAACAATGATAATAATAACAATAACGATAGCAATAGCAATAACAACAGTTACAAGAACAATAACACCAACAACTATCGCGACACAAAGAATATTCGGTTCCATCGGCCAAAACCTAAGAGCTCTTCTTCTTCTTCTTCGTCGTCTTCTTTTTGTTGTCCTCTTCAATAGGACAACATACATAGAGTTGGTCAACGACAAAAATTAGCCAAGTCGCAACTAATTTGCAACAGCAGCAGCAACAACAATAATAACCAACACCACAACCCAACAACTGCAGCAACAGAACACTAAGAGCAGCAACAACAAGAACAACAACAACAACAACAACAACAACAACAATAACTGCAATTGTTAGTGCCGGGCAGGCGGCGATCAATGTTCAGTATTCAACGATCAACGATCGGCAATCGCTAAGAATGACTGCGGGTGTATCTCGGTGGTTCGGCAAAGGCAACGGCAATGGCAACGACGTCGACATCGGCATCGGTTTGGTCCATCCGGCGAATGGCGGCGCTCCACACGAACATCTCGCGAACACGCAGTAAAATTAACATTAAATTGCAATAAGCTTGCGTCTGTCGTTCGTGGCACAGCAATAATTTAAGGATTTTTGTTGTTAATGTTGCTGTTGTTGATGCTGATGCTGAGGCTGATGCTGTTATTGTCGTCGTTGTTGTTGTTGCTTGTGATGTGGCGTGGCACTTTGCTGTAGCTGCAGTCGATGTTTTGGTGCTGCGCTGTTGTTGTCATTAGTTTTTGGTTTTTAATGTTGGTTGCTATCTGTTGTTGTTGTTGTTGTTGTTCGTTGTTCGTTGTTCGTTGTTGGCCGCTTGGTACTTGCCATTTACTATTTGCCGCTTACCTGTTCATTGCTGATGCTGTTGCTGTAGTTGTTGTTGCCTTTCATTGCCTTGACTTCCTTTTTTCCGCTTCCCTTTTACCTGTTGTTGTTGTTGTTGTTGTTGTTGTCGTTAATGCTGTGTTCGTCTCCGCGAGTGTCGCTGTTTGTTGATGTTGTAAAATGTAGCATTTGATGTCTCAATTTGTTTGGCAGAACAGCAGAAAGAAACGCAATTCCTAAATAAAAAATACACAAAATTCACTTTTTAAATACGCCCGATTTCAGCCGGTTGAGGTTGAGGCTCTCCGTCGAACAAACATTCACAGGCAGCAACCATTGCAAGAACCATTAGCACATGCAACAACCATAAAGATCGGAAAGCACTACAGCAGTGGCAGCAGCAACAACAACACTGGCAATAATAACAAAATATCAACGAAAACAATAACCTCAACGGCAACAACAACAACAACAACAACAACAACATTGACACAAATAATTTACGAACTCGACAATAAACATAGAAATTTAATTGTCTTCAATTTTATTTTCGCCAACAATTTGCAATCTTACATCCGCTTGATGCAATCCCAAAAAAAAGCAAAAAAAGCAACAACCGGAATTACTCCAATCAGTGACCAGTTAGTTTCGTTAACGTCGTTAACATTCTAATGTAATTTAAAATTAATTTATTTTTCTCCTACAAAAAGTTCTAAAACTAATTGCTCTCTCTCTCTCTCTCTATCTCTACAATACTACTGCTGCGTAAATCGCTACTTGTAACACTCTACTCGTTGATTTAACGAGGTTAAAAAATTGCACTATAAGTCCCGAAGTGTCATCTAATCGTTGCTATAAAAAACCCAAGTACGCCGAGGTCTACAGGTCTTATACAAGTACATATAAGCCTAAGCCGGGACCCAAGTAGCAAGCACACGAACCCGCAAAATAGTTTATGTTACATTTTTGTAATTCCTTAATCAAAATTGACCACTAGAAAACTTATTATGAAGCCAATATTAAATTGCAAAAACACTCGAAAAAGTTGATGCATTTTTAAAAATCTAAAATAATCTCTTATACAAGTACATATTAACCTAAGCCGGGACCCAAGTAGCAGGGACACGAACCCGCAAAATAATTTATATCACATTTTTGTAATTCCATAATCATAGTTGGGCACTAGAAAACTCATTATGAAGCCAATATTAAATTGCAAAAACACTCGAAAAAGTTAAAGCAATTAAAAAAAAATCTAAAAAAAATATTGATGGGTTAAACATTTTAGAGAAATTATGAAATGTCAAAAGACATGACATATCATTTAGTAATCGTATTAGCAACGGCGCAAACGGCGTTTGAAGGAGAAGTACATATTTTCAATCTCTTCAGTTTTAATTAAATTATTAAAAATATGTACACACTTTTCACAAACTTCACAGAAATTTTCGAATCTTAACAAGAAGTAGAAAATCCACTGTTGCTACAAGTCAGTCTTGCTATTTACTCGCTACTCGCTGATTTACTTTATGATGAAAGGCAATATTCTGAAATGAGAAATTATAAAAAAATTATACGAGTAAAATTTAAGAAAAAAAAAACCAAGGCAGTAAGAGTGTGGTTACTTTGTTGCAAGAATTATGTAATTTTATCTATTCAATGGATGGAAATTGTAAGAAATAATAATAACAACAACAACAACATCAAATGCAAATAATGGGTAAAATCAATAAATTGTATTGTATAAAAACCAATAAAAATAAAACAAAAATGTTCAAGTACGTTCAAGTATTTTCAACAAATGTTGAAAACTGCGCGGTAAAAAAACTTATAACGCTGCAAGGTGCTCTTTCCGAACGCCCTGCTTCGGTGCACACGAATTTAACATGCTTTTCAATACCGTTTCGATCAATTTCATACCTTGACAGTCAATGTTATAGTTTACTTTATAGTATATAGTAAGTATTGGTGGTGCAAAAAAGTTTAACAATTAAGTATAGAAACCAACAAAAAAAAAAAAAAAAAATGGTAACAACAACAGAAAAAACAGGCACATTAAATTCGCCATTGAATTTAACCACGAACATTTGAAAAAACTAATTACTCGCTGGTGCAGCGAAGCGCTTCAGGTGCATACACCGCAAACAACGGTACCGGCACCTTGATTAAAGAAATTCCAGGGGAATTAGATCGAAAAGTTGAGTGTCAGACGGACGGACGGACGGACGGACGGAGGCGGTAGGCGATGCTCTACCAACCATACGAAGAGCCAACGCGATTCAATCGAAATCAAGTGCAGTCAGCGATGGAGTGAGCGGCTTGAGTTTCCTTGAGTCGTGCTGTCCCTCTTTCTCCCTCCCTCTCTCTCTCACTCACTCGCTACTTTTAGTTGGATTGACTGCAGCATCAACACGATGAGTTATTAACACCTTCTGCCATTTGAACCAGACAAACCTGCTGCTGCTGCTGCTGCTGCTGCCGGTAATGGTGAAGTAGCAATGATGCTGATGATGCTGGCGGCGGCGGCGGCGACAGTGCCAGGTGCCTTGTTGCAGAATTGTCGCCTAAACTGGTCATGATCTCGATTGAAGCGACTTCTGCGACGTGCCACGCAGCAGCCGCACTACCATGAAGACCGTGTAGCCGACGCAGTAGGAACGCCGCTTAACGCATAAAAAAACGCATTAATGGAAATTGATTTCTAGCATAAATTCCAGCCGGAGACACTTGACTGGACCTGACCGACACGATCACATCCTGGCTCAAATGATGCGCAGTGCTTTGCTGTCGTCTTTGGCTTCGATGTCTTAGACGTAAGAGCAATGATGATGATGCTACTGATGATGCTACTGATGATGATGACTGAGATACTAATGGCCGGTTGAGGTGATGCGGTAGTACAGAGTGATCAGAGACTAATGAAAATGACCGAAGACGACACAGACACTGGAGCCTCCAGAGAGTGGTCGAGGATTGGTTCTCATCGTTGTTGATGAACGCAGTGATGATCATAATGAAGTGGATCAGAATGATGGGTCACCGAGTATGAAGGATGACGTTTGAGGATGCGTCTTCATTTTGGACGTTCTCAAAAATTCAGTTTTTATATTGAAAATCTGATTAAGAAGTTTTCACACTAACACAGATCGAAAGAGGATATACTAAATATGCTCAGAGATATTTGATAATAATGAAGCAGTAACTAGATAATGATTTCGATCAAGAAGGTCGATCAAGAATGACGTTAAGCATGATATACTCAAGCAAAAAAAAATACTCAATACGATGAATAAAAAAATGATTGCATACGAGACGAGATATCGTGTATATCGTGTTCTCTAATGCTGTTCTGACCGTAGCTGATCATGTTATATGATTATGCATATCATGATCATGTTTTCGATGATGTTGACCATCATGATAATGGTTAACAAGTCAACAACATTTGCGCCTGCACAGTTTCAGCTACTGCTGCTGCGGCTGCGGCTGCTGCTAGTGCGTCTAACGTTCATTGCACTGAATTCCTGAAAACAGGTGCAACCACTAGAGCCACACCAAGCTACATGCCACACCAAGTCTGCCTCATGACCAGTCTCTCAGAGTCTCTGGTACTCTGATTTCGCGCAAAACATGAAACACGGCTCGTCGCCGCGTCGCCGCGTCGTACTACAGACTACGGAGAGATGTACAGCCAGCCGCAGTTGCCGCTGCGGCCGCCGCCGCCATGTTTGTCTAAGAGTTTCTTCCTTATTTGGCGCGTTGTCGTTGTCGTTGTTGGTTTTGTAATAATATCTGTTGGTTATTGTTGGTTTTTAGTTGTCTTCTTCTGGGTCTTCCTCTCCTTCGTCGAACTGCACCAAATAATAATTAGTGCAAGTTTAAATCGTTTCGATCGTGGCCGGCCGGTCATTCACTCCGTTTTGCGCGGTTGCATGTTCTTTGCGCGGCTGGCTCGCAAGATGGACGTAAACCAATTCACCTGCTTTCCTTGGTAGATTCCTTGCAATTCGTGCTCAGATTTCAGCTGAAAAGTATGTATCTCAGTTATTAGAAAGAAGCAACCTCCGAAGGTGCTTACGCTGGCAGTGGCCTATGTTGGTTGGTTGGCTGCTTGATTGCATGTTTAATACTGATGGTTGGCTGATTTGGTGGCTTATTAGCTGCCATTTTGTTTGGTATAGTTTCCTGGCGCGATGATCGCTCGCGCCTCGCTAAACACTTAATTGGGTCGGTTTTACTCTACTAATCGATGAAATGAATGCAAGAGTTTAAAAAAGAATTCGCCGGCAAAAAGAATCAAAATGCAGTACCTTGCAAAAAAAGGGGAGGGGGGGGGGGGGGGTCTTTGTTTCAACTGCTTTCTACATAGTCGTCGCTTAATCCTGGGCGATTCCGACGGTCTTATACATAATAAGTCCATCTTCATGCGTTAAAATTATGTTCTTCAACTTTCCCAACGAAATCTTTTGAGAAATTGAAGAAATCTTTAGCATCTTAAAGAATGCTACTTTACTTACTACTATTACTTACTTATTATTATACAGAAAGCATCCTCTGTCAAGTGTGCTGTCAATAACTTTAGCACTTGTCAAAAGTAACGAGTACATTAAGAGAGTAATTCTGAAGGCATGTACTCGTAGCAGGCGGAAGAAGGCGCTGCTTCTTAGCAGATTGTCTTTGCTTCAGTGTTAGATATCATCCTGAAGTCTCTTCTGCTTTAAACCTACTGCTCCGAAGAGACAAGAGACATGAGACATGTTTTAATTTATGGAAGTTTGTCCGCCACAAGCTGTTACAAAAAAAAAAAAATCAATGACTTTAATTACTATCGATGTTCTAAGAGATAATTCCACAAAAAATGAGGAAAAATATTTACTAGACGAGCTGATGAAGTATTAAAGATGAAGTATTAAGTGTTGAATGATGTTTGAGAAGAGGATTTATAGAGAAAAGTGACGACGAAGAGTGATGAGACTCGATGTAGACGTAATAGTAAACCTATTTTCTCGTAATCCTGCCGTATGTATATAGACATAATCCCATGCTTTATAAATCCCATGATCGCTATTAATTATATCTACAATACACAACTTACTTTAGTCTTAAATTTTCTAACGATATACAACATTCATTCTGAATTTCATTCAATTTCCTTTTAATTTATGAAAATCTATTTCTATTAATCTATTTATCTATTAAAGTTCCGCTTTAAAAAGCTAATTAAAAATGGAAAAATTAGTGCATCGTAAATTGCAATTATTTATTGCAAAAATATGTTACAGCAAAATTTGCTGTTAACAATAATCATAATCCAGATACCGTAACCTTCTTTCCTTCTTTCTTAATTTCTTTTTTTTTTCTTCTAAATCGTAACCATTATTATGTTTGTTTAAAAATATGCGTTAACCAAAATCTGCCAGCCATAAAATCGTCCGCAGAAAACTTTAAGACTTGAGAAGATCAAAAAACAGCAGAAAATGAAAGAAAGCAATCAAAATCACAAGCATAAGTATAAGCACAAAGCGCGTAACAAAAAAAAACCACTTTACGTTAATTACAGCGATTTATTTGAAGCCGTTTAGTAGTAGCCGGCTACTTCTCGGCGCTACTGCTAATAATTTCTGACAAATTTATAGAGCGGCTCTCATTATCGCGTATTGCTGGAAAACAGCTTAATAAATCTCGATCACGCGCACGAGCGCCATTTTTAAATGCCGGCATTCGTAACCGTAAATCCAACCGTAACTCGTCACATGCAAATGCATTTCGAGCACAGCATTGCTGCATGTGGCAGCACTGACGACTGAGTTGTGGCGGCAACTCTGAGTGGCAACACTAAAGTGTATGAAATGAGTGTGTAGATCCATACGCTCTCTTTACTCTCCGCTCTCTCTCTCTCTCTCTCTCATTCATTTGCCCGAAGCACAACCATGCATTCAGGCTCTCTCTCTCTCTCTCTCTATTTTCCTACACGTTGCTTTTAGCCCGTTTGGGGCTAGCTTCTACCAACGAATGCTTGACGAGTAGGCTTTAGCTAATGGCAACTCTCTCGTTAATTCCTCTCTGTCTCTCTCTCTCTCTCTCTCCCTTTAGCGACAACACTTCACAATCTCCATCGAGCCGTTCTTTTTTATTTCCTCTTTTTTTATTCATTCTTCTTTCATTCTCGTTATTCTGTTTGGCGATACTCGATTTTATCATCTCAACGACCTGACGATCATTTATTTGTTTTTTAGCGCGTTCGCTTAATTATCAAATTTAATTAATCTCGTCGGTCGGTTTTTTCCTCTCACTCTAACCATTTTTATCTAACTACTTCTTTTTCTGCGCTCAAGAAATAAAACAAGATCGTGGCGCGATCGATCGATCGATCGATCGATCGTTGGTTGCCTTGTTTTTTGTTTTTGTGGCATCAACCACCGCAGGTTGTTGCAATGAATTGTTTCAGTTTTTGCGAGAGTAAACTTCTCTGTAATGATCGCTGCTGCCGACCGAGCATGGTTTCTTGTTTTTTTTTTTGCCATTTTGCCAATTAGAAAACTATGGCGAATTGGTTTTTCTGTGTTTTCCAGCGTGTGGCAAACACGTGCCAAAATCACTTTGAAAAATTCTTTATCTTTTAAAACGATATACATAAATAAAAATCGGCATGACAAAGTGATCGATCGCCTTTTTATTGATCATGCTATCTTTAACGAAAGATGTTACCAAGGAGAAAGTTTATAATATTCCACGCTCCAAAACAGCTTACTTAAAATTGCCACAGTAGAGAAAATTATAAGTTCTGCTCCTCTATCACCCCTCTACCACCCTCCCACTCGCCCTTCAGCCAAGGACGATCGTTGCATGACGATCAGCGGAAAGCGGTGTTATTTATTTTGACAGCTAAACAACGCAGTCTAAACGCCTCAGCAGTGACATTTGGTGCTTTGCATTTGCAATGATATTCAAACACCGTGACGGTCATGAAGTGGAGTGACAAATTTCTGTGACGCTTCATTTGGTTGGCTACGATCGATCCTAATATGGCCACTTATAATAGCTGCGTCCCGATCATGCCAACAGTCAGCAACAGCAGCTCCTCGACTGCGATATTCAAATGTGACGCATCATCCTTCGTGTTACTCCGGCAAGAAAACTCATTTTAAATTCAGCGATCGTACTACGTGCATATTTACCTACGTATATACATATGTATGTGCGTAGCTATGAGTGCACTTGTACTTACATACATACATACCGTCATACGTGCACGTGAATTTTACGTACATGCGAGCATACCTTCTTACGTAAAATCGATTGTCGATCGTTGATCGTTGATCGTTTCATGGTATTCTCTGGACTTTAGCAAAAGAAACAACAACAAAAAAGAAATCCAAAGAATTGCAAGAAAAAAAAAATACAAAATAAAAGTCGTCACAAAGCTTCAGTCGTCTTAAATCTTATAAAGTTCACGATCAATCGAGCACTTCTCAAGTCAGTCAGTCAGAAGGAATGCAAAAGAGAGAAAATCCACCAAAAAATAAAATAATAATAATAAATTGAAAAAAGTTATGCATGAAGACCGTTCGTCGTCTCAGAAAGATATCATAAATTCGTTGCAGTTTACACGATTTGTCAGCCAACTTGACATTTAGCCATTCAAACTCGGTTTCAATGAGACATTTGGACAAATTGTCGGTTGATAGATCTTCTCAATCGTGCTGAATCGTGGACTGACAACTTTGGTTGATTGCAGTTGATTCAACAGTTGTTGCTTGATCGTTTGCCTAACGAGTTTGTGGTTGGATCCACTTGTCGATGAAATTGAGAGACTGTTTGATTTTTTTCAAGATATTCTTGCTTTATTTGAAGACTATTGGCAGGTAGATTATGTTGTTGACGGCAGAATAGATTGTTTGGTATGTGGCTTTCTTTGTGTGCCGTTTATTTGAGTTGTAGAGAGATTGCTTGAGTTTGTTTGTACACTTCTCGTGGTTTCGTTTCTGAGACAGATTGCTGGACTTGTCGATAGATTATGTTGTCTGGTCGCCACCAGATTGTTCGATTTGTTGGCACATTGATTGCTGAGAATGAGATAAGAATTTCTTTACTTTAAGAATTACGCATTTTTTGCTTTACGAATTTATGCACAGTTTTTGTCTTACAACACGAGTCGCTTCGAAATTATTGCTCCGATTTCAACTGTCTATGATGGCAACAATTTGCTTGGTTCTACAGCATCTGACGTAAATGTTAAATTCAAAATATTTATGGAATAATTACACAAAATTTTACCGACCTTCTAAACCAGAAACCAAAACATACTTTTCCGAATATCGAGAATTGAGAGCCTAAAGTCATGTTTATCGTTTTAAGTCATGTTTAAAACGATTAAAAGGGTTGGTTGGATTCCGAATTGGTTGGATTTTTAGGTCAACAGATTCTCGGTCTTGCGGACAAATCAAATTCATCCTTTGCAGGTAAAATTTACCCTTTTACATTAAAATCAAATTCATCCATTTGCAAAACCAAATTCATCCATTTTCAACTCCAGTTAACCCTTTTGCAACTCTAATTAGCCCTTTTGCAAATCAAATTCATTCTTTTTGCAAATCAAATTCATCCTTTAGCAAATCAAATTCATCCGTTTCCAAATCAAATTCATCCTTTTGCAACTCCAATTAACCCTTTTAGAGGTACTGAAATTGCAAAAGGGTGAATTTTATTAGCAAAAAAATAAATTTGATTCGCAAAAGGATGATTTTGATTTGCAAAAGGCTTAATTGGAGTTGCAAAAGGATGAATTTGATTTGGAAACGGATGAATTTGATTTGCAAAAGGGTGAATTTTTGTGTGGAAAACCTGTATAAGGAGTCACCAGCATTTATTCTGAATTTGTATGTTTCTCAGCAGATAATGGTTGAATTGGTAGAACGACCGATAAATCTTTTAAAGTAAATTTTATGCTGGAATGCAACTGCTTATAATAATAAAATATCAACTCAAAATCAATATACATACATTATAATTATCAATGCCTACCATTATTGTTATCGGTTTATATATCGACGCGTCTACATATATCGTATATCCCAAACACTTCAGAGATACACATACCGCATCCGCATTTTGCGGATGAACGGTGTCGATCGTTGAGCACAGACGTACCCTCATCAATTTCCACGCACTCAATCAACCCATCTCTCAACCATTTGTGCCGTGCTCACGCGCTATTATTATGCAAATACGAAGTTGTAAAATTTTATGGGCGCACTCTACCGCTCTGCCTTTATTTGCCAACGTAACCATTTATGTTGCATAAATTACGGCGTTATATCGTAAAGTATTATATCTTTATAACGCATGTAGATATATATATAATACCTAACGACATATACATACGAGTATATGCTAAAGGATGTCGAATTTTGTTTCTAAAAAGTTGCACGTAATTATTTTACGAGTATATTATTTGTTTTAGTGGTTGCTGTTGTTGTTGTTTTGTGAGCTGTATATTGGTACAAGTATGTCGGTATGTCGGTATGTCGGTATGTCGGTACTATTCAGATGTGTCTCCAGGCATTAAATCTGAACCTGATAATGAAGTCAAGAATATGGATGACATATTCTAGGTTTCTGTGTTGTTTTTCTGTTTTGTATTATTTTGTTTTTGGGTTGCCTTTTTATCAGGTTCATTTCGTATGCGTTACTGTGATCTGTCGTTGAGGTGAATAAGTTAAGTGAACTGTCGAGTCTCCTTGAAACTCGGCATAATTATAGATTCATCCAAGTCAGTAACAAGATCGTCGACGAAGCTTTCGAAAAAGTGTTTAAAAGCAGCAACAGCAGCAGCGCAACACAGAAGATCGATCAATTTAATGATCGTGCGACGTAAGAGGGGCTAACTCAGAGCGAGCGGTCATCTGACGATCGTTGGGAATGTGTTGAAATTGGAAAGAAATCGAGCTGCGTTGAAGTCTACCTACTATCGAGTCTACTATACTTGTTGAGTATAGTTCGTTTTTTGTGGCTGCTGCTGTTGTTTATTATCCATTAAAATACGCTCTATAATGCAAAAAAAAAACCTTGTTCTGAATTTCAACTTAAATTGCTGAATTTACGAATCGGCACAGAAGATTATTATTAAAATTTTGTATAACAAAAAATGTATCTCAGAAAATCTGAGTACTTTTTGACAAGCAGGGAAAATTTGATAGTAGGTACACGTACGTACGTACCTACATATTTAATTTGTTCTAACCTAAAACTTTGCCGTATAGGTGCAGCAGAGACCTGCCGCCGACTTCCATTGGAAACAATCAGCTCCATTTTATTATCATCATCTCATGTCTATCTATCTTTACTTGCATACATTAAAACTTCAAAAACAATTACAAATTGAGTAAAAAGAGCTTTCATACCTTTGGATAGTAAGGAAGCAGAAGAAGAAGAAGAAGAAGAAGAAGCTGCTAACCGAACGAGCGACCAAGCAACCAATCAACCGCTTACGACGCGTACATCCAGCCACATTCAATCGTCTAACAACAGGTTAGAACCTCAACCTGTTCTCGTTGCGGTTGGTTGATGTGTTTAGTGGCTGTGCCTGGAGTGTGTACCATATGTAGCTACCTACCCCGGCCACCTGCCCGACCGACCAGCCTTCACCTTGCTTTATGTGCAAAACTGACCTCTTCTAACAAGCGATAAAAGTCATCACGGCCCAGAGATGAATACGTCTTGCTTGCTGCACGAACAAACGAGATTCTGCTCCTCTTCTCTCTGTCCACTTCCTCTTAGCACCCCCCCCCCCCCCCCTCCCCACCTCGGGCCCCGCAAACTCCTCTCAACCAGTCATCCAACCGACATAGTTATTTCAAACACAATATATTAGCTCTAGTTCCGTCAAGATCGCCGCAACCGCTGCCGCGTAGTCATTAGATGGTGCTATCCGTTCGTCTCCGCGGGACACAAAAAGATCACTTTTAACTGCGCCTCTTACAAGTAGTCAATTTAGCAGAGCCATGAAATTTCCAAGACACAACGACCGCGCCGCAGATGAAGAACCTTTGAACGCTGCACAGTATTCGTCGAAAGCGTCAGTGCGCAGAAACACGCAGCCTGCCTGCAGATTGATAACCGGCGATAAAAGCTTGTGCAAAGAGATAAAAAATTATCGAACGCTTGGCGGCGACCAGATACTCCTCACTCAACGACTCCTAAGCACAAATGGAGGAAATGGATGCCCGAGAAGGCATCCGGAGTTTACAATCGCGTGAAAGTATCGCCAACTTGGCGTAAGGCAGTGAGTATGTATGTATGTAGCTGCGGATGAAAGGGGTGGACGGTTAAGGTAGGCGGCAACATTTGATCGATACGAGAAGCGGTGCAAAAGATGCAGCAGAAACGGTGCAAGCGATGGAAGCGGATAATAAGATGAGGAGTAGCAGCCGAAAGAGATAGAGGAGGTGCAACATATCAGATTGTTTATGTGACAACATCAGCGAATTTGTTACTGATTAACTGGTAATATATTTGGCTCGCCTTCTTCATCATCTAACTAACTCTCAGATCTGTCTCTTGCGAAGGAATCTGTCTAAAAAAGCAAACAGCGACTTCATCAACAAGATGGACAACTAACTCTCTGTAGCGCTTGAGAAGCAAGAACCACTAATCGTCCTTTCTGGTGTATCGATCAGCGCTGGTTGCGGTCCCGGAAGGGAGAAACGGCCGCTGATCGTGTCAATTAGAGTTGAAGAAGCGCCGGTTAATCGACCCAATGGTTGTTCAACATATCGATTTATGAACACGGAAAATGATCGAAACACCGATTGATCAATCCACCGGCTGATCGACACATCGGTGATCAATACATCGAATAATCGATACACCGGCTAATCGATAGACCGGCTAATTGATGCGACGACTATTTGATACACCTCCTGATCAATACGACGACTGATCGACACAACGGCTGATCGAGATACCGGTTGATCAATACGACGACTGATCGATCGACGACTGATCGACACAACGGCTGATTGAGAAACCGGTTGACCGATAGACTGGCGGATAGATACACCGCCTGATCGATACGACGACTGATCGACACAAGGGTTGATCGAGACCCCTGTTGATCAATATACCGGCGGATCAATACACCGGATGATCGACAGACCGGCTGATCGGTAGACAGTCTAATCGATACACCAACTGATCGATAGGACGACTGATCGACACAACGGCTGATCGAGACACCGGCTGATCAATAGAGCGGCTGATCGATACACCGCCTGATCGATACACCGCCTGATCGATACACCGCCTGATCGATACACCGCCTGATCAATATGACGGCTGATCGAGACACCGCCTGATCGATACGACGACTGATCAATACGACGACTGATCGATATGACGACTGATCGACACGAGATACGGCGACCAATCGATATAAGGTTTAATCAATACACTGATCGCTGACACACCAACTACCGCAAGCAAATTGAATCAATTGTATCCACTCCGTAAAACCTAAAAATGTGTACTAACAGCCCACAGACCAAATCGAGCAATTTCTCGAGGGTGCTATCAACATTGCAGGCAACACAAAACGATATTAACCAATTAAATTTATCATCAATTTTAAAAAATCATTCAACTACGCAAATAATGCTTCAACCCAAGAAACTCCGCCCGGCTGAGAAAATTGTTACCACACTGAAGCGATGCGCTTAGTACAAGTCCTTGGTTTTATAAAACGACCAACCATTTCACCAGCCTATAATGATGATCCATCCCTATCCGTCTCCACCAACTGCCAAATAAAGCGATTTACCAATGGGTCCCTGCACACGCATCGTCCGTCGTCTGAGATTGTCCAGCTACCTGCCGACAGGTCGGACACTTCCGAAAAGACACCACTCCGACCACTCCGACCACTCCGAGATGGATGATTATTGCGTCCAGCAAGTATTGGTAACTGTACATGCTTCAGCCGCTTTTGTCGTCTTGCAAACGATCGCGGCTTGCACTCACGTCATCAGCAGCTCAAATTTATGTTGCTTCTTGGTCGTTAACGTGTTTTATAGCATTGTTCAGTTGAGTTGCTTGATGCTGGCTTTTTGTTTTTGCTGTTTCTGGTCGGACCCACAGTAACACCGAAGCTCTTACCTTGCCCATGAATGTCTCTTCTATTCTTTTCATGACTACCCATCTCTCGTCTGCGGCTGTCGTCCGTCCGTTTATACGTTTATACGTTTTGCGGCATAGCAAGACATTTGTTTGGAAATCAGGCAAATTGCTGACAACAAACGATTGTTAAGATCGCTCGAAGAGTCCGGTCTGGTCTGGTCTGGTGTGTACCTCCCATGGGTGTTTTTTTTTTGTTGTTGTTGCAACAACTGGCTGCATTTTTTTTTTCAACACAAAAATTCATTTTTCAGACATTTGAAATATCTTTTTTCACTTCCGTATTTTCCATTTTATGGCTCGATCAATGATCGATTTTATTGCATGCTAGAAATAAGAAGTTACAGCGTAGACAGCTGCGATGATTAATGCAACATTCAAACTTTATAAGAATTTGCTTGTCTGGTCTAGTCTTTATTTTCGTTTTAATTACCGCAAACGGATTATTTGTTATGATCGTCGTCGTCGTCGCTGTTGTTGTTGTTGTTGTTGTTGTCACTGTGTTGTCATTAGTGTAATTAAGAACTTAGCAGTTAAGTTGAAAAATTAGGCATGAAAATTTTAAACCAAAAACGAAACGCCTTTTTAAAAGTCTTTAAAAAATCTATTGTATGTATATAAAAAATTCTAGTAAAACCGTTTAACTTTAACTTGACAACATTTAACGAGAAATTTTGACAAAATTTCTTAGCAGAAAACGGCACTTAAAAACTTGGTTGAGTTATTATTGGTGGCTTCTTGATGTTTGGAATTGCACAAAGTTAGCATGAAGCATGAAGCATGAGGCATGAAGAGAAAGAGATACTAAATAAGGATAGTTAAGACATTGGAATTCGTCTTCTTCTTCTTCTTCTTGTTTCTTTGGATCGTGAAATTATTAACGTAAAAACAGTTAGTTATTCGTTTGAAGATGGAGATTTCTAAGCAATAGCGCTCTTTTTTAGAACGGTTAATGAGCTTTTAAAAACGAGAGCTTGAGCTTTTACTGAATAAACTTATATAAAAGTAATACAATATGTTACAATTTTTCAAATCTATTTTAAATTTTAATTATTCGTTGAATATATTTTTATTTGTAACCCTTTGTTAAGAGTAATATGGATCCTTCAACTGTCATGGTCATGGTCAGGTGTCATTTTATTTACGCCTCATTTCTCTAAACTGTCAAAATTCAATTGTCAAAATCCGAGAGTATAAAGTTTTTCCTCCGGTTTTTACTTGCAGGAATAACTGCATACTCTTTCGAGGCAAAAAGAATGAAAATTTAATCATTTTTTAACAATTGCTTTCAAATTACTCAAATCTTAAAGTTTGTGCTTTCGACTAAAATTGAAATATCAGCACGTTTACTAAAAAATATTGCGTTTTCCGGTAGATTTAAATTAACACCTCTTGTTGAAAGACTCAGATATAGAGAGTAAACTTCCGATGTTTTCAACCTTCCAACTCTACGTCCTTCACAATTTTACACTCATTTCATGCATAAATGCTTATTCTTATGAGAGTATGTCAGTTGTTGCTGTAGTCGCCGGCTGGAGTCCGACAATGTCGTGCATGATTAGCGAATCCATTCTATATCATCATCGACTGTCGACTGTCGACTGTCGACTGTCGACTGTTGAGTGATCGCGATTGTGATTAGCTTTAAAATTAGCGTATTTATTTTTTTCTACACCTCTTTTTTCCAGTATAAATACATACATACACACTCGTCTATCAGACCATATATGTACATACATACGCAGCTGTGTTAGGGTACCTGTAGCTATAATGTCAGAGGTGTACCTGACATCTAGTATAATGTCACTGTTGCCATCGTATTAACGCTTGCGTTATTGTTGTCTGTTGATTTTCGTTTGCGCTTGTTATTTGATCATTTACTCGATCGAATGCGTGCAGGGTCGAAATGTTTAACGCTGATCGAGTTTTCGCGGCACGAAATATTTCGCTTGAATGCTTGTAGACCGACGTATTGCGTTGTGTTGTGTTGTGTTGTGTTGTGCAGGCGCTGGTAAAGTTCATTGCCAAACATTTTGTGCCAATCTAGCAGTTTGTGTTAATGTTAACGGAGACCCAGAAAAACAAATATTATTGAAACCATTAAATGTTCTATATCACGTTAAGCATTCGATACGCTGATAAAGTGGATTTCATGTACATATAAACGTCCATTAATAGAGTACCTGTGAGATTTTTAAATGGGTTAACCGTCTTTGAGAAATATCGTATTAGGAACAAATAATGTTCCACAATTAAAGCTTTTCTTGCATAATTTTAGAATCTTAATCCGTTGTTAACTAACTGTTAGTTAGGTTATATCTGTTGGTAACTATTATGACTGCCTCGGGAGTGCTTTAGAAAGAGAGAGAGAGAGAGAAGGAAAGAGGGAAAGAGAGAGAGAGAGACCCCACAGAAATGCTTGCATAATTTAAGAGCTTAATACGACATTAACTAACTATTAGTTAACTATTAGTTAGTTAATATCCGTTGTTAACTATTATGACTGCCTCGGGAGTGCCTTAGAGAGGGAGAGAGAGAGAGAAAGATCCCACAGAAATTCTTGCAAAATTTAGGAATCTTAATCCGTTATTAACTGACTATGAGTTAGGTGATATCCGTTGTTAACTATTATGACTGCCTCGGGAGTGCTTTAGAGAGAGAGAGAGAGAGAGAGAGAGAGAGAGAGAGAGATTCCATGGAAATCTGATGCCACAGAAATTCTTGCATAATTTTAGAATCTTAATCCGTTATTAACTAACTATTAGTTAGTTGATATCCGTTGTTAACTATTATGACTGCCTCGCGAGTGCTTCAGAGAGAGAGAGAGAGAGAGAGAGAGAGAGAGAGAGAGAGATCCCACAGTAATCTGATCTCACAGAAATTCTTGCATAATTTTAAAAACTTAATCCATTATTAACTAACAAATAGTTAGGTGATATCCGTGGTTAACTATTACCACTTTTTTTTTTTGAAAGAAACCTAGCTTTTCCATGAAGTGACAGCATTCAAAATTATCTTCATTTTTTCGTATTTACATTCATCCATCGCATCCTCTTTCCTCCGAACCTGACACCCACCCCCATCTATTTGCTCTGCCTTCCTTTCTCTCTCTCTCTCTCTCTCTTTATTTTGACATTTTTTATCAAATTTCGCGCAAACATTTTCGTTGTTTTTGTCGCTCAAACAAATTGCTCACGTTTTTGTGAAATTTTCTTATTTGTTGCAGGTAATATTTACACAACAACAGCAGCAACAACAACAACAACAACAAGGCAACAAAACGCGTAGGTGTGAAAGTATCCTCAGGCCACAATAAGCGCTACATACGATACAGTTTGGTCTGGCAACGTTTTCAACATTCCTCATATCCATCCCTGGCGCCCTTGTCGACGTCCGCCGCTGTCATCAACATCTTCTACATTGTCGAATTGCTCAACGGTATTGTGAGCAGCAGCAGCAGCAGCTGTACCATCAGCATCGTCAAGAACCACAACAACGGCAAATATCGTCAACATCGTGACGTATAAATCACAAACCGAACGTAAAAGTAATAGCACGACCAACGTATTACGTCACACTGAAGCAGCAGCAGCAGCAGCAGCAACAACAGAATGTGCTGATGCTCATGACAGACAATCAGAGGCAGCAGAAGCATCACTATCACCATCAGCACCACGACCACGACCACCGCACCGTTATCAGTGACCATAACATCAACATTAGCAGCAACAGTTTAACCGTCTCAGCAGACGCCAATAATTCTACCTACAGACGCCAATAAAGAAGCGGCTACAGCCACGGCCACGGCCACAACCACGGCAACGGCAATAAACTAAGCCAAAAAAACCACACAAGCAACAACGCAAATCGTTGACTTCCGCTTCCGTTGCTGAGAAAATGCTCAGTGAGCGTTCATTGCTGCTGAGCAGATTCAATGCAGTTGAAAGCGGCAAACGCCTCTGCGATCCTACATCAGCAGCGGTGCCAACACCGCCATCGTCGTCATCCTCATCGTCATCATCGTCGTCGTCGGGAACAGCCGCAGCCACAGCAACAGCAGCCGCCGCCGCAGCAACAGCGCCTAATGCGACAGCAGCAGCAGCTGCCGCCGCTTATTTGTATTTGGAAAAAGTGAAAAATGAGAAACTGTCATCGCGAGTGACAGCAGCGCAGCTCGAGTCGTTGAAGGATGCGATTATGGAATCGACGACAGTGTCTGGTATAATCAACAGTAGCAGCAGCAGCGGCAGCAGCAACAATAGTAATGGCAACAATAACAACAACAACAACAGCAGTAGTAGCAGCAACAATAACTCAATTAGCAATAACAGCAGTAGTAATAATATTATTAATAATAATAACAACAACAACATACGTTTGCAAAACATTGTTGCCGGCAACAATTTAAGCAATCACTACAATCACCAACAACAACAACACCAACACCAACTACAACAACAGCTAACACAACATCAGCAGCAACATCATCAACAGACGCAACATCAGCAACAACAACAACAGCAACAACAACAACACCAACACCATAGTGGTGGCAGTATTGGCATCAGTAACAGTGTAAAACGTGAACGGCTCAGCCCTGGCACCAATGGAGAGCTACAGTCAACGCTTTCGCGGTAAGTCCGTTCAAAATTTTTCTCCGATGAAAATTAATTTTGTTAATTAAAGAAATTCCGGAAGTCGAAAGAAGTCGAATTGTGCGTTAAGTAGATTTAAGGAATGATGAAGTCCGCTTACGATTGTGTTCTTATTGTTTTATATAAGTTTTAAACAATAATCGAAATTATATTAAAAACCTTTACAGCACAAACATATTACGGCAGCGGCAACGTAAGAGAGGAGTAGCTGCCGCTGCCGCTTTATGTTTGCGCTGTTACAGCGCTCTCGCTTACGCTCTTTCTTTTCTCCAAAAATGTTGCCACTTTTTACCGAAAATCCAAAAAATTTTATGTAAAATAAACGCAGAGAAAGCTCTCTTCAAACACGAGAGAATGGAATACGTAATACAAAAACAAGCAGTTAGTTTCGCTTTGAAAGAGAGAGAAGGCGTCAGAGAGGAGTAGCTGCAAGCTGCCGCATTGTGTTTGGGCTGTTACGGCGATCTTGCTAACGCTCTTTTTTTTATCCAAAAATGTTGCCACTTTTTACCGAAAATCCAAAAAATTGTATAAAAAATAAACGGAGAGAAAGCTGTCTTCCAAGACGTGAGAATGGAATACGAAATAAAACAAACAGTTAGTTTTACTTTGAATGAGAGAGAGAAGTCGTGAGAGAGGAGTAGCTGTCTTCCAAGACGTGAGAATGGAATACGAAATAAAACAAACAGTTAGTTTCACTTTGAAAGAGATAGAGAGAGAGAGAGAGAGAGAGCGTCAGAGAGGAGTAGCTGCAAGCTGCCGCATTGTGTTTGGGCTGTTACGGCGATCTTGCTAACGCTCTTTTTTTTATCCAAAAATGTTGCCACTTTTTACCGAAAATCCAAAAAATTATATCAAAAATATACGAAAAGAAAGCTCTCTTCAAAGACGTGAAAATTGAATACGAAATACAAAATAAAACAATTTTTTAAAAATAAACAAACTTTGAAAGAGATAGAGAGAGAGAGAGAGAGAGCGTGAGAGAGGAGTAGCTGCCGCTGCTGCATTGTGTTTAGGCTGTTACGGCGGTCTTGCTTACGCTCTTTTTTTCTCCAAAAATGTTACCACTTTTTACTGAAAATCCGAAAAATTGTATAAAAAATAAACGGAGAGAAAGCTGTCTTCCAAGACGTAAGAATGGAATACGAAATACAAAAACAAACAGTTAATTTCACTTTGAAAGAGAGAGAGAGAGCGTGAGAGAGGAGTAGCTGCCGCTGCCGCATTGTGTTTGAGCTGTTACGAACACTGCTTTTTATTTGTATGAAGAGAAATTTTATAAATTAAATTCACACAAGAACTAAACAATGATTTTTTTTAAGCAAAAAAAGAACGAATTGTCAATTTTCGTTGCCAACCTTAATTCTATTTGGTGCAATAATTTCTATTTAATACAATTATTCATTCTTCATTACATGCCGTCGGCATGATATGCCTGATTGTTATTTTAAAAAAGATGTTTGTTTATTTAAATTTGATGGATCACTGAGACTATAATTCAACAAACACTAACACTAACTGTCAAAACTCACTCAACACGTACAGAAAATTAAGCTTAATAATAACAATTAATGACGGCTAAAATCAATGTTCCTAAGTTTAAAATAATTAATCATAAAGCAATTTAATAAATGAATGAAATATCAACACCAGCCTCCGGACATAAAATCAAACAAACACGTCTTGTACTCACTCTTCTTACCACAAAATTAACATAATCATCTTGATTAGTGTCTGTGGGATTGGTTTGTTGTTGTTGCTGTTGCTGTTGGCGTTGTGTGTCGTCGGTAGTCATTATTGTCGGCAATCGAAAAGCCAACCGACACACAATGGACTCTGAAGTCTGAGTTGAAAGCTTTATAAAAGGTGAAAAATTAGAATCTTCTCCACAAATAAATTATGATGATCATTTGCGTTATTAAAGCGGCGATTAGTTTTAAATTTTCAGAGCTGGTGAGAAGGTTCGGCACTACACTCAGAAAAAGACTTCGGTAATTTCGGTAGCTATTAACGCTTTTTAGCATAATTGTTTGAACAGCATTGACAATGCTGACAAGAATATTGGACAGTTTCCACTTTTTTTGTTAATATTTGTAAACTTTTAGTTTCAAAAACGGTTTGATTAAGTAAGTACAAAGTAAGCGTTATGAAATGCCAGGTTTTGAAATTCTGAATTCTTTTTTAGCTGTTGGTGTTAGCAGGATTATTACTTTCCAGTCAGTCAAACGGATCCGTTTCGAATTCGAAACAAATCCGAGCTCTCGAATTTTATCTATTCAAAAACGGTTACATTTTCGTATTACTTTCGAATTCGAAAAGTGATTTTGTTCGAGAAAGCAAGAATATTCCGTTTTCTTCGCATATTTTTTCGGTTCCTTTTCGGATTCGAAAGAAAGTCATTCTCGAAAGAAGAACAGAGAAATCTATTACATTTCGAATTCGAAACTGTTATGAACTGTGTTTTGCGGCCTACTGTGTTGTTACTTTCGAGCACAAACGTATTTTTGCTCCAACGCGCCAGAATTTGTGAATATTTTCGGTCTTAAACAGAGAGAGAGAGAGAGAGAGGTCAGTTAATCACTAAATATTAATGAACAAATTTTTTTTTCATGTTACCGTTGAAACTAGTGTGAACCAAGTGGCGATTTTTAGGTTCTTAGCCTGCGGTTAAATTTATTTAAATAATTTAGTATTTATCAAAAGTAAGATTTTCAAAAGAAGAAACCGGTTCTTTCGTGGTGGTCCAAAGCGTTACTGATTACGTGTTTAGATTATGTATTTAGATTAATTTAGATAACTTTATTGGTCGACATTTTCTTTTTTAAGTAGAGGAGTAAAAATCCGGCACAAAAACTATGTTATCAATAAAAAATAACCGTCTTTTAAGGCTTAATACTGGCTTACACTGAGCTCAGTTCAGCAGTAATATTGTGCAGTGTGATATTTATTGGGATTTTGTCATTTTTTTAACAAATTTTCAAACAAAAAACAGTAGCGGCAACGAAATCTTTTTACCAATTTGCAAT
Organism: Conops quadrifasciatus; assembly: GCA_949752815.1. Classification (NCBI taxonomy): domain Eukaryota; kingdom Metazoa; phylum Arthropoda; class Insecta; order Diptera; family Conopidae; genus Conops; species Conops quadrifasciatus. Next base: position 15,814,432 of record OX457080.1, on the reverse strand, counting down.
AATAAACTCTATAGAAAACAAAGAGATCACGATAAATCAAGAAACTACGTCAACAAAGACACGAGTTTTTGGAAACAACGAACGGTTGTACTAAAGAAGGTAGTGAGAGAGAGAGAGAGGGAGGAAGGAAGGCTATAGGCAAGGAACGTGGCAAGTGACGTTAGTCAAGCGTTTGTTTGAATATGGCACGAGTTATTGTGGCTGCTCTTGCACACTAGGTTGCACCATCATCATCATTACCATCACCATCATCATTACCATCACCTTCAGCAGCTCCTGTTGCTTTAAAAAATAATTTTTTTTTTCAATGCGAAAAAAGACAATGACAAAAAAAAAACGGCGATTTTAATAGAAAGGAATGAATTCCAAACAAAATTTTCAACGCCAAAGCAAAAGCTTTGAAGACACGTTCTCCACTCTAGTCTAGTCCAGTACAGTACATTGTTGTTGTTGTTGTGGTTGTGGTTGTTGTTGTTGTTGTTGTTTCTGTTTCTGTTCTAGCTATTGCTATAGATATTGCTTTAGCTGTTATGCAGTAAGTCCTCTGGCAGCTGCCCGTCATGTTGCAGCATACTTTTGAATGTGAGTGATAATCATGAAAATCCGACTCCGATTCCAACAACAACGGCTCCAACAACAACAACAAACAACCACGAGAAGGCGTGCAATTTCAGTGCATGCAAATGCGGAAACAGCAACAAAACACACGCGACCAAACTGCTACTAGTAGCAATTCCAGTGATGATGGTGATGATAATAACGGATTATAATCATGAATATCACCTCATGTCATCATCATGATGATAATGATGATAAGGGTGATTATGACGTTTCTGCTGATATAATAATGAATATCGCTTGAGTATGACGAATGGTCATAAGCTCAAAAAACTGAAATATCGTTGTTAGTGATATAGTATAACGATGATCAAAATGATTATTAAGATAATAACGATTTTTGGTATGTCAGCAGTTGATGATAACGATGCTTTAGATGATCAACCAACTGCAAAACCAATCCAAAGGCTTACCCAAAGAGCAAAAAGTTGATAACTGAGAAGAAATGAGAGAAGAAATCGTTTCAAATACATCCCACTTATATACAAACATTAGAATACAAGTAACGCCCGTGAAAACACGCTGCTCTATGGTTTTGCTTTAACACGCTTGGTGAAGAGAGACAAAATCTCGCTCTGTACAGCACGGACTGTTTTACTTGACTCTCTTTTGTTAATTTTGCTCTCACGCTTTACTAAACGCTCTTTTGAAATCGAAAAAGACGGATTAAAACTTAGAGTTCTCTGGAAATGCAAATATAAAGAGATTAAAGAAAAAACTACTTGATAAAAAAACGAGAAACAATAAAGCTTCACTAAATTTTCTAAAAATCTATTAGAAATATTCTTATTATATACGCTCAGAGTAATAATCGGCTTTTATACTTTCCACTCTATAAAACTCAGAGCTCAGTCTTGACTCATTAATCTATGTTAATTACTATTAATTAAGGCGCTCATTATACCATTAATTACTATTTTGGATTATCTGATTATATAGTATTTGGCAGAAAATAACGACGTTGACACGTTAACAAGTGAAAAAATTACAAAAAAAAATACATATAGAGAAAAGCTTACCTCCGTTATCATACCGTTCCATACCGTACCGCGCCGGCCAAACCTGTCACTTAATGCTTCTCTAGAACTTAATCCCAATGAATAAGAATTAAAAGAAAAGAAAAAAAAATCGATGTCTAATTTGAAAAGAAACTGCTTTTTTGCGTATATTTAAAATTATCGTATTTTCAATATTTTTATAGAATTCGTAACGAAAACTTACAAAAGGTGTGAAGAAATTATACCTTTGGAAATATTCTTTGGATTCTTTGGAAATATTTTTTTTTCAATTTTCATATTATGCAAATAAGACAAAAGAGCCATGCTTCTCTCTTTTTATTCATGAAAAAGAAGCAGTCGTTTTATTATTTAACTTTTGCCCAACGTTTGATCATCAGGATTGAGTAAATTTAAGATAAGTAAGTTTGCATAATTAAAAGAAAAACAAAAAGAACAAAAATGTACGAATAAAAAGTAAAATATTGATAAAGAGAAATTGGCAAGAGCATAACAGCCAAAGCACATTGCGGCAGCGGCAGCAACAGCAACAGCAAATTATATATGTAGAGGCTTATGGGTGCTGCCGCTGCCCTGAAAAATAGATTCTATTACGGCAGCAAGCAAAACTCTCTTTTTTCCACTCTCTTTTTCACTCAGTGTTGCCAATTTTCACTGAAAATCCGACAAATTGTATTGAAAAATATACGGAGAGTAAGCTCTCTTTCAAGACGAGAGAATGGGATACAGAATACAAAAACAAATAGCCGACTTGCTGTCGCTGCTCTAATGTACTTTGCTGAGCAGCGAGAGAGAGTTGCTGCCGCTGTCGCTGCCGCAATGTGCTTTGGCTGTAAATTTTAATAACTCCAGACTAAGGGGGTTATTCCTGAACGCCCGGGCCTTTAACTCCCATGAATTCTTCTCAATTTTGCTTTGTTATTTTCCACTGTTGTTGTTGTTTACCAGCAAACACCCGAAACTGAACAAAGCATAATTGAGAAGAATTCATGGGAGTAAAAGGCCCGGGCGTTCAGGAATAACCCCCTAAAATTTGCTCGTCACTGAGAAGAGACGTCAGTGAGAGAAGAAGATGGGAATATACGATAAGACATCTTCTTCTCTGAGAACTTTTGTTTGCTTTTTCTCTTTAAAAGTTAGCAAACATACGGAAGTTTTCGTGCAAAGTTGGCAACTCAGACGTCAATGGATTCTAACTCGCAGGACGAGTTTATATTAGCGTCAAAGTATTTGTTCTCGGAACGTGCTGTTTTCGCCAGCACAAACGCGTGCTTGGCACGCCGCAAGAATTTCTCGCGCTTGAGGGGATAATTTTAAGCTAATATAAATTTTTCAATAATCGTTGGCACTTTTTGTCGTTATCGTTTGCCGCCGCTAACGGTAACGTTTAAAATACAAAACAACTCTTAAAACATTTTTGAACACAAACTCAAAAGCTTTCTATGTTTTCTGCTCTTCTTATCCTTTTACGGCAGATCACGCAGCGCTACGCCATCCTCGTTTCGTGGCACTCCACCGCATCCAACTACGCTGCAAACCACGCCTCCGGAGAGTCTGATGCCGGTGCACAACTTGTCGGCGAACCTCTTGAACAGCATACAGCAAGCGGCCGCCGCCGGACGCCAAACCAACCATCCATCAAACCACGCAACGCTGCCCACAGATTTCTCAACGCGCAACTATTCGGAGTTCATGCGTAGTCTGGCCGCCAAATACAACAACGCCAACCCGAATGAGTAAGTGCGCCGCCGCAAATACCATACAAAGCCGGTCTCGGTTGCTAACCGCACTCTTCCACTCTAGCTGCAGTTCGTCGCGTCGAAATACATTCTTCGACACTTCATCATCGTCCTCCGCCACCACGTCGTCCTCAGCCAACCACAAAGCACCAGCACCAGCACCACCCTGTAAACTGCCCGCTTCCACATTGGTCAATAAGGAGATTGTAGCGCCGCCGCCGCCGCCGCTGTTGTCGCCGCCCGACACCGTCACGAACCACCTCAAATCGCAAAATCAGCATCAAACGCAGATGGCAGCCGCTGCCGCTGCAGCCAGTGTGTCGCCCTTCATGACCTCCTTCCTGTCCAGCCTGCCCTTCGGTCAAGGGGGCGTCTTTCCCTCGCTGATCGACATGAGCAGCACTCAAGCTCTGATCACGCTGGTAAGTCGTCAAGCAGGGACATTTTCGCTCATTTCTTATGCACTTTCGTGCTTTTTTTTTTCCTTTCCCAAACATTGGTCATCATTGTCTTCAACACTCACAGGCACGCGCCGCCAAAGAAGCCGAGATACAGAATATACTGCGCTCTGCACAACACAACAAACCGCCCGCCTCCAGTGCCTCCTCCTCACCGCGCCCCAGCCTAACAGCCGCGCTGCAGCAGGCCGCGCAATTTATCGCGCCGACGATCTTCTACTCGACGCAACTGCAACTGCAGCAGCAGCATCAACAACAACAACAACAGCCCTCACAGCAAACATCACGCCAATCTAGTCCTTTGCAGGTGCGTTCACACTCTGCCGCCAGCGCCGTCGCCGTCGCCGTCGCTGCTGCTGCCCACGAGAAGTCCAATACGACCATGGGTGTGTCCGCTTCTACGCCCTTAGATCTAAGTTCTCAACCACCGGCCGCGAAACGTTTTAAGGTCGAATCAGCATCCAGTCCGGGCAGCAACGAGAGTAGCGCTAGCGGTACTGAGATCCCGCTGACGTCAAGAAGAATTTCATCAAACGCTTCAGCGACGACGACAGCATCACCGCTATCCACCACGGCGGCGTCTGGTATGGAATCTTTAGCCATATCTTCCTCCTCCCCTGCTCCTACAGAAGCGGTAACAATAAAGGCTGAAATTGGCACAAGAATGGCTCCAATAAATCCAAATCCGGCAGCAATCAGTGCGCCAACAGGCCTGACCAGAGCAGCGCTGCGCCAGTGTCAGGCTCAGAGCGATGAAGTGAACGCCTGGACGGTGGACGATGTTTGCGCTTTTGTTGGAGATATTGACATTTGTGCAGAATATGTTCAGGTTAGTACGAAGCTATTGTATATTTATGGTAATATTTCCTGTCGCGCCCTTTTGAAATGAGAGGAGTAGCTACGTGGTGGCCCCATGAACCGCCTTAGCCAGGGTAATGGGTTGCGGCAGGGATGCCAATTTCTGAATTGTGTTGATTTTTTTAATACTTAACCCATTTACCGCCGGTATCAGAAATACTAGACATAGCTTACTGAAAATTTGTGTGCATAATATTTAATGCTTCAATATGATTTTAGCAAATTTTTATGTTTCTCGAAGTTTTAGTTTTCCAGGAAATGGATGGTAAGAATTCTTACCAGTGGCGTAATATGTATATGTAAATAAAATGTAACAGTGATTTAATGTAGAAATTAAATTATTGACAAATTAAATGAGATTTGATCATATAACTGTTTATTTCAGAAAATAAGGTTAAAGTAGCTATTGTAATTATAATTATTTATGTTTACTGTATTGTATAAAACATTTTGGGTGCAAATGTACTTTGCATTTTATGCATATAAATGGGGTATGGGTATGGCAATGAGCACAACGACGAGGAATATTATTTTTGCTGGAAATATGGCACCATTTGTTCATCAATCGAAAGGAATTCGCTGAATATTCCGAACTGCATGAATTTCATGTTCAATAAACTTAGCAACGGTGATAATTTCGCGAAACGATCGTTAGCATCAAGTTTAGTATTATCGGTGAGGTGTATATACTTTTTATATTTCGATACTGTGCTCGCGTAAGGACTTCCTTTACAATTAGCACACCTAAATCATATCCGTTGTTCAAATATGACTCTACCTGTGGCACTGTATGATACCGAGTGAGTAAAAGGAAACCAATGAATCTTGTTATCAGTACATTATCACAAACACCATTGGCTACATTATTTTGATGTGCATACAAATTCGTTTGTTGTACTATCAAACTGGTAACATCATTATCAAACAACAATCGCAAAAAATCCATTGGTGACTTTCCACCTATAAATATGACAAATGATTTGAATAAGTTCAATAACACGAACGAAATGATAATTATGTACTTAGTCCAGAAACTAATTCTAAATTTCGTTTAATTAATTCGCTGTTAAAATGTTGATTTCGGTAAAACTTTCTTTTTATCTTCGACCACATCGGTTGACCAAAAGATGGTTGGTGCGAAATTCCAGCTGATGTTTCTGCTTGCGACTTGCTATCAATTTTATTCTTCGTGCTAGGTGCAGCTATATTGCATGTCGAATACTCCACTTCAACTTTGCCGGCTATTTCGAGCATTGGATTTATATCAGGGCCATGCATAACATTATCATCAATGTTCTCCTCGTCACTTATTTCATCAACTTTTCGTGGCGGTAAATAAACAACCGTGTTTACGTTTTCTTTTATTATATTTTCATCTCCGTCGGATATATCTTCCTCAAGCCAAGCACGTATATCTGCCATCTTAGTTGCTTTTCTAATACCGTCATAACTTGAAACGTGAAATAACTGAAACTTGAAAACTTATAAATTTGAATAATTTTTTGTTTAAATTAAATTAATTAACTTTCTTCAAAATAATTGTACTCACTTCAAAAACATTTTTCTTGTGGAAGATATAATTAACTTTATATATATATATAACACTACAAAAACGATGTTGTTTGCACAGGCGACACTCCATAATGAACGTAAAATTTTCCGATTTTTCTTACACAAGCGATACTCAATAAATGAACACGTTGAAACTTGTTCAACACCCTTCACATGCAATTTAAATTCATTCTAAGATAAAATTCGAAAACAGTAAGTATGAAACTTGTTTCTGCTTTTCGCCAATGGTAAGAATTCCTACCACTAAAGTTCAAACATAAATCTAGCGCACATAAGTAAGAATATAATGCATAATGGATATATGTAATGATAGATAGAAGTGTTACCTAGAGTTTTATAAACTTTTAGATAACAATTAAATATGTTTATAAATCTTTTGCTGTGTTTTTGAAGTTCAATTTTTTTCGTATTAGGAGCAAATGAAAAAATCAAGACAAAAACTAAGAAATTTTTATGAAAGTTTTTATTTGATGGATTCTTAAATATATAGGCAACCCAAATGTGCAAAAAAATAGAATAAATAGAATTTAGGTCATTCTGTATATCTTTTTACTTCTCTGGTAAGAATTCTTACCACCTGGCGGGAAATGGGTTAAGAGCGTTTATAATAAAAAAAGACCGTCACCCGGAGCGAGAGAGTCGTAGTGGCGACCTCGAACTGCGAATACTAATGTTACGCAAGCTCTTACAATATTGCTCCGGCAATAAAAAAACCTATATCCCTTCCAACATTCGCGATCGATTAATGTTTTATAATAAATTTCAATTGATTCTGAGGAAAATTAATCAAAGTATTCCATAAAAACGTTCGATGTTTCGTTTAAGGAACATGAGAACTTTAATCTTTCAGGCATTATTTGAGGGAGGTTTTTTTCTAGTCATGTACAACCAATTATTTCTTATTTTCCCAAAAAAAAAAAAAAACAACCATTATGCTCAATTGTGCAGGGTGCGCCATCTTTTATGTCGGTATGTGACTGTTTAGCCGTATTCCAAGCGACGTCTGTGGACTGTCTGTCGGCAATATACTTTGAGTCAATTGCACTTTATGCGCAAACAAATGCATATCATCATTCATTATCATTTGCCGCTTACTGAAAATTCGACACCAAACGACGAATACTCTTGTATAAACGGTGCTTCTCGGCCACTATCGATTTTCGACGATGTACAGCGTACAATGGACGCTCTTTCGGCGCGTAGTTTCGGTATAAAGCGATTAATGGTTAAAATTGCACTGAACCCGTCGCTTCAGAAACATGCTTAACCAAATCAAGCGGTTGATAAATGTTAAGGTTATTCAATGTTAACATAGCGACGTAAAACATGGCGCTGACGTTATAAAGCAAATAAATTAGAGAAAAAGCTCCTGAAAAAGCTTCAACTAAAAAACTATCTCCAGGAGTTGAACTTATACAACATCATGCCCTTTGTTGAGAGTCTGTTGCTCCCAAAGTCATAAATTTATTCTAACGCTATAATGTCTTAAATTATTGGATATTAAAAAATCAAAATTAAAGCCTTCTAAATGGAGTCGTCTGTCATACTTAGACAATCAAGTTGGTAGCTGAATCGGTTGGTTGGTTGGTTGGTTGGTTGCTTTATTAGTTGTTTAAAAAATAGATTAGTTTATTTGTTCGTTTGTTGCTGGCAGACCGATCAGACGGCTGATTTTTTGATATAACCAATAAGAATAATAGTGTTGAAAGTCATTAAAGACAAGTAACGACTTTAGAAGAGATTTCTTTTCTTAATTTTCTTGCTTAATTTTGTACCTTGTACCCCGAAGCGGCAGGAAAGCAGGCTGCTTCCTGCTCCATTTTGATCGTATTGTAATTTCTTTACGTTTTTTCTCATAAACTTTGCTGTACTTTCTGTATTTTATAGTTATAGCAGTCGGTTTGGCTTTAGTGTGTATTTGGAGTTACCTTTGCCATAAAAATGATACCTTTTTTATTATTTCCCTAAACTACCTCCTGCTCCTCCTCCTCCTCCTCCTTCTCCGTCTCGTACTTCTTCATTCAATTCTGCCTTAGAATTAATGCACAAAACTATAAAATATCGTTCAATAAAAATCTTCAATTGTAAACTGAACGCCGCCGCGGCCTCTTATGCAATGGCGTCGGCTCGAACAATGGCTCGATCGAACGATCGAACGCTTCTGCGATCGTAAGAGCGTCGTCCGACCGCTGACGGCAGGGCGCTGACTGCTACAATATCGCGTTGTAATTTGGGCACAATCTTTGGGACATGCAATGCTCTTTTCAATATAGCGTATGTATTTTTTATGGCCCCATCAAAGCTATACGGCCACGCGTTATCTGTGTGTGCGTGTGTGTGTGTGTGTGCCATTAATGCAATCTTTATAATCTCGATTCGTTAATATTAAGTCATACTATAGTGGTAGAATTAGACGTTGCCATCAAAATGCCATCTCATCAGCGACCAACCCAAGTGGGCCACATTTATTGTGTGCGCGTGTGTGTGCTGGCTGTTGGCACTTACAAGGTTTCATAATCAAAATCAAAGCAACGAATTGGAAGAAGGTTGATTGGCAAAAGGATTGAACCGAATGCTATGGAAGAAGAAGAAGAAGAGGTCTTTAATGCAAGCAGGCACACGCAACGCATCGCAGCGCAGCGCAGACAACGACAACTTCAACAACAACAACAACGGCAACTACAATGGCAACGACAACGGTAACGACACCGACACCGACACTGCCTTAGGTTCGTTTACAAACCGAGCTCTCTACAAGGACCGGTGCAGATTCGAAAACAGACTCGTTTCAGCTGAATGAAGTCGTTCGGCCGGTCAGTCGTTTTATGCGTAGCCACATCGACGACGACAACGACGACGGCGACGACGACGACGACGACGACACTTCGATCGACTTGTTTCGTGTGTTGTTGACTGCATCCTTCTGAGACAACTTGTTGGACTTGCGGCATCAATAATAATGGCAAATACCTTTTCTTTAATGGCTCCAACAACCAGAGCAAGAAACCACCCGAACCCGAACTCGAAACCACCGCCGACCAACCACAAACTGACAACAGCAACAGCAACAACAACAACACATACCAACTGACAACACAATATTGCCAGATTCGCAATGTCGTCACTTCATTCGATTCGATTCCATTCCACTCCGTACCGTACCGTTCCGTTCGTATCGTTCCGTTCGTTCCGTTACGTTCCATTCCGTACCGTTCGTTCCATTCCATTCCATTCCATTCGGTTTCCATCCGCCACAATGACACGATCCACTTCACTCCGAACATGCTCGCTGCAGCAGCTTATTTTCTCCAGGTTGCGGCCAGTTCCGGCAAGTAAGCATTAATGTCCGTGTGTCCATTTGCCGGCACATGGGCCATGGGATGGGCGACTATACTCGCGTACAAGTGGCCGTTCCGTCTGTCCTTTTATGCGTTTGCGTTGTTTGTTCGCGTTGTTGGAATATCTGTCTGTTCGATGTCAGTTTGTACGGTTTGTCGGTCAGATTGCGGTCGACGATCGGTCAACGTCAAGTGATTAAAGCAAGTCTACAACAACAACAAAACAGTCAACTCACCAGTTAAGCCTGAAGTTGAGACTGACGCTAAGGCTGTGGCTAAGGCTGCGGCTGCGGCTGAGACTGGAAACCAAAGCTAAGGCTGAAACTGAGACTGAGACTGTAAGGCTAAAGCTGATGAGGTACCACCGATCTGCTCTGCTCTGCTCTAATCTGCTCTGCTACACTAACTAAAGGCCGAACACGATACGCTTTAGCGAAAACCTAATCTAGTTTGTTATTTACTCAAACGAAGGTACTTCAACGCCTGTCCAGGGTTAAGGGAAGAGATGCCTGCCTGGCTGCAGAGGTCGTCGTCATCAAAAACCATATCAAACAGGAATTGATTGTTCAACACAGGACACAGGGCGACAAGACGGGGCCGTTGATGTCGATGCGTCGCTGGAATATAACTTATACTGATCAATGAAATCATTCAAACTTCATAAATATCGTATGGTAAACGTACCGTATCGTATGGTAAACGTGATGTTGTGTACATAAGTATGTCCAGGGTTCGCCATCTTTTATGTCGGTATATCGGACTGTTTGGCCGTATTCCAAGCGACGTCTGTCGACGGTCGGTCGGCAATATTCTTTGAGACAATTGCAAATCACTATTACGACTATTTTCAATGTACAGCGTCACAAAAGTGTCCTGAATTGACGTTTCAAAAACATGTTTACTCAAGTCAATCGGTTGATGAATGTTACAGTTATTCAATGTTTACATACCGACATAAAAGATGGCGCACCCGTTAGATATGGGTATTTTTATTTTTGTGTTTATGTTTCGTGTTAAAACGACACATGCAGAAAATACAAAAATCGAGCGTTTGTGCGAAAAGAGATAATTTTCAAATTTCGAGTCGAAAATTGAGAAGAAAACAAACATTTTTTATCGAAACAAAATGACAGTTTCTCAGTAAAGACAAGATCTCAGAAGAGAGAGGATTTCAGAGCTCTCGCGAAGTGATATGTAAAATCGACCAGATCTCAGAAATTTTCGATCGAACGCACTACTCTCAGGATTCCAGAGATCCCCCAAAGAGAGATCTGACCCAAACGATCTCGCAAAATCTCGATGAAGCACGTATGCTCTCCCAAAAGGGTAGAAACATTTTTCCAAGTAAATAAATAAAATCATTTATAGCCAATAAAAACAGCTACGTAGCATCTCTGAAGTCATCATTTTCCATAAAATGTAATCTCTGAGGAGCTCTTTTTTTGCCTTGTGTTGGTTCATGATCAAGAGAGCTGTAACTCTTCAACTCTTTTGATCTGCGGCTCCGTCGGCCGCACTCTACATTTAAAAATGTTGTTACTCTTCTTGTTCAAATATTAACAGAGTTGTCGTTTTACCTACGGACCATAACAGCAACAACAACAACAACAACAACCACAACAACTCTAACAATACATCTTAAAGTCAAGTTAAGTCAAGTCAAGTCATGCCAAGACCACTAGTTGCGACCTTTTGTTGCGACGATCTAAATTCCTCGGCCATCGAACACTCGAAAGTGGCCTGGAAATGGGCAGAGAGTGCATTTGATACCATTTGTGTAATTTCATACAACGCGTACAACTAACTTGACATGCCAAACGTATCGTGGCAAGCTGGGCCGTATCGTGCCAGGCCGTGCCGATGCCATGGTACACTCAATGCAGTGCAGTCAATAAAAACTTGTAGAGCAAGCAGTCTTCGAGTAAAACTGGAGCCATCCAGTTGCTAACGCTGCATCTGGCTGCATCAAATGTGCGTAAAGCTAAGAGTATATGCATGCCAAAGAGCCGGACAGCATCCATTGGTTGGTTGAACGTCTGCGTTGCCCGCCCGTCCGCCTGCCGGCCACTTTTCCTAAGCCATAACTTCAAGGCAATTTGAGTAATATTCAATTGAATTTATAGCAGCAGCAACAACAAGAACAACAACAACGAAGACACTTGGCCATGTTGCTCTGTATTATTGTCGTTGTTTTTGTTACATCTTTCTCCATACCGCCATGCCCGCCCGCTCCTGATGCTCCTTCTCATCATCCGTTGCCAATGGCAACATTCGTTGCTTGAACTTGTTCCGCATGCGCGCTTTCGCAACGTGCAGTGACATTGTAAATGCGGCTAAGGTCTATTTTCCACTTCTATCCATTATGTCTACATTTAAATTATTTCTTTTGTTGGAATTTTCCTTTTTTTTTTCTCTGTCTTTCATTCATATCGGCCAACATAAAAAATTGTTAATGAATTAATCGAGCTCCGAGCAATCGTTCGAACCAACTGTTCGAACAGTTCGCACCAACCGTTCGAAGCAAACCCAAAATCACTGCCAACCAAATCATTGAATGGTTTGTTTCAAATAATAAATAACAAATTAATAAAAATTTACCATCAGTTTCATAAACTCAAGCTTAATCAATCCGTTTAATAACGCCCAACTAACAAATTAATCAAACGAACAAAAACTTCTCAACCAACAACCAACCAACCAACTCAGGCTAATCAAATACCCAACAAATCTGCCAACCATTGTTGTAAAACCAACCTTTGTCACGACAACCACAAGGGTCACTATGAACCAACCGTCCACACGTCCGGAGAGCCATCACTTTGGAAGTTGTTTGAAAGCGACACAATCGCATAAAGACATTGGAAACTGGTTCGACGCAATTTAAGCCATCGCCAACACCATTGCTGCTGTCGCCATTCCTGCTCCCCGAAGCCTCACTACCACTACCACACACACACACACACAATCACCAGAGGCTTACTGTGTGTAGTAAGCGGCAATCTAGCGACCACAGAAGTTGTTTATATAGCTCTGCGCTGTGTTGTGGCCAACATTAAGTGTCGTTATGCGCGGGCAGCGGGCGGGGCAGCACGTCGTCGTGGTGCCAGCAGACGCAGCACCGTCGCACGAGGTGTTCCCACTCCATAGCAAGTGCATGTCAAAGGCAGATTTTATGGTTTTAATAAATGACTGCGAATCCTGAATATCTAGTATCTGACTGCGAGATGGCAAGATTCGGATGTGATTGAGATAAAAATGTTCGATTTATTAATGATACGGAACGTTTCTCCAACTCTAGGCCCGGAAAAGAGGGGGAGGGGTGTGCGGAAACGGGCAGAGATCGTAAATTAACAACTCAATTGATAGGATGCGTTTTTAGTACGCTGCATTAATTGCCGTCTAAAGACCAAGTTAGAACTTACGAGTTTTACGATTCTAGAAGACGACCACGTCCATCACCACCTTTTACCCCGCCCTCCGCTTTTCATTATCGATTAACGATGGCAAACGACGTTATTGTGCCACATTTCCATGCTAGATTTTAACTGTTCCAAAAGAAAAGTCCAGAAGTGTTCGTAATAAAATTAACAATTTAATATTCTCGTTCTATAAAAGCTGTATCATCTCTTTTTCAAATCATTTCTGAGCGAAGGATTGTAAAGCGAAAAGGAATTGTTCGAGAGTAACCATTTAAATTCATCAAAATGGACCACTATATATCGTACGATGTTACGTATAAGTTGGTAGAAGCATCTTGTCTTCTTTAGCATGAGGCAAAGTTTAATGTCTATCATAAAAAATATATGTATTCTACTAAGAACTTTTACTTTCAACCTTCATGCAGAAAATCGTTTTGGAATTTGAGGTTAGGTTTTCGGACAGATTCGATGATGATGGGTTTTGGGAAGAATTTTTGAAAGAAAAGTTTAATGTCTATCATAAAAAATATATGTATTTTAATAAGAACTTCTACTTTAAACCTTTATGCAGAAAAACATTTTGGAATTTGAGGTTAGGTTTCCGGACAGATTCGATGATGATGGGCTTTTTTGGGAAGAATTTTTTTCAGTTCGATGATGATAAGTTTTGGGACGAATTTCCGTCAGAACTTTGTAGGTTTGGTTTGGAAAAAAACCGGTTTCGACGAAGTGCCATCTTAAGGTGTCTTTTTTCAGTCCACAAAACTGAAAAAAACACCTTAAGTTTAGGTATTACTCTTAAGTTTATTGTTGCTATGACTTTTCCTTTCTTCTTCTTCGTCTTCTTCGTGTTGAAACTCATTGTTCTGGACGAGTTTGGGACCTTCTAAAATTGTCTTACATTATGCCATAGATATTGATTGGTCTTTATATTATTTTATGAACAATTTCGGCAAGTTCATATTTTGGAGATGTTAAAAATTACTTTCTAATCATCCGTATAACTTCTCGTAGATCAAATTTCCATCATACGGCACGATCTAGAAGAACTCATACAGACTGCTTTTGGCCCCTTTTATTTTTTAACCTTTTAATCCATAACAATCTTGAGTTCTTTTTGTTTTAATAAAACAAAGTGCTAAAACTTTAAACTAAAAATAAACTCAATTTCAAATGTCGCAAGACGCAACCAAAGGAAACCCAAGAAATGTTAAATGTCAAATCAAAAAAGCAGCAAAAACAAACGACCAAGAAAAATTATTGTATGCAAAAAAGGAAAGAGAAAAGAGAAGCAGAAAGTAAAGAAACCTGAACTTAATACTCAACAACTCAAGAGAACACTTCAGTTCAGTTCAGTTCAGTTCGGTGCGGTCCGTTTCATTTCAACTTTGCTCAGTTCAGCTCCGTTCGGTTCAAATCGACGTGGGTAAGGCTTTGTTGTTAATATTATTGTGCTTATTATACTTATTTTAAGTCTGGTCTTGCATTTGACATGCCAAATGCCAAAGAGAAGCAAGTACACGTAGGAGGAGGCTTCTGAGGGTCTTACTTTAGCCATGACTTCGAAATGATCTCAAAAAGAACAAACAGAAAAAGCACAACAAGAAATGCTGCAACAACAACAACAACAGCAACACGTACAGAGACATCATATCCACATTCGTATGCGGTACAGTACGATCATTTCCACCAGATCGTTACCGCAAATGTACCAAACATACATATACCGTCATTTGAAGTGTCAGTATCGATAAAGCGGTTTATAAAACGTCAAACACCAGAACCAGAGACCACTTAAAAAATCGCTGAAAGGCACAAAAAAGGGAAAAACAATAAAAGGGTCGAAAGCTGTAGAAGGTAGAAAAGGTTACAAGACATAAAACATACAAACATAAATGTCGTTGCGGGGTGCCCGCGCTGGTTTGGTGTACCTACTCTAATGAATGAACCGCTTGTTCGTTGGAATTTGGCAGATCAAGGCCTTGGTATTCGTTTTATCAATGCCCTTCTGGTGTCATTCTGGTGCTACTCAAGGGGTTGCGTCATAATTATTTTCTCGATTATGTATTCCATTTATGTATTGTATATTGTATTACGATAATTTAAAAACAAAAACAGATTCTATTTTTAATATCTCATCTTAACAACTCATAAAAAAACACGTTTAAGTTTATGTAAAAATTTGCACGTGTCCGTCGAAATACCAGAAATATGTACTAAAGAATTTTATTTATTAATAAAAATTTAAAAAAAAACCTTCGTACGTTCAGTTCTTCAGCAGAGTTCAACAGAGAAAGAACTCAACGGTTCGGTTCGTCTGATGATTCAACGGAAATGATGGCATACAAATGATCAAATTAAGTATGTATGATCTTTCGCAAGTATGATGATCTTTTGAAAATAAATTTTTCCATTGATTTTGACTACTTCGATCGAATATTTCAGTTTATTCTTGCCTAATTTGACTTCATATTAAATTTCATATGACTTTTGGAAGCTCTTGGGAAGGAATATAATGACTTTTAATATTTTAATTTCTTAAGGATTTGAGTTCGTTTTTCGACATTTGAACACTCATATAAATTCGTAGCATCGCATTTGAATGTATTTGATCTTATTTGAGTTCAATTCAACCTATTTGGAAATTTGAGTTCATTACGTCGCTTTGGCAACTAATGTAAACCACTTTTATACCTCTTTTGAGTTCATACTACCTCATTTAAATTTATTTTGTCGATAATAGCTTCCTTGAATTGCATTTAACTTCATTTTTCCCCATTTGCACATTCTCTAAATTCGTAGTATCGCATTTGAATTTATTTCATCTCATTTGGGTTCATCTTATTTGAGTTCATTCCTACGTATTTGAATCTCTATCTGTTGTGTAGGACTTCCAGCTGCTCAGCTCGCATTTAAGTTCATTCCTTCACTTTTGGAAATTTACATAAAATCATTCTTTCGCATTTGAGAGTTCATTCTGTGGCATTTGAGTTCATTACGTCGCTTTCGAAACTAATGTGAGCCAGTTTTATAACCTTTTTGAGTTCATTTTACTAAATTTGAATTATATCTTATCGCTAATAAGTACTTTCTATAGCATTTGTGTTAAGTTTCCTTAACATTTTAAAACTTAAATAAATGCATTCTCTGTAATTTAATATTATTCTAACGCATTTTAACTCATTCTAACGGATTTCTCTTTAATTTGGAGACATTTTATGACATTGTGGTGTCCTTTTGAACACATTTTGGTTCATTTTAGTGGAGGAAGAAATACCTACATAGTCGTATATTCAAGTCTTTACTACTTACTAAAATACTTTATTTTAATTCATTCATAATTTCTAAATAAATATATACCTACCGACCACTAAAATATTAGATGGACTCGAAAATAATTTCGGTTTTTGGTTTTGTTTTTTTTTTTTTACCGACCGCAAATACTTAAAATCTGGGGCTTATTTTCTTTGGAACAGCAAAAGGTAAATCAGGACAAAACTAAACAGTCCGCTGTACCGCGAAACGGAGTAGAATAGAAAAGACTACGTTTTCCATTCGTACTAACGAGTTGGTCTGTGTGCAACGTAAAGAGTTTGTTGTTGTTGTGTCATTATTTAAATGTAACCCACTTGACCGAAGTCGACATCGCCAACTCACCACCAACCAGCACTCAGTCGACTCCACCAACTAAACCGACTCAACTAACTTGACCAAGTCGTAGTCGTATATTGATTATTTTTATGCTCAATATTCAATTTTATCGCATGCAATTCTTATAGCTGTTACTGTCTTATTGTCCCGGACAGTAAGAGTTTGTTTGTGTTGTTGTTGTTGTTTTCATTGAGGTAATGGTTGTTGTTATTCTGTCAATTATTGCGAAATTTAGAACACGCTTCTTCCCAAAACCACATGGTTTCCGCTTTAAGCAATCTTCGCCGTGAACTTCGCCGTCTTCCAGCGATCTTCTCATTCATTCATGCGTCTCTCGGTTCGTTTGTTTGTACATTCATCGGATTTATTTACTCGAATAGGTACGTGTGTATATTGTCGGTAGTATGATGATTGCGTCGGTGGTCGGCGGCGACGGTAACGATGGCGGTGGCATTGTGCACATGCGCACAAAATCGCCTCCAATTGAAGGCGCACTGAAATAGCGCGGAGATTCCAGAGCGCCAGCATGAGCACCACTGCCGCCACCACCACCACCGCCACCATCTTCCGCGAGGTCGGTTAAGGCTCATAACAATCGAATTTTTGTGGTGGCGACGAAGGCATAGATTTCAAATTGGTCCGCTTGTACAATGTCTTCTCTCGATGCATGCAAATTCTTTTGTGTGCTTGTTACTCCGTGCGCACGGTGCGGACCATGCGGACCGTGCGCAAGCCAACTTCCAAAGCAACCAACTCAACAAACAACCGACTAACCACCGGTCTTAGAATCTGCGGTGCCGATCGGATGGTGCCTTTTTCCTCGTACCAACCGAAATATGTTAGACGCAATACGACTGTGAATTGCATAATTTTTGTTATCTCCATGAATGTCATTCCAATTTTAACGATTTGGCGTATCTTCCTGTTGAAGTGAAAAACTGGTTCAATTCGGTGCGCGCGGTAATGAGATCAAACTGTGAAATTATGGATCCATAAGTTATATTTTTTATATGACGACAATTTTACGGCAACAGAGAGAGAGAGAGAGAGAGAGTCAGTCAGTCTTGCTTTTTATTGATTGGACCTTCCTGAATGGGAAATATTAGGTTGGGGAAAAAGTATTCGGCGTTTTTCTCATCGCTTCACTGTAAAGTGTCATAACTTTGAAACAGTTAGTTGCATCTGGCCACTTTTTTTTTCTTGCTTAACAGGTGAAAAATCAGCTGATAATTTGTGAAATTTATTGAGATTGGTGCGTCCTGTTAAAAAAGTTATGCCGAAGCAAAGATGAGTGAAATTTCTAAAAAAATACGCTATTATTTACAATTTCAATACGACAAAAGGAAGAATGCATGACAGGCATATGAAAAGATTTATTGGTGTTTATGGCGAAGGTTCCGGGAATTTTGAAGTGAATGATGGTTCTCGCTCTAGTCGACCAATCACCGAAAAAGTCGTCGATGAAATTATGGCTAAGGCCGTGACTGCAAAAAGCACCTGTGTCAGTTTTTCCCAGATAAAACCCCGAAATTCTACAAGAAAGGAAAAATGGTTATAGCCGAAAAATCCGGCCGAAGGTAGTTGAAAAGAATGAGCTATATTTGAATTAATAAAATGTTTTTTACATACGTACAAAGAAAATGTTGTATCTTCTGACTAAAAAAACGCCGAGTACTTTTTCCCCAACCGATATGTAGAAGTACGGGCTGAAAAGTATCTTGCATTGGAACGAAAGATTACTTACTGGACTAGAAAGAAGAATTGAATAAGCTTAATTATTCTTTTCCTTCAAGAAAATAAAACACAAAAAATTCGATTTCACTAAAACTAACGTGATGCAAGAGCAACAAAAAACGCAAAGAAAAATGTCATGACATTTGATCAGCTGGATCAGCTGGAAGGTTGTTGGAGCTTTAGTACTCATATATTCATTAGATCCTTATGAATATTAGAGCCTATTTAGCAAGGAGCGGCCTAGAAACTCTGTTTCTAAGAGTTTGAAAAGAGTTTGAAAAATTTTGAAAAAAAATTTCAAATTATTCCAGGAATTTTCTTTAGGTATCAAATAAGAATCTTTATATAGTATTAAAACTGTATTGCTTTTTAATTCCTCGAGATAATAGCTTTTCCATGGATAAGAAAATTGCTTCAGGAAATGATAAAATAGATTTTTTCTTTTAAATTAAAACATTATTATAATTATTTTTATAATAATTATGATTTTCCATTATGTACGGCCCCGGCCCGGCCATATCCTGCTCATAAGTATTCGTCTATAAAAATTGAATTTATTTTATGATAGAGCACTTACTGTTGTATGGACATGGACCAAAGTCGGTCGCTTTTTTAGCGTTCTTTAATGAAAGCGCTCGACTTAAATAACTAACGACATAGACCAAGCCATGATGACATTGGCCGCAATGGTTTAAAATTAAACTATTCGAGTGGCAGCAGGCAGCAGGCAGCAGCAGCGCGAGAAAGACTGCATGGAGCAGTCAGTTGGAGGAGGTTAAACCAACGTGGCTGGGTTGGTTTGTTGGTTGGTTGGTCACTGGAGCGTCTAGTGAGACTGCCAGCAGTGCAGTCATGTTGGTTTAGTTCGACTGTAACGTCAGTTAGTGTTATCTTGGTCTTTTCTGTCTTTTCTTATTTTTCTTTTTTTTCTTCTTCCTCCTCTCTACGGTTGGTGTCTTTCGTTTGTGTCACTGCTTTTTTGTTTGTTCATTGCTAGGTTTGTTGTTGCTGTTGCTGTTGCTGCTGTTTGTGTGTTGACTGTTTGTGTTGTTGTTGTTGCTGTTTTTCTTGCATTTTTGCATAATTATTTTGCATCCTACAGTTTTCAATTAAGTTGTAATCTTCGACAGCAGCACCAGCTGCGACAGCGTCGTCGGGCGACACAGCAGTAGCCTGGCACCAGCAGCCAGCAGCCAGCAGCCAGCACCGAGCAGCCGCAACAGTACAATTAAAGCGGCCGGCCAACGATCGTTCCACCCGTTGCAACCATCGGACATCGTCTGTTGGCGTCCGTTTGCCGTCAGACGATTGGCGACGGTTTCCAGTAAAAACGATCAACTCGAACAACAAAAACGGTTACTTTAACCGAAAACTGAAACTAAATCGAAGCAATTCATTGCATCTTAGAAAAAGTTAAAGGCAAATTCGGTGCGATAGTCGATGGCTTGGTTGGTTGGTTTCTTTCATTCATCTCTGGTAGCGTTCAGCGGGTTGTCCATCGAAATGCACTTCCTGACGCCTTCCTTAAGCACTCTTCCCATTCCTCTCACCCTACCTTACTATCTACTATATTGCTCTCTTTCTACTTGACCAACTCTTCATTACAACAACAATAACAACCACCAGCGACAACAAATAAATAAATAAATAAACTTCTTTAAACTTGTATTTTATCGCTTTCAAAACAATCTGCAACATGCATCATCAGATGTTATTTGTAACACAGCTTGTTTTACAACAACAACAACAACAACAACAACAAAAACAACAACAATACCATAAACTTGCAATACGACGCTAAAGAAAGTTGCAAAAAATCCTAAAAAGAGCACCAGAAAACAAAACAGCTCTCAGGGTTAAGGATTTCATAAAATATTTGTTGCTGGTTGTTGTTGTTGTTGTTGTTGTTGTTGTTGTTGTTGTTTTGGTGTCTTTGACTAAACAAAAATACTTGCCAGTTGTTTGTTGTTGTCCGTCTTTTTTGGTTTGTTGAAGAAACTGAGCGATCAGGATCATGATACTCAAAGAAAAAGCTTTAAAAAAATATTGTGCATTACATAAATATTGAAAATGAATGCACAGAACTGTACTGTATGTACTAAGAAAGGGAAAGATGTACTAGAAAGAGGAAGAAGCAGTTTCGAAAAATCATTTCCGTGATCTAGAGTCGATTATAGACTGCAAAAACATGTTTATGCATGTTCGTAAGCAAAACTCGATATAAAAAATTAAACATATTTCGATTTAGAAAGAAGCGCTCGCTCTATTCTATCAACGACAGCACACGATAAACAAAAAGCAACAAAAAAAAACTAATCGGAATTGTATGCTCAAATATTTAGCGTATAAAATCGTAAAAAAAAATTAAATCCGAAATTAAGAACAAACTTTTTTAAACCGCAAAAACCACAAGATAGAATTTTACAATAATTTCTAATTTGATAAACCAATTGGAAGCTGCTGCTGCTGCTGCTGCTGCTGCTGCTGCTGCTGCTGCTGCTGCTGCTGCTGCTCCCATTCAACACAAACACAAAAAACTGTTTTAATTAAACACAGCAGCAGCAGCAGCAGCAGCAACAACAACAATACTCGCTGTGGCAACAACAGTAACAATAGAATATCTCGAAAACTGTAAAACAATGAACACAGCTGTTTTCATTAACTACTACAGATTGTTACAAGAGGCTAACAATAAAAGCAACAACAATGCCAAGCCATTAAACAAAGCAATGAGCACACCAAAAACAACAACAACAACAACAAACTACTCACCACTACGATACCACAAAACTAATCACAACTTTGTACCGAATGGACTACTAAAGTACTATAAAACAACTAAACTTGGGCAAAAAGCAAAAACAAAAACAAAAAAAAAACATTTTTTTTTAAAACATTTAAGTATTTTCGTATCGGATTTGTTTGTGTATTGTCGATATCGTTTCAAGGCGCAGAGAAAAGAAGGGCGATTGATTCTCTTCGCAAGAGACGATGCTGGATGATGGATAAACTGATCGATCGTTGGTGAAGTAAAAAGCAACAACAATAACAACGCACGGTAACGGCGCACGGTAATGAGCAAAGACTGATTCGTTTTGTTTTGTTTTGACTCGCTCTTTTAACTCGTTCGTTCGTTCTTTCGTTCGTTCGTTTCAATCGCCCTCGATTTGATTCGTTACTTTGATGTATTCGCAGTTGTCAGCAATAACAACAACTACGAGTACATCAAAGTAACGAATCAAATCGAGTGCGATTGAAACGAACGAAAAACCGAACGAACGAACGAACGAGTTAAAAGAGCGAGTCAAAAAAGCGCGAAAAGCGAGCGAGAGGTCGAGCTGTCGAGCGAACGGCTGTGATCGCCAACAACAACAAAAACTTTCACGAACTAAAAAGAAGCTAAGACTAACTCGAAAGCAGCAGAAACAACAAAAACAATAATAGTCGAACGAGTAAAATGCCGCAACTACAACAACAACAGCGCAGCACTTAACCTTTTAGTGGCAATAAAATTAAATTAAATTCAAAACAAGTTAAAAAAAAGAGCTTCACTTCACTTAATTTTTTTTTAATAAAATCAAACACCGAAGGTAAACAAAAGCGGCAATCGAACAACAACAACAACAACAACAATAACAACAACTGTAACAAAACACAACCAAACATAATCATAGAAAACCGAAACAAATAAAAAACTTAAATGGTTCGATTTTATGTTATTGAATTTGAGAAGCCATAAAAATCACAGCAGAAGCAACAAAACAGAACTGAACCGAACCGAACCGAACAGAACAGCAGCAGCAGTAACTACTGCTATTAATAAAAACACACAACAACAACAAAAACAATAACAATAATAATAATACACTCAAGCAGCATCAGCTAAAAACTCGTTCGTTGCCGCCCATCGATCATCTTTGTTTAGAAGCTTTCGCTTCTATCGCTTTCATCGTTTGTGTTCGTATTGTTGTTGTTGTTGTTGTGGTTGTTGCTTTGTTGTTATTGGTTTTTTTTTTGAAACACAGCAATATATGTATAAAACAAAGGAAGGAAGGAAGGAAGCAACATCAAACAAAGAAATCGAAAATCAATCGATCGATCGACAACAGAATTAAAAACAACAACAACAAGAGACAACAGCAAGAAAGAGCCCTTCAGCTCTTCAGCAACATTATCACAACAATAAGAAACGCAACATCAACAACAACACAACCAACAACTCCATCAAAATATTAAGAAAAAAAAAACAACAATAATGTCAAGAGCTGCGTTTAGAACAAAAGCATCATCACATAAGGCGGCAGAAGCTACAGCAACAACAAAAACAACAATAACCACATCGACGATATAACCTTTAATCATCAGCCACAATAACAACAATTTTAAGAATAACAACAACAAGCACAAACAACAGAAGTTGCAAAATTTCTTGCAAAATTTGCAAGAGTTGCAAAAAGAAAACAAAGTTGAGTAAATTTTAAATTCCAGCAGAAGCGACAAAAATCGCGAATAAAAACAAAGAGAATATCGGCCGCAACCACCAACAGGAATTACAAAAAAAACAAAAAAAAAAAAAACAAACAAGAAAAAACACCAACAAGTTAAAGTTAAAGGATCAAGCAACCAACCAGGTTCACCACCAACAGGAAACAGCAACAGCAGTAACAGCAAAAACAAAGTGTGGCTGCTGCCGACCGACCTAAGAAAGGATTGATCTGCGATCTGCTTTTTTGCTGCCAACATCAAAGTTGAGATCTCTCTGTTGTTGTTGTTGTTGTTGTTGTTGCCACAGCCGCTGCCGTTTGTAGCAAATAAAGCGCGCAACAATTTCTGGCATGTTGTCCGCCCCAAATCGCTAGTAATGCTGCTCAATAAGTGGGTTCAACTAAAGTGAGCTCAATTGTTTTGGTTTTTCTTGTTGTGTATTGTGTTGTCCTAACAAGGAGCGGTATATCGGTTTTTTGGGCCCCTCCCCGCCCCCCTTTAAAAAGTATGAAAATATATGAAAGAGAATATAAAACTGTAATGAATTTGTGAAAAAAAAGCTTTTAAACTTTACCTAAAAACGTGTAATATTGTGATGAACCGTTAATGAATTTATTGATGAACACAATAAATAAAAATAAATAATGAAGCAATTAAAATGAATTGCTCAAAAAACCTTAAAATGAATAAAGAAAACTTTACAAATCACAAATAAAGTAATGAAATCAAAAGTTATGAGTGAACTACGAGTGTTGGATGAACTGAACAAACTAATGAACGAAAGCAATACGTAAATCACTATTTTAAAACATATTTAATGAATGAATATACATATGAATGAAGGAACATATTTACATTATGAATGAATTTAAATAAAATCGCATATAAAACGGGGAAGTGAATAAATGATCAAAGAAACCAAAAAAATGAACAATGAATGAATTGAGTTAATTGAGTAATTAATTATTTTGTGAATTAATTCTTGAAAAAAAGTTCTAATGAATAAATCTTGTGGTAAATTAATATTAATGAATTGAATGAATGAATGAATTGAGTGAATTTCAATGAATGAATCAAATGAATTGTGATGATGATTACAATGAATTTTCTTTTAAAGAAGTCCAATTAAACAAATTTTATAATCGATGAAGATTGTTTGTTTTGAATAAATTGAATTGAAAAATTTTGTATACAAAATTGCTGGAATGAATGAATGAATGAACAAAAAAGAATTCTAAAAATCTTTGAATTCTTTTAATGCATGAAAATGAATTAATGAAATAAAAAGTTTAAATGAATGAATATGAATGAATTAATGAATGAATGAATGAATAAAAATTTTCAGTTTATAATGAACTCTTATTCATTGAGAATGGAGTTCATTGAGAATGGCATTCATTTGGCGAATATAATTCATACAGAAACTTAAGAGTTCATTCATAAACTTCTGTATACAAAACTTCTTGTATACAAAATTGCTAGAATGAATGAATGAACGAAAAAGAATTCAAGTCTAAAACTTTGCATATTTTAATGCATGAAAATGAATTCATGAAATAAAAACTTTGAATGAATGAATGAATGAATAAAAAATGGTTTCAGTTTATAATGAATTCATTCATTGCGAATGGCATGAATTTGACGAATATAATTCATACAGAAACTTAAGAGTTTATTCATAAACTTCTAACAATTTTGTTGAAACACTTGGTCGTTCATGAGAGTAAATTTTATAAAATTCATAAAACAAAAAAAAACTAGTAAAAATATCTTAAAGGTTTTTAAATCATTAGTTCATTCAATGATTATTGAATTATTAATGAATCGTTCTTTTATTCAGTCATTATGGTTAGTTTTTTTGCTCTTTTGCAGGCCTTTATATAATTTTATTTCATCATGACATCTCAGCCGCTCCTGTATGTCCTTTGCAGGAACAAAAACAACTCTTGAAAACCACCAACTGTGATGCGAAACGCGTTGCTTTGATGCAACCATTCAAGAAAAAATGGTGGTAGACTCTTCTTCGCAAGAAAACGCAAAAAAAACGTTCTCTACTTTGTGGGCATAAAAACAGGCAGAGGCTACGGGAAGAGGGATGGAGGGGGGCGGGGTTTAGGGGGAACTAAAAAATAAAAAATATACAGTGTTCACAGAGCGGCTATCACGTTGTTGGTGGCTCAACAGTGCCGTTTCTTGGGTCGTTTTTGGTGTTTTTTTTTGTGTTCTGGGTTCCGAAACGGTTTGGTCGGTCATAAACTAAAAATCTCTCGAATCTCTCTCTCTAATAAGCACCTCGAACTTAAATGGTTCGGTGCGGTTGTTGTTGTTGCTGTTGTTGTTGTTACTTTAAGTCAATTGTTTTACTTGGTTTGAAAATTCTTTCTGCCCGACTGTCATTATCGTAAGCCTTTATTTTTCTTTTTTTTATTTGGTTAAAATATTTTCTGTTGCGCGCCTAGCTGCTAATGTTGGTGTTGTTGTTGTCGTTTTTGCTGCTGCTGCTGCTGCTGCTGTTGTTGTTGTTGTTGCCTTCGTTATTGATGTTGTTATACATTTCAATTATTACACTTTTAAACAACAACATTTTCGAGCAACAGTAGCCACAAGAAAAATGAGAAGAACAACAACAACAACAACAATCGCAATGAGCATTAACTTTATTGCCAACAACTATGCCATTGCTGGCTTGGTTGGTCGATCGAATTTAATCTCGTCTCGTCCGCAGTTCAGTTCAACTTAGCATCAACTCAATGCATTTGACCTGCTTAACCCGTGTTTGTGTGTGTGTTCGTGTGTATGTGTGTTGCTGAGGGAAGAAGGCGACCAACGAGAGGTAACTATGCTTTATGCCGCGCGTTTTATTTTTCTCAACGTTTCTTCATTCCTTGGCATTGCGCCGTTTCCAGTTAAGGTCCAACTACCAAAAACTGCCCACGGAAAATTTCCCGGAGCTTCCAAAGAGATCAACCAACAAAGAGGCCAAAAAAGAAAAAGATAACGAGAGCTGCGTAGATACAATCGTAGCAAAAGAGAAGGCTGAAATGACAAACAGATGGAAAAGATTAAGTGACAAATAAGCAAAGAGATCAAAAGTTAAAGCAAAGAAGTTAAAGTTGTTAGGAAAGGGGAAGGGGAAGGAGTAGGGGAAGAAGTCGTCTATTCAGAGGAATAGAGAGAGAGAGAGAGAGAGAGAGATTGATAGTTTGACTCGTAGGGTTAGATAGACCACTCAGCAGTTGTGGATTATCTCTCAACTAAATGCACTTTAATGCTATTGAGTTTGTCAATCTGTTCTTCGGTCTGTTGATCTTATTGACAATCTAGTTCTAAACATCTAGATTGGCAAAAGGTCTACCTGTCTGTCCTTCTATCTGTCTGACTTTCTGTGTATCTGCCTGGCTGTGTGTACTTGTATGTCTGTATTCGTCCTGATTCGTCTCCGCACACAAGACAGATTAGATCTGAAGATTATTTGTGTATTTCTTTGGCCTTGGCCATACCTTACCTTACCATTTGTTGGTATGATACTCGTATATATACCATCATTGGTTGTTTTTTCTTCCTGGTATTCAAGACCACTCCTTGGACATCTCCATGAAGAGTAAAGGCATAAACCTTCGAGAAGTTATTATGCCTTTTTTAGCTTATTCTATTCTCCGCGTCCTTTTTTTGGCGCGAAAGTTATACCTTTTTTAGGGGCTATGACAGACCCACTGACAGTCATACTGACACGTCAAATGACATTGCTGATGAATGATGAATGAAGCAATGATGGCGATTCCTAATGCCTTGACAAACACCAAAAAAAGTCTATTAAGTATGTACTTAAGTGATTATCCATCACCTAAACTAATGATACAGCTATTTATTAGCTTCTCTAACATGGCAGGTTGAAGAACTAACTAACCGACTAAAAATTAATCTTCTAATATGCCTTCAACAGTCTTTTCTAGCTTTCAAATTAACTTGATAATGGCGCGATACTAGAATTTATCAATATTATACACCTTTTCTTTTTCTACGATTAAGTCGACGATAGTGCGAAGACTAATTACGAATGGATCTTATGCAACTTTATAATTATACCGGACGTAAGTGCACACAAAGAAACCACACTGTTTATGTTTAGTAGAGACATAAACCTAGAAGTAGTTAACTTTATAAGAGAGGAGCAAACATTATTATTTTTTAAATATTGCTTAGAATTAATATTATTTGGAATTTAGAACAAAGACTCTTGAATATGATCACACAACACAATCTCATACGTGAGAGTTCATGAGAGAACTTATGGACAAAAACCACAGAGAATGTGTTTAGTATGGACACACACCTAGAAGTTGTTAACTTTTATAAAGCATTTACCATATTATTTGAAATTAAGAACAAAGATTCTTGAATATTATCACATAACAATCCCATACGTGAGAGTTCGTGAGAGAAATTATGAACAAAAACCACAGAGAATGTGTTTAGTATGGACACACACCTAGAAGTTGTTAACTTTTTTAAAGCTTTCACAATATTATTTGGAATTTGGAACAAAGACATATGAAGATTTTGCTTGAGATTTCGTTGAGGCGGAGAAAATAGGAAAAATTCCAGGAATACGCAATACTTTTAGACTTTTTTGACAACTTTCCTTTGACATCGGCCTCTTACTTCTCGGACAAAACTCAAGCTAACAACAAATTCATCAATAGACAAAATAAAAGAAAAGGCTACATAAATTCAATAAATTTTTTTTAAACTAAGAAAATTGAGAGGGCGATAAATAAAGCAATAATAATAATTATTCTAAAAATAATTACCTATATTTTTTTTACGACCATTTTTGTGTGTTATTGTGTGGAAGCATATTGATGGAAATAATCAATATAAGTAGGTACACACGTATGTACCTACGAGTCAGCAATCGATCGATTGATTGATTTTATACGCAAACGTAGTAAATAATTTTATGACCGATACTTAAAGCAATTCCCTTTCAATTAATTCCGTCTGACATTCTCTCTAATTGTGATAATTTTAATTATTTTGTAGCAATTAAACAATTTTAATCAATCTCTGAATCTGAATGTAAGAATAATTCAATTATGAAAGTGCAGCGAAAAAAAATTATATTCTCAAGAGATTGAAAAATTCTTAAATTTTTTTTTTTTTTTTTGTTAACTCAGTGCTCCTCAACTGTAGGCTCCTGACCACGCCCACGCACAATATACCGCAATAGTTGTGAATTTTCGTTGATATGTTATTAAAAATTGTGGCAACATCACTTCCTCTTAAACATCATTTTATCGCATGACATCGAACCGCCTCGCCTCGTTGCAGCCACTGTTGCTGCTTCTGTTGCTGTTGCTGTTACTGTTGCTGTCGTTAGTGCTTCGGCTGCTGTGGAGTCCAGCAATTTGAAAGAATGTCTTCCGAATGCTGATTCCCGGATCCGTTGAGATGCACGCACGTTCATTCGTCTCGTCGCGGCATCAGATTAAACCACGTAGGCGTTTAGGAAACAGCAACAACAAGCATAACCACTCGTACCACGTATTCGTATTCTTTTTCTTCTTCTCCTTCTTCGCCTTCTCCTTTTTCTTCTTCTTCGCCAGCATCCGCTGTGGTTTTTCAAGCCTTCCTGCCTGCCTGCTGACGTGCGCTTAACCTGCCGCTTGACCAGCGTCAAATGCAGCAACCACGACAGTAGCTGCAGCAGCAGCAACAGTAGCAGCAGCAGCATTAAGTCAAATCTTAGCACACTAAAACAACAACAACAACAACAAAAACACCAATGAGGTACACATTTTAAAAGAGGTTGCAGGCAAAATTGAAATCGTTACTTCTGCACCTTCAACGCGACCATATGCCGCAACGCAACAGTAGAAAATAAAAGTACTAAAAAATATAAAAAAAAAATCATCCATCATTCATTCGCTCACTCACTCACTCACTCACTGAATTCGTCATTCATTCATGCATTCATTCATGATTTGGTTTATTCGTACTCAACGTAATCAACAATAAAAGCAACAACAACAACAACAACAACAACAACAATGACAGTCGTGTTCTTTCTTTCTTTCTTTCTTTCTTTCCTTCTTTCTTCGATTGATCCATGTTGGTTGATAATGATGTTGTCTCTTGATGAGTTTTTAAGGTTAAGACGAAAGCAACAACATATAACAAGAAGCTTAACAATAACAATAAAAAAGAGAATAATGTAAAAAAGAAAATGTAAAAATAAAACAAAAACAACAAGAACAACAAGTGGGCATTTTATGGCCACTTTTTTGAACGAAATTGTCATGAACTCCTGAGTCGAGCACATTGTAAGCGGGCCGCGGCGGGCCGCCACTGCAACTGGATCAGCCACAGCCACAACAACAACAAAAACAACAGCCACAACAACTATAACAACAACAACAACAGCCACAACAACAACAACAACAACTACTACTACTACAAAGAAAGTTGAAAGGAATTCAGTTCGAATCGAAGAGTTTTTTTGGTGATTTCACAAAACCGAAACACAAAAAAAAAACACACTCGTCAAAGGTTAGAGACGTAGAAAGCAAGAGCAAGAACAAGAGCAAAGGCATAAGGTTAAGACAAGTCAGAGTGTCAGCCGCTGCCGCTGCCGCCGCCGTAATCGATGCCGCATTCGTAAACTGCAAAATGCGCGCAAATGCAAAAGCATCAACGAATAATGTTGGCAACTTGCTTTCTGGAGCTCTGTTCAAGCCCAACAATAACAACAAAAACGACAGCTCAAGCAGCAGCAGTAGCCCGTAAGCTGCACATCAAAAGCTACTCGCCCGTATGACGGCAATGGCGTACCATGGTCGGTGTGACATGAAGTCTGCAGGTCGACTACGATTTGTTTGAGGCGGCGCGGCGGCACGCAGGCCACTTGTTGTTGGCGAGTGGGCAGAAGCAACAACCAGGCAGAAGCAACAGCAGCTGGTAGCGTGTTATCAAAGCTGATGATGATGGTACGCCTTTTTCTGCCTGCTCCTGGTCCTCCTCCTTCTCCTCTTCCACCCTCTCTTCTTCTTCTTCTTCTTCTTCTTCTTCTTGTTCTTGTTCTTATGTTTATACTGTTGCCGACTGCGAGTTTTGCTACTTGTTGTGCTGCTACTGCCGTTCTTGTTCTCTCTCTCTCTCTCTCTCTCTCTTACAGCAAGAGTTGGTGTTGTTGTTGTTGTTGTTGTTGTTGTTGTTGTTGTTGTTGTTGCTGTTGTTGTTGTTGTTGTTGTTGCCTGCTGTTACTGTTCACCGTGCGCTGTCTCTGTTCGTTGTCTTTTGCCACAAACGCGCCTATGCCACGCCAACGTTGCCAACTGTAACTTTTCTGATTGCTTGCCCCGATTGTTGTTGCTGCTGCTCAGCTCTACTCTGCTCTGTTCTTCCTCCATACAGTTGTTGAACCCATTGTTGTTGCTGCTGTTTGCTGTTGCTGCCGCTGCCACTACCACAAACGTTGCTGTTATTATGCGCATGCGCGCGCGGTGGCCAAATAATCTAAAATTGTATCTTTCGTGTACCTCGGGGGCAGTTTTTGTTCGAATTAAATTTTTGTTATTGTTGCTGCTGCTGTTGTTGCTGCGATTCTTTTCCTGTTACGCTTACGGTTCAGCGAGAAAATTACCCAAAAGGTTAACCAGCGCCTAAAAAAGTTAAAAGGATTTATTGAGATCGACTAAAATTATTGCACTTCTGTAACATAATGTGCAATATTTTATTAAATTATGAAGGAGGAAAGAGCTAGAAGAGCAAGAAATAAAAAGAATAAAAAGCAATAAGAAAAATATTTGTATCTGTCCGGAAGTTTATAAGCGACATAATGGTTTAGGTTTTTGTATCGTAAGTGGCCTTTAAGGCTTCAAAAGGCAATTTGCAAGTACCTTTTAAGATTTACGCCCGTGGAAAGAGTACGAGTACGAGTACTCGGATAAAGCTACACTGCCCCGAATTAAAGACTTCGGGAAAACGCTCTTATAACTTTACATTTTGCAGTAAAATTAAACTTATTTTTCCTTACACAATATCTAAAGCCTTCTTGCCTAAGTGCCGCTGGTCTAAAAATTGCTGCTGCCTTTTGTCTAAATCCTGGATTCTCGAACCGTATTGAAAACCTGTTGTCTTGATGCTCTCGTAGCCAAAATCCATCTAAGTATCTAAGATCTTGTTGTCTAAAAGCCTTTTCTCCAATTATATTCTGTACTGTGTTGTCTAAAAACCTGTTGGGCCAAAACCCTGTTGACTAAAATCCCTTTGCCGAAGACCCTGTTCTCTAAACGTCTGTCCTCTAAGACTCTGCTGTCTAAATCTGTGTTGTCTAAAGGTCTGTTCTCTAAGACCCTGCTGTCTAAAATTCCGTTGGCCCAAAACCTTGGTGTCTAAATCGGTGGGGTCCAAAATCGCGAGGTCAAAAGCCCTGTTGTCTACAAATCTGTCCTTTAAAACAGACTGTCGTATAAAACCGTAGTGTCTAAAAGCCTAAGACTGTTGTCTAAAACCCAGTTCTCTACAACACTGATGTCTAAAGTGATAGTGTTGTTTAAAATTCTGGTGTCTAAAACCATGTTCTCTACTTTGTTGTCTAAAACCTGTTGGGCCAAAACCCTGGTGACTAAAACCCCTTTGTCGAAGACCCTGTTGTCTAAACGTCTGTTCTCTAAGACACTGCTGTCTAAATCTGTGTTGTCTTAACGTCTGTTCTCTAAGACCCTGTTGTCTAAAATCATGTTTGTCTAAAAACCCTTGTGTCTAAAACCACGAGGTCAAAAGCCCTGTTGTCTGTCCTCTAAAACGCCGTCGTATAAAACCGTAGTATCTAAAAGCCTAAGACTGTTGGCTAAAACCCATTTTAACCTGCCGAAAAATGTAGTCCTAACCCTTTTAGGAATTATTTATGTTGTAAGAGATATTCTCGCTCTTTTTCATGGTATACATTAAAGACATACATATATAGTTATGTATGTCTATTTAATTTTTTTCCGGAAAACTAGTATACAAGAAACTTTTCAGCCCACTCGATATTGTTATAATAGAGAGATCAAAAGATTAAGAAACATTTTAATCAATAGAATTTTATTAAATCGCGTTTAGTTGTTGAAGTATGAAATTTTCTTAATCTCTCTCTCGCTCTCTCTCGCTGTCTCGCTCGCCGCATACTCCCACCGTATTTTTATAAATCTTAAGCTTAACAGCTTCTCTTTATGACTTCAATAAATTTTAATTAAATACTGATAATTGAATTTATCTGCTGCTCTGCTGCTTTGCTGCATTCGAATGAATAATTGTTAAGAATTAAGAGCTTTAATTAGTTG
This sequence comes from Conops quadrifasciatus, assembly GCA_949752815.1. NCBI lineage: Eukaryota > Metazoa > Arthropoda > Insecta > Diptera > Conopidae > Conops > Conops quadrifasciatus. Next base: position 15,782,218 of record OX457080.1, on the reverse strand, counting down.
TTCATTTCCTAGACGTTAAGAGCAAAGTGTTTATCGTCTCACTGAAGCTGGTAGACAGGCGAAGAGAAGACGCCGGCTAAAGATCCATCGAGATTTTTTTTTCTCTCTCTGCCGCTCTCTGTCCACAGTCTTCTCCTCTTCTACTTCTTCTTTATTTCTTTTTAATTCAATTTTCGGCAACTTCTTAAACAAATTTTGGGGAGTGCGGCATTCTCGTGCCACGTCGCCACCTTGTTGTTGTTGTTGTTGTTCTTGATGATGTGCATCAGTGGCAGTTTCAGCAACAATCATTACAACAACACCAACAACAACAACGATTACTTCAATTGACCACATTGATAAAAAACCAAAAAAAAAAAACCCAACCCGTTTTTTCTTCTTTTTTTTTTGTTTTCTCTTCGGTTGTTGGCGTCTTGGCCGCTTGTTAGAAGCGCAACAAGTTGTTTGTCGTTATTTTTGTGGTTAATGTTGTTGTTGTCCATGTTGTTGTCCATGTTGTTGTTGTTAAAAATTGCGGTAATTTTCTTTTTGTGGCTGCTGCTGGTTCATTTCTTTTCCCTTTGTTTTATTTTTGAGTACGCTTGAGTTGAGTCGACCTCGGCGCCGTATATACTCTCTAACGTCCCTCTCTGTGCTCCGTACCCCCCTCCACAACTCTCCCCTTCCGCCCTGAGTTGTATATATACATATATGTATATATGTAGCTCGCTGCCTTCTGCCTTAAGCCGCGCCTTGTCGCTTTGCTGTTCTTCCTCCTCTTCGTCCATTGTTTGAGAAGAACAAACTCTGGCAAAATACATACTTAATGGCTTTTGGCTTCCAGGCGCTGCTGCCGCCGCGTCTGCGAACATTTAACTTGATCAATCGTCGATCGTGATTTTGCTACCCGAAGGCGCGTGCCCGCGACAGACTCGACATGTCTGTCTATCGAGTACCACCGGCATCAACAGCGCAACTGCTGCCGCCGCCAACACCACCAGCACCACCAGCACCACCGTGTGGCTGCGTTGACTACTAGCGAAGAAAACTAAAAAAGAAAACAATGCGGCAACAACAACAACAACAACAACAATAACAAAAATTTACAAAACTGCCGGGGAAAAATGTAATTGGTAATAAGCTTGATAATAGAAAAGCAACAACAACAACAACAACAACAACGACATTGTTCAGGTGTTTAGGTTGGTTGGTTGCTCGGGCTCGGACTCGGACTCGGTTCGACGCAACATGGGCCCCTGCAGGGTCACTGGAGCGCGGGGGCGTTGCTGTGGCACACTCGGGTGGTTGGAAGCACCATGACGTCGAGGCCACAAAGTGAAAAAACGATGGGAAGGAAGGCACGATGGTTGGTCAATCGGCGAGTGGTTTGCTGCGATCATTTTTTTTTTGTTTTTGTTACAATGCGAACTATAATATATACATATATATGTATGTATATTATTTTTCGATTAGATAAAAATGTCGATAGCTTGGTCAAATTCATTAGATTTTATTACTGCCGCTGTTGATTTTTCATCGTTTTTATCTTCTGTCTGAGAGCGGTTCTCTTGCTCTTCAATTTTATTCTTCGCCTCTGGTTTGTTCTTGTTTTCTTCTACTTCTACTTCTTCTTCTTCTTCTTCTTCCTGTTATCTTCCACCACTATTGTTTAGTTTCTTTGGGAGATTAATAATTTGTATGTAAGTTTATAAGTTTACGTTTTATAAGTTTAACCTTTGAACTTAAAAAGGTTTAAAAGGTCCAAGTTAATTAATAAGTTTAAACTTAGAAAGATTTAAAAGTTCAGGTTTAAACTTTAAAATGTTTATAAGGTTCCGGTTTATAACTTTACGTTTTATAAGTTTAAACTTAGAAAGGTTTAAAGGTTCAGGTCTAAACTTAAAAAGGTTTATAAGGTTCAGGTTTATAAGTTTACATTAAAAAGGTTTATAAGGCTCAGGTTTATAAGTTTACACTTTTTTTTTATGAGTTTAATGAGTTTATGAGTTTAAATTTAGCTTATGAGTTTTATAAGTGTATATTTAAAAAGGTTTATAAGGTTCAGGTTTATAAGTTTAAACTTTAAACTAAAAAAACAAGCTGAACTTTATAAACAGCTTTATAAGCTTACTAATTTAAAAAGGTTTATACTTTACGTTTTATAAGTTTAAACTTAAAAAGATTTGCATGTTTAAGTTTAAACTAAAAAGCATTTATAAGTCTAAGATTTATAAGTTTAAACTTTGAAAGATTTAAATGTTTAATGTTTATAAGTTTAAACTCAAAAAGATTTATAAGTTTAATATTTATAAGTTTAAACCTACAAAGGAATATACATACATGTATGTTTAAAGTTTATTAGTTTAAACTTTAGACTGAGAAATATTTATAAGTTTAAGGTTAATAAAGGTATATAAGATTAAAGGTCTATAACATTCAGGTTGACAAATTTAAACTAAGAGAGGTTAATAAATTTAAGGTATTTAAGGTAAGGTTTAAACTAAAAACTATTTATAAGTTTAAGTTTATAAACTTTAACTCTAACTTAAACTTAACTAAACTTTAACTTAACTCTATAAATTTTAATTCTAACTAAAAATGGTATAGTTTTGAGTTTAAAAATCATCAACAAAAAAGAACATACATAAATCGTTTCAAAAATATACGTAGAAATCATCTAAGAACTATTCCCTTCAGATTAAAAAAAAAACCTAATTATGGCACAATAATAATTAATAATAACCAAATTTTTTTCGCACAGAATTTAAAAGTCAGGAAAAGTCTTCGTCCAGAGATTCAGATTCGATCGATCGAAAAAAGCATTTTTCTATGCCGCAAAATCGAAGCAGACAAAAATAGAAGAAGAATAGAAGAAGTTTTTGATCAAGTTTCTTTCGAAAATATTACCGTTCACGCTTTTTTTGTGGTTGTTGTATTGTATTATTTAGAAACAAAAGATTGGATTAGAAACGATATCGATATAGTCGATCGAAGGTTTTCTAGTTATTCGCTTTAAGTTTGGTTACAGTCGAGACAAGATCCCAAGACGAGACGCTTCTTGTCACGACTAAATGATAGGTAAGATCATTTAGTCGTGACAAGAACCCGAAACGAAGATTCTTCTTAGGCGAGACAAGAACCGAGAACGCGAACGCGATCGCCTAAATTTTATGAAATCTCGTTCATTCGAGCCAGTCACAGACCATTTTTTTTAAAATCGAATATATCTCTCGTTCTCTATTAAACCTAAATCTTAGCTGATTTCATAACCTTCCTTCCTTCCTTCCTTCCTTAATTCGTTTCTTGGTCGTTTGTCTTGGTCTAGCTTGTTCGCGAGCTACGCTACGAGTAGAAGCTGTTTGTCCTCGCTGAATGAGTATTGAACAATTTAAAATATTGACTTTAATTTACTTAAAATCGTTTGGCTAAACCGCAGCAGAAGCAACCTTTAGCAAGCGGCAACCGGACGAACTCTGCTCCCGGATCTGAGATGATTGACTGCAAACATTTAAAACAACCGGCTGGAGTTTAGTGTGCAGCAACAATGACAACAACAACAACAACAACAACAGCAGCAGCAACATACCTTAAAACCAGCAGCTAGAAACTTACGGTAGCAGAGTCCGCGCACCAAAACCAGAACCAGACCACGACCGAACAGAAGAGAGAACAGGTTCCAAAATTCAATCACCGCAATCTATAATAGAATCTGCGAGCTCGGCTGCGGCCGCAGCGACGCGCAATTGATCGCCCCAACCGGCCGGCCGAATTGCTACCGCACATGTGTCCAATAAACACCGGCACGACCACGACTCTGACGGTCACGTGGTCGGTGGATGCGGGGCTGGCGCGGCATGACGGCATGGTGCCGTTGGGGCGGACGCGGCCGGCCGTGCGATGATCGCTCTGGTCCGGTCTGCTCGGCCTGTCCCTCTCCCTGTCCCTGCGGACGCCAGCAGGCAACTATTTTTTCATTAACAATTTTAAAAGTAACACATTAATCAAAGACGCCCACCCTGACCCCTGGCGCGCCTCTGCATTTCACCGACTCGCTGACTCCTCACTCACTCGCTCTCGCTCTCGCTCTTTTCTTCTCCAGCTATTTCTCGCCTAAACGCAATTCATTAACTGTCTTTCTTTCTTTTGATTGATGTCTTCTTTGCAGAAATTCCGCGATCAGTGCATCGACGGCTCGGGTCTGCCGCTGCTCACCGAGGATCACCTCATGAACTCGTTGGGCCTGAAACTGGGGCCGGCGCTCAAGCTGCGCTCAATGCTGGCGAAGAAATTGGGCGGACCCTGCCCGTGTGTCGCTTGCGTGGCGCAGGCGCAAATGTTGGCAGCGCAAGCGTTGCAAACAAGTTCGGGCACAGCGTCGGCCGCAGCGGCAGCGGTGGCGGCAGCTGCAGCTGCAGCAACAGCAACAGCAACAGCGACTACTGGAACCGGTTCAAGTGCGGCATCACATGAAGTCACAGCAATGAAGACTAAAGGAACCGAAGCAGCAGCAGCGGCGGCGGCAGCGAATGCACCGATTTTAAAAACCGAAAACACTTTTGCTGCTGCTGCTCTCATGGTTAATATGACCGGCAGCGGCCCACATGGACAACAACAGCGTAGAACTTCTTCTGGGTCTCCACCAGACACAGCCGCTGTAGCCGCTGTAGCCGCAGCCGCAGCCGCCACAGCGACATCAAAAACAACCCCAACAACAACAACCCAGGCCACAATGATGGCTACAAGTGGCGGCAACATTGGCCACACTGACAGCAGTTCAACGTCTTCCTTAACAAGCAGTAGCAGCAACAACAAAAATAGCAAAAACAATTTTAATATTAATAGCGGTAGCGGAAATAGCAGCAACAACAACAACAACAACAACAACAACAACAACCATAGTGCCACCATCACAAATGTTGTTCATAATTCAACAGAGAATAACGATCGCAATAACGGCTGCACGGCCAGCGGCGCAGGGATGGGCACGAGCGCGGGCCAGGGCCAGGGCATGGGTGTGGGCACGGGCGCGTGCATGAACACGGGCAGGGGCTCCGGCATCAGCATCGGTGGCACCAGGAACCGCACCAGCAGCAGCACCAGCGCTACCACCGCCAGCAGCAGCAGCAGCAACAGCAGTAACAGTAGCAGTAACGTCACTTGCAACGTCAACAAGAACAATTTTAACAACAACAACAACAACAGCAACAAAAACAACAACGTCAATGCTATTCAGCATCCCGGAAAGGCCGATTCTGGCAGTTAGTGTTTACTGGACTCTAATGCTAATTGTTATTTGTTGTTGTTGTTGTTGTTGTTTTCTGTCGTGGCTATGCGCTATTGTTGCTGCTGTTGTTGTTATTTGGGTTTTAGTTTTTGTTGTTGCTGTTGTAGAGTGTTTTTTTTTTCGCCCAGTTATGAATTTATTGCAATTGATTGAATAAAGCTGAAAAATTACCGCAATAATTTCATTAAATAATTACTATATTGTACAATATTTTTTTGTTCTTTTCGAAGTCAAAGTTTTTAGAGCCAAGTTTATTATTGGTTGGCGGTTGGATTGATTTGTTCGATTACCTACGATTCTATGTATAATAATCCAATAATTGTTTATATAAAATTCTTCATCAAAGCTTTTTTTAACACCGCAGAATAACGATAACTTTTCGAAAAAAATAGATTAAAAAATTAAAATAGAAAAAAATAGACTTCTAAAAATTTACCTAAATCGAACAGCCCCCGAACAATCAACCGAACCGCTCGACCGACCAACTTAACAATTTTGTCTGTCTGTTTGCTGCTACCAATGATTACGAATAAGTTTAGTTTTTATTTAAACCAAACTCTGTAGCCCAAAAATTATATTCTTTTCTAGTTTTTTATTGACCCAAAACAATACTTTAAAAAAATAATTTTGTAAAAAAAATAATTTTTTTTTATTCTTATATTTATTTTTCTTCATTTTCTTTACATCTCGTTAATTTGCTTTCGTTTTCATAACACTTCCTTTTCATATTAAATTATAAATTATTATTTTATTAACATATTAAAGAAAATACATATAATTTAAGTATATAATTAAAAAAGTAAGAAAACCAACAAACAACAAATATCAAGGAAATTCCAAGAAAATAACAACAAAAATCGCCAAGTCTTCCATTCAAACAAAAATTGTTCAATGAGACAAAAAAAAAACAAACCAAAAACAACAACAAAAACAAACAAACAAACATAAACAAGCAAAATAAAGCACTACTTTTAGTGACATTTAAAATGAAAATTTAGTCAAAATTATAAATAAGATTTTTATGGTCAATTACAATTTGCAAAAAAATCATGAAGGAATTTTTTTTTGCTATTTTTCTTTTTGTTTTTGTAAAAATGAATTGTACTTAATTTTTTAGTTTTATTTTGCATTATAAGATTTAATATAATTTTTCTTTTAATAGTTTAATTAATTTAAGTTTAAATAGTTAATAGAAAATAGAGAATGCTAGTATTAAAACTTGTTTGCTATATTTTTCTTTCCTTAATTTTTTTTTTTTTAATAGTTCAATTATTGTAATTAATCACTGAATTAATCATTGTTTTTTTTTCTCACTCTCCACTAGTCAATTTTAAAAAAATTATAAAAATAAAAAATAACAACAGAAAAAAAATTTAAATCCATCTTGCACTGTTTTCTCTGCGTAATTATTTCGAAAGAAAACTATAAATTAATTACTTTCTTTAAACATGAACTATGTATTTTCTTTCAGAGTTTTCCGTCTTCCCCAAAAAATTCAAAATTTACAAATTTCTTCAGATTTCGGTTTTTTTTAATTTAGCTTTTTTGCGGCCATCCACCAAAAACGCAACTTTTTGAGACTAAAAATAATTATTATTATTATTGTATGAATACGTTGTACATTAAAATATAAAAATCAGCAAAATACTTAGTTTTATACTATATAGGTACAATAGTTTATATAGAATAATTTTCTATTCTATTTTTTAACAATAAAAATAAAAAGGATTATGTATTTTGTATATATTAAAAAAACTAACTTATAAATTAATTAAGAAGCCCTGTATTTTTATAATTATGTATACTTAGACCTAATTCATTTAAGTTGAAGTTATTTTTCACTCTTAAAATGTATAATAAACTTACTGTATAATAATTCTCTCGAGAAGCCAAGAAACTTAAATATTTTTTTTTTAAAATAAAGCAATTTATTATCTAACATAAAACTAATAAGAATGAATAATAAGAGAAATATTTTAAAAATATTTTAAATACTGTTAAAATTATTTTATTTAGAAAATGTTTACATATATTTATATAAAATATTTATATGATATACATATACAAAAATGTATATATAGATTTATATATATTTTATATAGCAATAAATAAAAAGTTAAAATACAATAAATTGATTAAAATGTATTTGAAATTCTTTGAAATTTTAATGATGCTCTACGAATACTAATTAATACGATAACAATGGAACAATATCGCTTGGAGGCCTGCGAGAAATTACTATTGTACATAAATAACGAGTATATTGAACGAACTAATGGGCGAGCATAATTGCAGGAAGAGCTTTCAAGCGGCGTCTACTCGTTATTCGCACTCTTTAGCAGAATTTAGAGGAATGTAGCGTCATTGAGCGAAAGCAGGTATTGAGATGATGAAATCACATGTGTAGGAAAGAGAACAAATTAATCAAATAGCACGTTTATTTGCTGTGAAGAACAGGAGAACATAAACACTAGCCAGACTATTTGTGCTTTTCTGAGTTCTCGTTGTCAACTTGCTGCTGAAAATTTATGATCGCCTGGAGAGCAAATGAGAATTTTTTTATGTTTAGCCGGTCGTCGATCCTGATTTTTTTAGACAAACAAGTAAAAAATTCGTTCGTTATTCTCAAAACAACGAGTTGAATTTTTTTTTAATCTTTTCCTGTATTTGTGCTCGTTGAACCTAATTGTTCGTTATTTTGTCTCCATTATTTTTAACAACCCAACGGCATTAGTATTAATATTAAATTTATTTTTAAAACGTAAAACCGGGAATAAAATTATATTTAAATGCATTAATTAAAGCATTAAGCAAATACCATTATACCATTATGGTGCAAATCATTTGGCATTCATACACAATAAACTAAGAAAAAAAAAATTACAAGTTTAGCGATGACCTTCCTACGGACCGCGGAGCGGGTCAAGTGGAACCGTTGCGCCAAGAAATTACTGACTGGCGGTGCACCCAAGCAATAACGCCTCGAAACAATTAAAAATCATTGCAACCAGCATAAAATCACTGAATCTATGCATGCATTTGTGAGCCTGCGGATATACGATATATTGTGCTTCGGTGTGCAGAAGCGCTCACCAGCAACCACCCTGGTGCGACTTCAAGCTTTCAAATGATTTAATTAGCTCGAACAAAAAATTGCAATTCAAACGCTCTGCCGACACTAAAAGCAGCGAAGCGTTCCAGAACCGACTGCCGCAAGGCACGCGATCTGCAAACAAAGCGAATTATACAAAAAAGCGATGAAATCTTAGAAATAACCAGATATTATTTTATTCGGTAGCCTTAAAATAAATTACAAAAACTATTTCATACAAAGGTTTCTTCTTATATAAGAGTACATGCGTAGATATATTTATTGTAAAAGGTATAGGTATAGAATAGAAAATTGGTCTTCGATTACTAATTCGGAAAATCAGAAAAGGATTAGAAAAATGACTTAAATACGTTGATCTTTAAACGGTGGTGGTTTCAATTTTTGCCTCTGCTTCGTTTTCATTTGATCCGTTCTTTTGTACTGAAGGCAAATCCTTTACACCGGTTGAGCCAAAACCAGCCGCACCACGCTCGGTATCTTCCAACGATTCACACTCTACTAATTCAGGATAGAAAATGCGTTCACAGATGAACTGAGCTATGCGATCGCCTCTCTTAATCGAGAAATCCGTTTCAGAATGATTGAACAACACTACACCCAAGTTTCCCCGATAATCTTCATCCACTACACCCGCACCCACAACAATGAAATTCTTGACTGCCAATCCAGAACGTGGAGCTACTCGACCGTAAGAACCTTGTGGTACATGAACTTGCAGATCAGTTTTAACCAAGAATTTGCCTCGCGAAGGTACAATACAATCATAAGCACTGCGCAAATCAAATCCAGCCGCTCTGGCTGAGCCTCGTACCGGCTCAAAAGCATGTTCCGTCAGCTTGGCAAAGCGAAGAACGCATCTAGTGTCGATTTTCATTTTCTTGGCTATGGATTCTGGAACCTCTTGCTCAATACTGGACATCTATACAATAGAGAAATAACTCCAAATATAAATATGGATTTGAAGTGGAATTTTAAGCACTAATTGCAGCTATTTTCAAACGTTTTTAGAAAATATTGTATTTCACAGGCCAAAACGAATTGGAATAGGAGAGCTTCGACAAATTTTCGCGCTTTTTAATGGACGCCGGGTAGCAAAATTCAGCTGATTTCGTAACACGTTCGAAAACTAGAAAATACATCGCCTTTGGTTGTGTTTACTAAGAAGATTATCTAAACAACAATGTGCCCAATAAACCAATAAAAAAATTAGGCGCTATGTCCATGTAATGCGAAATATTTCAAATGAAATATCAGTTAGAAACAAACTAGTAAGAACTTCCACTAAGTTGTAATATACAAGTTGCACTATTTGTTATACTCGTGCATTCAATCCTCCTTGTACGGATTACTGTAGGTTTTTCAGTCATGAACCTGGATTTGCATTAACTGAAATATTTGATTAAAACATATTCCTTTCCCTTCTTTTCTCGCTTTGTCATAATTTCGTTTTTATCGACAGTTAGACTGCATAAATTTCATAAACATAATTAAATCTAATATGGTAAACCCATCGGTAAACAAAATGAAATTTCTTAGAAGCTGGCAATACTATTTATTTATTAATTGCTCTAAATTTTGACAGTTCAAGGTCGTGATAAGAAAAAAATTTATGCCCCACAGAACTTCTCAATAACAGCAGCCCGAAGTAGCCTTATTCGTTTTTATTCCCGGATGCAGTAAAATGGATTTCTCAGATTTTCTAGTGCACAAAGTAAGGAGGAATCATTGAGATTTTAATGTTAGCTAAATTTTAAATAGACTTCTTTCAGTGTCCACCAACAGCAATGTATATTCCTAATTTTATAACATCTGAGGAAGAGCAGCGAATATTGTCATATATCGAAAAGGCACCGAAACCCAAATGGACGCAACTACGAAATCGCCGGCTTATAAACTATGGTGGAATACCGCATCCCAACGCAATGATAGCAGAAGAGATACCTGAATGGTTACAGACTTACGTGAATAAAATTAACAACTTAGGTAATAAAATTAGCTACGAGAGTCTACTTCGTTTGTACCTTATATATTTTATAGGTATATTTGAGTCGCAGAAGGCGAACCATGTGCTGGTAAATGAGTACAAACCTGGCCAAGGCATAATGCCTCATACTGATGGCCCACTCTTCTATCCTATCATATCGACCATATCGTGTGGCTCCCACACCCTACTAGAATTCATGGAACGTGAGAAGCCAACGCTGGATTTAACACCCACCGATGGTGATTTAACTGGTAACCAAGATCAACAGCAACGTGAAGTACGATTTAAATTCTTACTAGAGCCGCGCAGTCTATTAATACTCAAAGATATGCTCTACTCAGACTATTTGCATTTGATTAGCGAACGTACAACGGATATACTTTGCGATCGTATTTATAACTATGAAAATTGTGAGAATACATATAAAATGGGTGATTGTTTAGAACGCAAGACACGAATTTCACTTACGATACGCAATGTTCCGAAAACTACTAAAATGAAGCTGAAATTTTGTTAAACAATTGGCAAAACGACGAAAAGTAAACTGCATTTAATGAGAAAATACTGAACTGAGTCAGTTTTGTGCAAAGGGATTGCCAGGCATTTTGATTAATTCGTGAACTAAACATATCGCCGGCTGAGGAATCTAAGTGAGATTTTAAAGCAACTCTTCCAGCATTTTAGGAGGGCAGTACATCAAGCCGCAAGTGATTATATGGTTGTCTGTATTTAATATTATTATTGTTGTACCTTTGCCAAATGCACATACACACAGAAATTTAACGTAATATATGGATCCACACAGTGCTTTAATATGTCGTTGCTTATTGTAAATTATAAACAAAAAATATGCCTTGGTGTAGTTTTATAAGCACAAATCGCATTGATTGCTTCTCTAGAGTATCAATTTATTACGCTTATAATTAAGTAATTACAAATTAAATAGAAACTATGAAATAATATTTTCAATTGATAATCTTTTGATGTAAAAAAAGCTGATTGCAAAAACCATTATCATTCATAAGAAAAAAAAACCGTATGCCATAAGAAAGGTAAAATTCTACAGTTTCGCCAAAAAACTATTAAAAAAAGTTTCAAATAAAAAGTCAGTTCTTTCACTATGAAAAATTATTGCTTCTTCTGTTAAAACTTTTTCATTGGGAATCTTAAGGTCAACAAAATGCAACTATTGAGGCAACCATTCTAACTGAAATTCTCGTTCGAATACCTCGCGATCATAGAGCTTTATTTGGCTAATGCGTGCCGATATATCCAGACGCAGCTCTTTGATAGCTAATTGAAAATCCTGCTTCGCCTCACGCTGCTTTTCCACGGACAGCCATTCAAGCAGCCTTCGAAACACCTTCAATACTCGATTAAGATGGTACTCTACGCTCGAACAGCGCCCCACGCAAATCCAGAGATCTTCGGCATTTCGTATGTTGTTGGGAAAACGTTTTCGCATGTGGAATGGAGCAGCACTATTTAGCAACGATTTCACCTCGGTGCAGATAACATTATGAGCCTTAGCATCATTAATAGTTAGCGTAACGTATTCGTAGCGATTACAGAATCTGATGAGCTCGCCAACACAGCACCAAGCTTTGGCGGACAATGCCGAATGCTGACTGGACCAGTTAACATATTTACCAACCTCTAAAATGCTGCTACCACTGTCGCCTTCATCGTCCTTAATGCTTTCTAACTTTTTGCGGATGCTTTCAGAAATACTTTCTTCAGTCTTCCACGGTTCATGCCGCATTGCAGTATGGAAATCGGAATTATCACGTGGCGGTTCCTTGAAAGTTACTGACGATATACGCGTTTGGGTTGTTTGTTCTCGTGTTTCACGTTTTACCAAGCTGGATTTTTTAACTGCTGGAAGTTTTAGTTTTTGCCATTTTGTTGTAGCCATTTTATTTATTCAAATATTTAAATGTTTAAAAGCTAAATTCAATTAGCAGATTTCGAATTCTTTTCCGACTTCAATGCGATCTTATGTAACAATATCGACTGAAGGGAGAGGCTATATTTTCGCATCGATTGCGTTTGCTGGTATTTTTATCATTGATTAATTGCTCTACATGAGAATTAATTGGAGTTCGTTAGTCTTAATGAAATGAGCTTGAGTAATGACGCGCATGCAATGCTATTTGATTTATTTTTAGGTCTATAGAGAAAAGACCATGACAAGGAAATTTTTTCAATACTATTGCTGAGAAGATATTGAAAAGTTAACTAGAAAAACAAGAAAATCTCAAATAGTATCTAAATTCTCTGATTGTCTAATTTAAATTGGGGTTTTCTCTCTCTTAAAATAGAACAAATTTTAAATTTATAAACATTTTCAAATGCCATAACGATTTTGTTTTAACAACATCAATCTTGTTCAATTACCATGAACTGATATAGTATTTATAATTACAGATTTAGAGTTTGTGTACTTCTTTCAAGGATATTATAATTTTTAGTGCAGCAGTTTTTCAGTTGTAGAGATTTAAGCTTTTATGACACGCACCTTAAAATAACAGAACTATCCTGGTTGCATGAAGTATACAATACGAGCAATTAATTCCTTAAAATACCTAAAGGTATTTGGAGCATATTCATACATAGTTCGAGTCCTTTTATCTCCAGTATCACAGTTGGCGTGGCACAGAGGCAGTTCGCGTGGCACTGTTTTCGCGTGTCAATATCACATTCGTTTTGGTGATCTTGAGAGTTCTTCGGACAACTGTTACACAATTTGTCACAAGATAAATAATAAAAAAATGCTTTCATTCCATTAGAACGTTAAATGTACATACATACATATTCTGCATACACTCGCATAAGTATTTTATTAACTAGAATTTACTCTTAATCTATACAATTTAACCGGATACCAAGAATTTTCACTATTTCCAAATAATTAAATTATAATCAAAATATACAATTTTCAGTGTATTTTTTACGATTGATAAATTTCTTTGAATTTGTCATCAATTTAACTATGCATAAAAGTTTTGTTTTTCTGTAGAAAATCAATTAATCGGATATCTCGGATGTAGGTAACATATTTTAAAGGCACAACAATTAATACGGTTTAGTACAGAGCGCTAAAAACAAACTTAATTCGTTACATAGAGATAAAATGTAGGAAAAACATGAATATTTATTCTAAAACAGCTTATATGTAACTCAATATTATTTTGTTATTTTTACTTCGAAATAAATTATTTGTTTTGAAAAAAAAATGTGTAGCAAAAGTCTGTAAAATAGCTATTTTAACAAAAAGAATGGCACTGCTAGATTAATAATTAAGTACATTGTAAAGACAGTAAACTGTTCAAAATAATTTTTTTAGAGTACATGCATTTCCTTTTTCTATTAAAAAACTAGTTTTTACTTTTCGCAATTTTGTGTAGTGTTTTTTTCATATTTTATATATCCTTTTAATTTTCTTTAAATATATAATTTTTTAATACTTTCCGTTTTATAAAATTTCTTAAATTAAAACTTATGAACTAATTTCTGCATTTTCAAGAATACTTATAAATTTAAATACACAGTAATTATTAATTAAAAATAAAATAAATTGAAGTAAACTATTGTTTTATTAAATAAACAAAAGAAGACCACTAAAAAATACCTTAAAATGTTGCTAAAAGTTTTTAAAATTTGTCCGTTTCGAAAAATAATACTCCAGAAAAAATGGGTTAAAAAACGAAGGGAGAAAAACGCATTTTATAGTCAATAGCAAAATAAAATTTTCATTTTTTACAAAAATAGAAAATTAATTACTTTATAGACAAAATTTAAGAAAAGCACAGCTTTATCTATTTACTCTCCTCCTCTTTATACTTAAGTTAAAGCTTGATCAACACGAAAAAATAATTCAAGTTTTAAACACGCATTAATGACTTGAAATACTTGTAAAAATTAAACGCAATAATGTAAAAAAAAGAAACAATTAAACGCAATAGTGTGCCGGAACCTCGAATATAATGTTACCAGCGGAATGACGAAAACTGGGGTTTTCAACGCCTGTAACACCTTCGACGGTAATGGTGCGCGCTTTGCCACCCAAACGACAGGGTATAGTAGGACTAACCTCGACACGTAGCTCTCGTTTCGTGATACTAAAGCATAAACGAATATACGTATATACATACTGTAGAATGTATCGTACTAAGATTGAAATTAGGAAACTTACTCAAAATATTTCTTGCAAACTATCCCCACTAATTCGCCGACACGATCCTCTTTGAGCGGGAAGTGTTCTCCTTGCAGAGCAAGAACCAAATCATTGTTGGCGGGCGAATGAAAAACAATCAATTGATCGCGTCCGGTACTAATACTAATAGAAGTAAGCTGCAATAAAGAAAACGCCGAATAAGTCTTTCGAAACCTAGAAGGAGAGACGGCAATCGCTCACATCTTTTATGAATATAGAACGATTCATGCTTTTGAATTTATTCCTGGCACCATCAAGTTTATAAATTGCGCTATCTGTGACTATAAAGGCACGATCAGCACTCTTATTAAACTTGTTAAATTTCTTGACGAAGGAAGAGAAGAGCACCGTTTTGAAACCATCCATGTTTCTCAAATTCTTAACATTGGTACTGTAACCCAAATAGCCGGAATTCTCTTGCGAATTGGCCAAATAGTCACCGATCCATTTACGCTGTTGGCCCCAATGAAGACGGCGTCCTTTGATTGCTGTCGCCGCAATGATTTGTAGACGCAATTGCGGCCATTCGGCACGTGGATACTTGCGTAGAATCATGTAAGCACGCCAATAATCGTAAATACGACGTAGACCGGGCTCCGAGCGACGTCCAGCTATCGGCGGGTGGGGCCATTGTATGCTCTTACCATAATCGTACATACTCTTTGCTGAACGAAAACGCTTCGCCAATTCGTTTACATAAGAACGCATTTTGTAAGTTTTATAATAGCGCATAATTGCGAGGGCGGCCTTAATCTTCTTATAATTACGGCGAGCGATCCAACCGCGCACCTGCTTCTGTAGAAGCGTCACAATGTGAGGAATCATTTCGTTGCGTTGATGCTCCAAAGAAAATAAGGTATGCGGTGATCTGTGGAGAAAAGAAAGAAAGAAAGAAAGAAAGAAAGAAACAAAAAAGCAGTCGTTACTTCCTTTGCGCGTAGACCTTAAGGAATAAAGCGTCATGCTGACCTAATAAAAATCTTGGTGTGTCCATACTTGACGTCATTACTGAAACCTTTCTCTTCGATCAATACCCGGACACCATCACGATCACTGCCCGCATGAAAATTGGGCCACGTGTATTGCGAAATCATCTTGTAACGCAGCAGAAATTTATCGTAACGCTGTCGATGTACAAAACCGGCACGACGCACCCGCACATTCTCCAACAGTCCAAGGTAACGTACCTGATGCTCTACCCGTTCATCATCGAATACCGAAGAGCTTTTAGTGTCATTCGGCTTGATGCAGCGTACATAGAATGGTTCTTTCTTTAGTAATGTATTGACCAGCTCTAACATTGATTTTTGGAAAAGTGTACCAGCGGTGGGGGGACGCTTTGTGGTTTTCTTGATATCTTGGGCACCTTCGGGCCACATTTCACTGAGGTTATTATCCTCAGAATTGTGCAATAAGCGCTTAAAATCCTGATACAGTGTATCCTTGTTCTTTTCGATGAACCCATTTATATTATAAATAACATCACCGGCATAATGGGTGACACGGAAATCCTCACGATGTTTTAGTTCTTTGTCCATGGGCTTCAGCTGACGACTGCTGTAGTGCGGATGCTTGTTAAGACTTTTGTCCATGGCACCGAGCAGAGTTGCGTCGGTGACATTACCAACGGTCAGGCAGGCCTCATCCATGATAGCTATAATACCTTTGTGCGGTTGTTCGACCAAGTCGCAAATAATCTGTTACGAATAAGCAAAAAACATGTATAACATAATACGATATGACCGATGTATTTGATTTATATATGGATTTATTCAAAATCCTATTGTAACCTTATTATTAAAATATTCAATATTTGTCCATTCAATGCCTTCGCGTTGATATTCCTCCTGCTCCTGCTTCAGAACTAGTTCTGTAAGAGATTTTTAGAGTTCATTATTTGTGCAAAAGACATTTATTTTGTTATTATTTTTTACCGATAAACAATTGCTGCAGTTTTTCATTACAATAATTTATACAAAATTGTTCGAAACTATTCGAATCGAAAATTTCAAAACCATAAATGTCCAATACTCCAATCACTGAATTGGAACGAGCTTGTGTCTTTGAGCCGCGAAATAGTATGGCACGATTTATGCGCGATATGATCCAGGTGAAAAGACGATCGTATATAGCTTTGGCCAAGGCATCTTTACCGTACTCGGCCTGTGACGCATTATGATCCTTTTGCATGACAGTGCCACCAGCAGCAATGACACGTTTTGTCAGTGCGCCAAAAAGATCACTTTCAGCGACTTGTAACATTTTAGCGGCAGATTGTAAATGCGTTTTATGACTGATAACCAGATCATCTTCGATCGCTATGGAATAAAAATTTCAATTTTTAGACCCTCTTTTTGAAATAAAAAAGTGGGTGCTCGGTGGCGTTAGTGTGTGTTGGAGGTAGCTCTTACTTTGAAATTCAATATTTCCTAAATGTAGAATAGCGGCTACTGTACGCCAAATACTGCTGACCTCATTCGTACTGAAGCCCAAGGTTTTGAAGGCAACATTTGTACCCTTGTAATCGGCTTTTTCAGTAAGTATATCGATACTACCCTGATTTGTATAATAATATTTTGTAGGATCTCGAACAAGATCATATTGACGTAATTCATTGTCAGCAGCACCACGAAGTAACTAAAAAGGAAGAAGAATTTTAAAAATTATCACTACGGTAACAACCAAATACGATTAATATTATTTACAGTAAGCCTAAAGATTAGAGTTATAAATTAATATTGCACAATTATTTATGGATATTGTAATGCACTTCCGTTCTTAAAATAACAATATAATACGTATTCACAGTACTGTCTAGTGTATATTTTGCGTATAGTTAATTATTTATTCTAAAAACGTAATTGACCGCAATGCTTTTACCATCAAATTTGGTTTTAGTAACTTCCTGAAGCTGATTTAAGAAATAGAGAAAAAGTAGAGAGGAATAAAATTTCAGACGACACAGAATGTCGGGAAAAGAATTTTTATATTTCTAATAGAATAAATTATACTCGTAACAAATACTCCAAACAAGTATCGTAATTTAATAATGCTATACAAAACTTAGTAATGCTATATAAAAATGTTCGTTTAATCCAATGCACAATTTTCTTTATGTTAGTCCTTTCCAACTGTTAAAGGCGGTATACCTTTTGCTCTTTGAGATTCAAAAAATAACTCAAAATTTGTTTAAAAAAAAATGTTTATTCTTTAAAAAATGCATTATTTATCACAGACTTTGTCAGTGCATAAATGACAAATGTTTGAAAGTTCTCTATTAATCTTTGAACTCATCCTAAATAGCTTCTGGTTGCTGTCTAAGCTAAATTTAAATAAATTTTCAAATTGGGTTCTAATACGATATATAAATCGCTGAACAAGTTGAAGGTATTAAATTTAGTATAATTTGGTATCTTTTAGCATCTACTATGCTAATTTATCATGATAACATTATCTAAGCATTTATAAGAGTATGTATATATGGATGTATATATTTTAAATTCAAACACGCAATCTAGTACAATTGTTTAAATGATTCTAAATTAGTCAATTTATGGCCAGCCATCAACCTCTTGCAATAATGTACACTGAATAGCAGCAACAGACGTGACAAAATGCTATCATTATGCATTTTTTCTAATTGTTCTCTTGCAGTACATATTATAATGCTTTTAATTAATTAAAGAAACAATGTATTTCCAGGAAACTGGTATTATTTTATGTTGTTCATTTACATTCTAAATATATGCGAAAATTAAAACAATTTGTTCTTATTTAAAAATTAGGTCTCTACATTTTTAGACTCTACATTTTTCACTTTTACTTTTAGAGAGAGCATTGTACTAATTTTAGCAATTTGCTACTTTATTTTTATTATAATAAAGAAACTTCCGCTTGAACAGATCACTTAAGTCAACCGTAACTGAGACGTAAGTGAGACACTTTGTGATTGACAGAGTGCTGCTAGTAGTAGAATGGATTATGTATGATATAAAATGTCAATGGTTTGTCTAAAACTATTTATGATGAGTAATGAGTACACTTGTACATAATGTAAGTATTAAATCTATTCATAGCTCATGCCGACATAAAGGGACAGTGATTTATTCGTTCATGGTGTGCGCCCATTACTTCCACATTATGCCATAAGATCTCTTTGAAAGACCTGAATATATTCATTACTCCAACAATATAATACAAATATACTGATTTCTCATAATGTGAGCTTTAGATATACTCACTGCTCTACTACTACTCTGTGAGTTTAATATATTTATATTATATTGTTGAAGTATTCTGGTCGCATTATACCTTATGGCATAATACGGCAGTAATGGTCTAAAACCGTCAATAGTGAATATCTAGAGTAATGAGTACACGAGCTTGTCTAATCTCAATTTCATCTTAAACACGAGCTAATCTAGGTACACTTAATGTACTCAAACATTTAAAGCTTCGTGGATAAATTCATGGATAAATTTTCTCCTATTATTTACAAAAAAATAAAAAAATGACGTGACGTATGTAAAATATGACGTAATAGTATTATTTGAGTATTAAGAAGAACGTGTTAGCACTAGAAGACGACAGAAAAGAAAGTCAAAACTAACTAAACTAAAACATTATAATAAAATTGTTTATAATAATCGAAAATCGATTGCTATTTATGGCAACAAATTATTTATATATGGCAAATTATTTTTACTGAAATTCCGCTATCTTATCAAAAACAAACATTTCGATAAACACATTTCGATAAACAAAAACAGTTGAACACTTGAAAAGCATTTTTAGAATTAATTGAAGGTTTTTTTTTCATTTTTTTCGTTTCTTTAGTTAATTTTTTCATATTCATTTTTATGATATTTCATATGACTATTTATTTATTTATTATATGTTCTACGATAATAAATTTTTTCAAATATTTATATATTTAACAAATACATGATGGCTTTTGAAGATGACTAATTAAAATACAATATAATGGCTTGAGTATATTCACATACTTTACTGTGTAATATTTAAAATTTCTATACACATTTGAATATTCTACAAATACTTGTAGTTCTTACCTGATAGAAACCATGAAAATTCCTTTCTCCCGGTTGTTGTTGTACCACACGTGATTTCTCAAGTAGATAATTTGTGACTATACCACCCACCGGATCGGCCTTATAATCAAATTCGATATCCATATATTTGCCAAAGCGACTGGAATTATCATTACGATTCGTTTTTGCATTGCCAAATGTTTCCAAAATTGCATTACTTTGAATGAGCACGTTTTTCACTCTATCAAGAGAAAACATATATTTAATATTAAAAAATTTCTATTATTTTCGATAATAATAATTATAGAAGAGTTCGCTCCATGAACATAAAGGTGAAGAATAGTGAGTATAAAATATATTGGGTTGTACAAAAGAAAGACCACTAAAATTTGAAAGACCACTTTCAAATTGTGAAGGAGGAGAACAGAAACAGTAAAGTAGCGTGCAGAGAAAATATAACAACTATTTTAAGCACTTCAGATTAAGCAAGATATGATGAAGTTTGTAAATTGAACACGGCCCAATAAAAGAAATTTAATTTCATATAAGAATCGGCGGAGGGCACGGCACGCCAGTGGAAATCAGGGCACGGCAGGATATTGGAGAGTTGTCCTCGGTCCTCGGTCTTCACTACTTAAGTTATATTTACACTCCAGTTGAAGCGGGGAGGTGAGGAAGAGGGTTTTTATTTATAAAAGGAGTGGAAAGAATAAAATCCTGATTGAAGTAAAAAATCCTTAATCGTATTAATAGCATGGCATTAACCATTAAATAAGTTTAAATGATATGTATTTAAAACTCGATAGATATAAAGTGCTTTTCAAGTTTACTTTAATTACTTTAATCTCTCCACTTTTTATGGCTACTACTAAAAATTCGTTCTTACACGAATACACGAATTGTCTAAGAACTTTTTAATGTCTTACGAACTGACTCTTAATTTAAAAGTTTATCACATAAGCTTACGAATATACTCATACTTTAATTTGAGTACACCACTTACTAATGCATATATATTTTTGCAGTTATCAAAAAAGCACTGACATTTTAAATTATAAAAAATTAAGTATGATCTACTTTTAGCCGCTACTTTTTCTCCCTCCTTTTTTCGGAAAATGTACAATAATCAATTTTTTTAATAATTTTGAGTTTTTTAAAATATTTATAAATATTTATAAATAAAAAGGGATTACTCATTTATAAATATTAAATAATTAATGTTTCCGACTTACTTTGTTTGACAGAAAATTTTGGAAAAAGTATTGAGTATAAAATAAATGAATTATTACAAAAAAAACTGGTCAAATTTATCATCAGTAAATTTATCACTCATCAGTGAAGTTAATTTGTTAGAACAACATTTAAAGGTCAGACCTAGAGCTACATTCGAAATGCTTTTTCACGCAGAAATAGTAGGACCATAAAATTCCAGGATCTCCTTAAGTAATATCCTTAGGATATGTTTTTAATTTTAGTAAAAAAATTAACATTCATGTATTATTTAGATTTTTTCCTTTTTCCATTTACCACGCCACAGCTCTGCACATACCACGCTACAGCTCTTGCTATGATCATATCTTATCAACAATCAATTTCTTTTAAAATTTTTCCTGTCATAATAAATACTGCAATAAAAAAAAAAGTTTGTTTTTTTAGGCCTTTTGGGTGGCAGTTCATAAAAAATGCAGTGTGCCTTGCCGATCTCCGATTCAATCTATTTTCTACCTTATTTCCATTATATTGAAAAGGCCTTTGCAAAATTTTTAACAAATAAAAATCATCTCCATACTCGTATAACAACGTTTTTACGGTAACTAACAATGTAATTTTAAATGTTTGTAATCAGAAGGTTAAATCAACTCAATTGCACACAAAATGTAATTTCAGGTATACGTACATACATGCTCTTTTTACTACAGGTCGTTTACCTCAACTAGCTTTACTAAATATAGTATACAATATAAATTTATTTTAGTTTTATTTTCATTCCATTTTAGACTATTATTATGCAAAAATTTAAGATACATATTTACATACTACGTACATTCTCGTACCGTATCTTTTTATGATATGTACAATTCTTCATTAAAAATCAACAAAACACAACAGAAGAAATTAGTTTTTCATTCGCATGAAATGTTCGCGTGAAATGTATAAATTGAATTGAATAATCCAATCATATTAGATTTAAGCTTAACGAATGGACACGCATATTTAAATGAATTGATTATCTATCAATTTGTCATTCAATATCGCTATGCAGAAAATAACTTGTAATCTTTGGAAAATTTTCTTACCTTTCAATTTCATTTTGTCCATGTACATTCGTTACAGCTGCAATATATTTCATGATAATTTTCGATGCTTCGGTCTTACCCGCACCCGATTCTCCAGATATTAAAATGCATGTATCCTGATGTCGCTGCTTTAGTACTCTGTAGGCAGCATCAGCGATGGCAAAAATGTGTGGGGCATTTTCGAACAATTCTCGACCTTTGAATTTGTTGATGACGTCTGGACCGTAGATGTTCATTTGACGGTAAGGATTCATCGATACACATACTTCACCGATGTACGTGTAAATGGAACCAACTTGAAAACTGAGGCGGAAGAGAAGAAGGGGAAAAAGTGTTATAAAATTGTTATGACTTTAGACGTATCTAAAAGAATATAAAAAGAATCTCTGTGAGGGCAAATGCGAGGTCGACTTTTATAGTTATTCTGAGAATGGATTAAGAGAAATATAAAATTGAAATCATAAAGAGCAATAATAAAAATATATAATAGGGAGGATTACTCAATGAAAATTCATTGAAAATTCATTCATTAAATATATGACAAATATCATTATGTAAAAATTATATTTTCCTTGCAGAAATTGATGAGGTTTATAAAGGTTGGCGAATTAGTTACCGTCTGTCGCCTTCTCATAGAATTTACTAAAAGATGTTCCTTTGCCAGAAGAAGGAAGAATTATTTAAGAACTTATATTTTAGAAATCCCTTCTACTTTTTCCAAACCTACTTAAATAGAAATTTTGCTTTAACGTGAACGAGTTTCTCATTTGATCGTTTGTTGTCTTCAATACTTTTCTTTTCATTCTTCTATTGCATACGCTTTCATACGATATATTCTATTGTACAGGGTGCGCCATATTTTATGTCGGTATGTGACGGTTTGGCCGTATTCCAAGCGACGTGGACGGTCTGTCGGCAATATTCTTTGAGTCAATTGTACTTTATATGGAAACAAATGTAAATCATCCTTCAAAATACACCGCAAGGTGGTTTCACTGTGCCAAAATCCTGAGCGCTGTGACGATAAAACACATGTTGGTTCTCGGCAAAACTCTCTCTTGCCGCTTCAACCAGTTCATTGGAACGTCTTAGGGGTTGATGAACGGTATGACGACGAAAAACAAAATTCGACAGCAAACGACGAATAATGTTGTCAGACGGTGCTTATTGGCAACGATCGATTTTCAACAATATGCACGATTCTTTTCAATATACAGCGGCACTATTTCGGCGCGTTGTTTCGGCGTAAAGCGATTCATGGTTAAAATTGTACTGAATTGACGTTTCAAAAACATGATTACTCAAGTTAATCGGTTGATGAATGTTAAAGTTATTCAATGTTTACTTAGCGACATACCGAATGGGGCACCCGTTTTTTAGTATAATCATTATGTACGTACTGAATACGTCCAGAGACGTAGTAAAAGAACAATGTTTACAAGCTTTAAAGAGAAATGCAATATCGTTAACTGTGTCGTTCCAAAATCTACTTCTTGTTGATTATTTTCATTTCATGTTATCTATTTCAGGCCAAAGAATCTCCTGACCTTGAATCCAATGCGGCCAAACCGCCCTACTCGTACCACGTCTCTGCTCCTCGTCGTCATCTTCATTATTATAACCGTCATCATCATCATCGTCATCAGCGTCATGACATATTCAGCTGATGAGCGAAATTACGTCAGCGCTGCCAATGAGTTTTTCATTGTTTTCTGCACGCTCTGTGGGTAGTTTCTTTTCTATTTCTTTCTGTACCTCACATTTTCTTTCGAGCTTGCTTGATACAGCTAAAAAATTAATGTTTATTTTTATAGCCAACGCTGCTTCTTGTTTGGAATCTCAATAATTTGGTAAATCATTTTTAATCATAGTTTTTTAAATTTATCGTCGTACTGACGATTTTCAATAAATGGCGATAAGCAAGGTTAAGCGATTTTTTCGTTTAATTTAAATTTTTATTTATTTATTTTTTTAAATTTGAATTTTATTTATTTGTTGTATTTTAATTTTATTTATTTATTTTATTCTGTTTTTTATATTAAATTAAATTGATTGATAAATGTTCAATTAAATTTTAAAAATACTTTGTATTTGCTTCAGTTACTGAATATTTCTCAATGTTTTCTCAATTTTTTTCTTTTGACCTTACACATGACATTACTCAAGTTTCTTTACAAGCTTGTATTATTCTGATTTAAAGTGTGAATTTATACTACAAATAATAAATAATAATCTCACATTTCGGAGATATTTTCCAGGCGATGTTAAAATGATAATGACAATGACGGCAAAATAAGAAACACCGAAAATATTCATCCTAAAGTTATACTTAAGAAACCTTTAGTTATACTTAGGGACTTGTATAACATAAAACAGGCTATATTTTCAAGACTTATGATATTTTTTAAGGAAGTTTAAGCCATAGTTAATGCATCTTCAATTATATTTAAGGTAAATATTCCTGAAAGAAACTTAGACTAGAGGACAGACTAGTGTAGGACGCTTAGTGTAAAATAAGAAGATATCGTATGTTGATTCCTATTAAATATAAATGAAAAAATCCATTCTGTTAACTATTCATATTTAACCTTAATTTTAGGAAAGTTTTAGTAACTTAATAAGGATTTAGCCAATGAAATTCAACTAAAGTGAAACTGAGACTTTAAGATCTAAGACTAAAAATAAACAATCCTTATGACAAATCAACGATTTTAGGATTTATTGAAAATAAATCAAGTAATTTTGCTGTCCATAAATTATTACCATGTTTCTAGGTTTTTTGTCCCCTTCATCTGCTACTTCCTCTTCTTTCTCTTACCCTTAAGCATCTACTATGAGCTTTCTTTTCTTCTTTTCTATTTTATTACGAGTATTTTTAAGTATCGTAATTTTTAATTAATTTTTCTTAATTATTTTTAGTAATTAAGGCTTATCTACTCTTCAGTAGACAATATTTTAAGAGACTTTTACGAATATCGCCGTATATCATTTTTGTACATTCGCATTGTTGTTATTTTTTTTTTAATATTGTTTTACAAATGCAATATTAAACTTTTAATGATTATTTAAATTTCAAGGACTGCGAGTTGTCCGATGGTTTAAGATCGAGGGAAAAAAGCATTTGCTGGCAGAACCGTGGAAGATTCTGCAAGGTACCCTAGCGTCGCACATTCGTCGCACCAACACGGAGCAAGATGCAAAGCCATGCGAGTATTTCTGAGAATGGATTGTAGATGATAGTCGTACCACTTTCAATGCTCAAACCATCCGAAACAACTTTTATGATTCTTCAGGTGACGAAGGTCGCTATGATCACGATGTGGAGAAGAAGAAGGGTAAAAAGAGTTTTAAAATCCTTTCATTTAATGCCGAAGATTTTTATGTTTAACGAATTGGTTTACGCTTACCTTACTAATATTACCTTATCGATTAAACCATCATAAAATTACTTGATATGATCCTTAATGTAACCTTTAAACTATCAGCTTTCTTTAATTAAAATTTGAAAATAAAATTTGGACCATGGATTGAAGCCGCTAATAAAAGCCAGTTCTGTTTTTCATAAATAATTATTTTCATGTATTCTAAAGAGCTTATTTTCCTAAATTATTATTATTAACTATTATTAAAAATATCTTTCGTCTAGGAATTTTAAAGTCGAGACCTTGAAAAGACGCATTAAAAGAAGATCAAGAACTTATACAATTTTTTTAAAAGAATTCAAAATTGTTAAAAATTGCGATAATATTTACAGTGATTCTGATCAGATTCTTGTTAAAATTTGTAGAGATGTTATTATTTCTAATTTCTGAACTCTGGGGAAAAAAAAGGCCACATGAATACAACTGTACAACATTATACAATCTATTGCACATACGAGTATATATTGCTATCGGTAGCAACATCCTAGACAATGCCTACCCTTCACATAACCTACATTTACAAGGGCTGTCTTTACGAAGGGGTTAACTTGAAGAGGCAACGAAACGTATGTAAATAAACATTCTCGTGCATACAAAGGATACGACATACAGACGTTTACTCACTGAATTCTATACATTTATTGATTTTCGTGCGAAATGGCAGCAGTTACTGTAGAATGTCAACGAGTAACGAGAAAGTTGTCGTAAAGAAATGAATGGAAACCTTATTCAAAAAAATTTTAAAATAAATTAAAGCGAACAGTGGCAAAATGAAAAAAATTTTGATCAACAAAATGTTCATGTTAACAAGATCTTTAGACGATCTTTCTGATTATTTATTATAAAAGCCGAAAAGATCGTTAAAAATAAAAAAAAGATTGTTAACGACAGAAAAGCGTCAAGAAGAATGAAAACTTACTCATTCGAAACGACCACCTTTTTACAATATCAAAGCTAACATTTTCCGACTTTGACCTTTTAGACTACAAACTAGACTAGTTAGACTTCTAGAAATTATAATAATTATGAAAGCTTAGCGGTTTTTTTAATTAATAGACTGAAATAATCAAAAATACTATTTAAGTCTTATTATTGATTTATCATAATAAAACTCTGATAAAATATTCCTAATTAGTTCTCAGTTGCCGGTAAAGTTCTTTATAATTGTCCGAAAGATGTTTAGCTAATTTTTGTATTTTATTATTAAGCAAAAAGTTCATGGATTCAAATTAAAAACGTTGATATTTTTTAAAAAAATCGTTTTTAATAATTCAATTAATTATTAAATTGTTAAAATTAAATTATTAAAATTTTTTAAGGATTTTTGTTAGTGAATAATAAGTTCATTGAATAACTTTTTCTAGTTCAATAAAAAGTCCAACAAATGAAACACCTTTTTGTTTCAGTTAAATATAATGAATTTTTTTTACTAAAAATTTGCGGAAAGTAAAATTAAATAGTAAAAGTAAATAGACTAGTTAGACTTCTAGAAATTATAATAATTATGAAAGCTTTGCGGTTTTTTTAATTAATAGACTGAAATAATCAAAAATACTATTTAAGTCTTATTATTGATTTATCATAATAAAACTCTGATAAAATATTCCTAATTAGTTCTCAGTTGCCGGTAAAGTTCTTTATAATTGTCCGAAAGATGTTTAGCTAATTTTTGTATTTTATTATTAAGCAAAAAGTTCATGGATTCAAATTAAAAACGTTGATATTTTTTAAAAAAATCGTTTTTAATAATTCAATTAATTATTAAATTGTTAAAATTAAATTATTAAAATTTTTTAAGGATTTTTGTTAGTAAATAATAAGTTCATTGAATAACTTTTTCTAGTTCAATAAAAAGTCCAACAAATGAAACACCTTTTTGTTTCAGTTAAATATAATGAATTTTTTTTACTAAAAATTTGCGCAAAGTAAAATTATAAATAGTAAAAATAGTAAAATAATAAAATTAAATAAAAAAAAGGTAGAGGCACAGCAAGGTTAAAATAATAAAAGTTTATTATTTTACGTGCATTCTTTTAATTTATTGCCTCTAAGTGAAACAGCACCCGGTGACTGACAAAGAAGATACGACGATATAAGGAAATAAATGTGTTTCAATCCAACTGGTTGCTTTGATGGTTAATCATCATTTTATTAAAGAATAGCAATAATTATGACGAACAATAGCAATAACAATATGTATTCTTAACCCTTTTATACGACTAAGTAAATATATCCATATGTACAATACTTTAAGAAGTTATAAACTTCCAACCTTCATCTTCAATATATGTATGTATTAAGTGATTTGTTAAGTGATTGTAGTTATTAATTAATTAAAAACAACGACGACGTTTTTTCATAGTATAAACCTCCTCGAAATGAATAAAGCTTGAGTCATTTGACTAGAATGCATATGAACGAGGTAGAAGTCATTCATAAGATTTGAATAAATTTTATATACACACTAATACGTATACGTATTGTTACAATTACAATTATAATTTTTTGTTATTTTAACTGGATGCTTCGTAATTTTGATAACATCGCAACGATTAGATGAAACAATATAAAAAACAAATAAATACATATTCTCAAATATAATCAGAGTAGAACCTCTTTATAGAAAAATTTGGGTTGGTAACGAAATCCCGAACGACAACATCCCGAAATGACAAAATACCAAAATTACAAAACTCTCCAGGTATTCTCCAGCCTTTCGAACATTTTAAAACCACTAGCAAAACTCAATTTAGCCACTATCAGGAGGCACGGATCATAACCCTCAGACAACAAAATTCGCTCGATAATGCAAAGTATTTTCGCATGAAAAGTCCTGATGCGTGACGGCCTTCAGCCGTTACAGAAATTATAACCCTCAGGGATTATAACCCAAAATTCTCTCGATAATGAAAAGTATTTTCGCATGAAAAGTCCTGATGCGTGGCCGCCTTCGGCCGTGGCAGGGATTATAACCCTCAGACAACAAAATTCTCTCGATATTACAACTTTGCCTTTCTGCCATTGTAAAAAAAAGCAAGTAGGCGCGTACGTCGCTTTGGAAAAAATTGTGACTCAAATTTCATTTCTTGATTAATTTTTAAATTTCATTTCTTGATTAATTTTTAAATTTTATTTCGTGATTTTCGAGATTTCTCATTTCGGGATTAAAAAATTATCGGGATTTTGTTGTTTCGGGATTTTGTTGTTTCGGGATTCTGTTACATCGGGATTTTGTCGTTTAGGGATTTTAAAATTTTTCGGGACTTTGTCGTTTCGGGATTTTGTAATTCGGGATTTTGACTGTCTCCCAAAAATTTAATAACTTTGTGATTTGTAATAACAATATGCTCGTATGTATGTACATTAGAAAGTTATAATTATTTAGTTTTACTTTGAAAAATATTTTCTTCTATTTAACGTTTTAATAACTTGTTTATTCGTTTAAGCTGAGAACTAAGCCTTAAAAGGCTTAATACTTTTATTATCTTTTTACATCTTTTTTATTCATTCTGTCTTTTATTAAGTTATGTATAAATAAAAAAAAGGTCATTTAGTATTTCTAGTCTAGTGGTATACAAGTATTATATATTGTTGTTGTGATATTATGAGAATTTATTATAATAATATTATAATACATTGTTAAGTTTCCGAAGTTTTAAAAAGTTCACGTATACGTAATTGCAAGTAGAAACAATGAGCTCATAAAAATTAAAAACTTAATCTCTGAGGAAAAATTCATTTCTAAATTTAAAGTTCGTTTTTTTTTGCATTTTATTAAATCTAAAAGCTTCAACAAAACGAAAAAATAAGAAAAACAAAACTATTTTACAAAAATAAATAATGACAAGTATGTACATATAATGAAAATAAGAATAAAAATAATAATAATATATTCACAGTAACCTTGAGTGTCAAGTTATTGAGAAACCTTAAGCTGAAATTGTCTAAGAAATGAAACCCGCATTTTATTGCACTGAATATTAATTTTCTCTAAATTTGTCATCTATTTTTATTATTATACAAAGTATACAAAGTTGCACTGAATATTAATTTTCTCTAAATTTGTCATCTATTTTTATTATTATACAAAGTTACTATTTCTTGCCAACTACCGATTATTATTATTATTTTTATTATTACTATTATATGATAGAAAAAAGCCATAGTCGCAAAATCAGGTAAAATTCTACAATGAAATTGAAATACATATAATTAAATCGAGAGAAACTATTGTATTTTATATAACAATAATAATGAATACGATAAAATAAGTTTTACACCTTTATTCAGTATTTTTTTGCAATGAATAAATAAATTTTACTCACAAAGAGTTAAAAATGTTTATTAATTATTTATTTATTGAAGAATAACAAATATTTATAATAAAACTGTAATGAATTTGAAATAATAATAAGACAAGCAAAATTGCATGATATTCTCTAGAAGACAATACAATGGGTTTAGAAAACAATTGTACAATATAAACTGTACAATGAAACAATTGAATGGAGTAGAAGTTATAAAGTATGAATCATGTATGTTGTCACTTACTGATAATTTCATAAATACCGCAACGGTTTTTGAAAACAATTGCACAATATAAAAAAAACTGTACAATAAAACAATTTAAATAGGGTGCGACGAATCATAAGGTATGAATCATGAATGCTGATGTTGTAGTTACTGATAAGTAATAAGAAAATGATCAGCTGAAATATTTTAGAAAATAAAAGATGATACGAGTATTGTAGATATAGACAACTGTTTAACTTTATATTAGAGCAGATTATTTGAAAAAAAGGTTTTGAAAGCTTAAAAAGTTTTACTGAAATTCTCTTATCTTCAGTTGAGTTGAAAACCATAATACATTGATTTCTTAGTTATTATTCTGGTTATTAGCTGTTTTTTTATCTCACTAAAGTACAATATCAAAAAACGTTTTAACAAAAAACAATGTGTTTCTCTGTAGTACTGGAAAGTACCTACCTGATAATATTTTTAGACTTTGGCTTGAAATATTAATATTTTTCAATTTGTATCAAAGTTTGAAAATATCAACATTCGTCTTAATAATGATGCTATGAAGTGATTAACAGCCGTATTAAGGCTGATTAACTAAGCACACCACATTAACAAGCACATAAGAAAACAGTTAAGAATTAACAGCTGTTAAGATTTTGTATTCTGGCGAAAAATTGAGAGTTGATTTCTTGACTATTTTGTTAATCAACGAGTAGGTCTTAACAGCAAATAAAATTTCAATTAATTATTTTGTAAGGATTAAATTCAAGTGTCAAAAGTTCAAAATTATTTTGTTAAGATAAACCAAAACAAAAAATTAAAAAAAAGGCTTTATTATTTTATCTAGAATTCTAAAATTCTTAAAACATTTACCTCTTCGTGGCTTCCATTTTGCTATTTGATATACAATATCGAAAGATATGCAATATCTTTCACATTTTTCACCATTGGTGGTGAATTTATACTCGTTGTTAGTTGTCAATGTTTTTTAGAATACCAAAATTAACTAAACTTAGCAACGTCATTAACAAGAGCTTTTTAACAAATCGTTGTAAAGTTAGCAACCAGAATAGGGCTGTAAAGGTATTTTACCTTTTTTTTTCTAAAATCCATTCCTTTACGAAGTTTTTGATGCCATTTTATTTATTTATTTACAACACAAATGTAGTTACGAAGTTTCTTGAGAAATTTTACCTCTATTTTCCTAAAAGGCAATGAATTATGAAGATGTTACAAGCGTATATTATCTTTTTTATTTCTTTTTAAACAGATTTTATCTAAAATGTTTTTAGTAATTTTAATTAGCAAAGAAATTAAAACAAAAAATAAATTAAAGCAAATCAATTAATTAAATTTCAGCTTTCTATGCTAACTACGACGATATTGCGGGGAAAAGGAATCAATTAAAATATTAACCTTAACAGCGAAAATTGTCACCGTGAACCGTGAGTATGAAGCGTTTACTAAATAACGAATATACATATAATGAAACATTTAAGTATACACTATAATAATCATTGAGTAAATATTTTCTCAAGCAATTTCCACACTGACAAACAAACAACGTGACAATTTTAACAACTAAGTAAGTAAGTAAATAAGAAAGAACGACTTTGTCATTTAGTTATTTTCAAACAATGATCATTTTTGAAGCATTTTTTTCGGGGAACGATGTTGGAAACCTTTAAAAAATATAATATAGTTACGTGATTCTTATTATCACAACAAATCTCGATAAGATTAAAGAACTATTAAATAATGCAAAAATGTCTCTTTTGATGACCAGCTCTAGGTCATTGAATGAATTTCTGGTTAATATTAATGACGTCACTAGATTTTAAAATAAAAGTAATTATTTACTAAATCATTTCCAAAATCTTAAAAAAAAACTGTGAGAGTGTACATAGTTTCTACAGTATAGAAAAAATGGATGCAATTAAAGACAATCAAAACACGCTTCACGCTACATCATAAAAATACAATAACAATAATAAACCATAAACAACATAATATGTATTATTAATTGCTAATTTGTATGTGTATATGTTAGTGTGTATGTTTTTCCACATAACTACTAAGTAGTTGTTGATTTTACCAATGACTACAAAGTCACAATCAAAGTCTGTTTTCAATGAACAACAGAGACATCAACAATCGATTCGAAATGTTCGAAAGCCGGTTGTTGACCATTCGCCAAAGGCTGAAGCGGTTCATCGATGCAATCATCGACCATGGCATGAGTTACTATATACGATATATTTAATGAATTAAGATTTCCATTTCTTCATTGCACAATGTTACTTTTTGGATAGATTGATTATTTTTCAATAAAGCCAAAAAAAAGGACAACAAACCAATGGAGAAATTTGGCTAATAATGAATTCCTATACCTTCTGCCTGTTGCGAATTTTTGGCAGTCTAATTTAAAATACGGTTGATTTAAGCAGATTTAATCTTACATTATAAGCTTTGGAGTTTGGAGACCGAGAAATAACAAGATTCAAGTTCAGATTCGAGTATATTTAAGGTACATTATATTTTGCTTAAAAGCAATCTTTAATTATATATTTTTTTAAGGTAGAACTTTTAATAATATTGTTCCTAGAGAAATAGATTCTTATGTTTTATCTCTAAGTATATCATATTCAGTAATTCCAAGTTAATACTTGTAACTAATTAAAAAACATTAACTAATTAAAAAACATGTTGATAAGCTTTATCCAAACCTTATTGAAATAGTGAGAATACATCTTAAAAACGGTGAATATTCCATGATTAATCTTGATGATTAATTTTCAAAAAAGTATCATAGATTTTCAAATCCAACATATTTTTTAATGTACACATGCAATGAAAACGATCAGTACTTTGCTGATTGCAAACGGGTTTATCAACTGAAATTGCATGTGATAATGATGCCAATAATTCCAATAATGATCGAAAGTTAAGGAAGTTAAATATTTTCGAACGATTTTTACGTTTTAAGTATTTTAAGTAAAAAATGTCACAATCTTATCTAACTGCCAAAGAAATTAGACCAAGTTGGATGATATTTATATCATAGAAATACGAGTATTAATTTGAAGATAAAATTAAACACTTACGATAAGATTAAAAATTATGAAAAAATGTATAGAATAACAAAAACTATGGAAATTACTCAAATGTACAAAGAAATTTATACATAATAAACGATAATAATTTTTTTTGAAATTTTATTTTATATAGAGCGTCAAATAGTCACGAGCTAAATACTTATCATAACTGTACGATTAAATACGAGTATGTAAAAAAACAAAGTCAAAAACTATAGCAGAGAAAACACTAAAACGATATATGTATAGATTATGCGAAGCAAATCAAAGAAGTTCTCATGCGTTAAGAAAATCAAAAAAATTTAAATGTTTTCCTACAATAGAAAAAAAAACCACTAACTCAAAAAAAAGCGGGGGGAAAACAAAACTGAAAAACAAATGAAAATAAATCCAATAGCTTAACCTAACCTAACGAATAGGAAGGAATATGCTTAGCTGACAATTAACCCAAATTCGATGAGCTAAGCATTATGTTATCGTAGATAATACGAGTACGATAGATTATATCGGATCGTGCAATACTAACTAGATAAGTATTCAACACTTTATACATAAGTACTGTATATACTAACAATACAAACTATACACTTTTCTTTTTGTGCGTCAATTTTGTAAACTCTTTTTTCAGCTGTTATTATAAGAAAAAAATTATATCGTATACGATAATATATTTCTAAATATGCTTTACTTTTTCAAATTAAAATAATAGATTTTTTTGTTACTGTCCTTCAATAATTTTAGCAGTTAATTTGCTTTCTTTCATTCTTCATTCATTCTTCAATTAAATCTTTCAATTTTGAAAAAAAAACATCAGTAATACATTAATAATTGTAACATTTAAAATTGTCAGAAAAGTATCTAGACAAAATATATTCCATAAAATCTACAACATAAATTTCTAGTTTTCAAATTCCAATATTTTTTGGGTAACTATAGACGAGATTGGGGTGAAGAGTAGGCCCAAGATTTTAATATCTTATGTAGGTATAATTAAATTTTAAATAATATATGTAAATTGTTGGCTTTCTAGAAAAAATTTAATTAAAATAATTTTTTTCTTATTTTTATGTAACTTAAGCACCCTTCAAATTCTTTATACAATATACGTATGTATGTACAAAACTTTTCTAAGAAAAAAAATTTTTTTCATCCATAGAATTTTATTGTGTTTAAAATTAAAACTCGTAAATATCTGGAAACAATAAAAAGCGTACGAGCATGCCCCACTTTCAAACTATCTCTGTACGTTTTTGTTGAGGTATTTTGGGACAAATTCTGTCTTAGATAACACAAAACTACTATAAAATCTTTACTGCTGGAAAAGCAGGAATGAATGGTTTTACAAGAACATACTTCAATGGTCTTGCGTTAGAAAGATATATACAAACATATTTGATCATGTATAAACAATTTTGATGCACTGTTTTCATTCCACAATAAAAGTTCATGCCACTTTTAAAAATTCTTAGGTATATCGTTTGATCTGTAAATATGTTTTGCTTTCTAAGAAATACACAAAACTTAATTCACAGAATTAACAGAAATAGAATTATTTGAAAGAGAAATCTAAAGCTTTAACACTTTATGATTTGTATCGTGTATCGTGCAGTCTTATTTGCATACATCAGGTCAAGTTTGGGTCAGAGTGCGTTCACACTATCGATTATTGTGCAGTTACGCGTTCATTCATGTTAAGAAAAAAGTGAAAACTTTCGTTTTCAACGAAAATAGTATAAACAGTGAACGAGAAAAATTCAAATCGATTGAAAATAACTGCTTTAAGGAATCCTCACACAAGTATTCATTTTGTAGCTTTGTTTTCTATCTTCAGCAAAAAACATAGAGGAACAGATAAAAGACAAAAGTGTCCATGACATCATAAGCACAACAGAAAGATATAAATATACAATACGATACATACATATGTATGTATATATCAATGAGACATAGCGAATATATAAGCATATGTCTAAGTAAATGCATAAAATAACGAACGATATGAAAAAAAGCACTAAAGCATGATATGAAACGTAAAAGAGGAAGAGTACGGGCTTCCCTGATAAAAGTTCAAATAAATTAAGTAAGTAAAAGACAGGAAAAAATCTATTTTCCGATTATGGTCCTTCTTCAGAATCGCCCTTACCGAAAATCCTCTCTTTTCAAAAAACGCTTTTCACCAAATCGCCCTTGCGCCAAAAAAAATTCTCACTTTCGATTAACCGTGAAAATTTTGCTCTATTTTTTTAAGGCGATAAATACTGTGATGATACCATAAATATCATGATATATTACAACTACTTTCTAGGCAATTACAATACAAGTATGTACATATGCATTTAT
Source organism: Conops quadrifasciatus (assembly GCA_949752815.1). Taxonomy (NCBI): domain Eukaryota; kingdom Metazoa; phylum Arthropoda; class Insecta; order Diptera; family Conopidae; genus Conops; species Conops quadrifasciatus. The sequence goes on along the minus strand of OX457080.1, from coordinate 15,746,917 downwards.
GTGTACAGGAATGTACGTATTTATATGAATTTTCTGTGTAAATACGAATTTATCAGCGAGCAATAAAAACAGGTTTCAGTGCGTAGTCTAAAGGAAAGCCCCTTGAGTTTAGGCGGCCTGAAATGTTTTTACACTTATGAATCATGAGCCAGAGGCAAAAACAAAACGAAAATAAAATTTAAAATGACAAATAAAAAGAAGGGCGAATAAGCTGCAATGCAAAAAAAAACAAAAGGAGGACAGCAAAAGCGGAAGCAAAAATAATAACAGACACTAAAAAAAATTTGTGGGTATTTTTTGTTTTAGAGTAGAGATTTTGGTTTAGTAGAAGTCTAAAAATTTAAATTTAGTTTTAGAAAAGATTATATTGTTAAAAAATTAAAGGAAGAAAAAATATTATAAAGAACACTAAAAAAATTTAAATTAAAATAAAATTTAATTTCTTATCGCAAAGGATTAAACTCCTAAAAGATAAAGTTTATAATCAGTGCAGACTAATTTCAGTATTCAGTAGGTCTGTTGCTATCACTGAAAACTGAGATTGATATCAATGTAATTGCAATAACCTTTCAAAGTCGTCAAAAGAAAACAGTTACCACTATTATTAACTTACAAATTTAGTGGTAAATAGGACTACAAAAATGGTAAAAACAAGGTCAGCAAAAAAAAAATGCCTCAGTAGCGAGAAACAGGCATCTGCTAATAAACAAAAAAAAAACTAGTCTAATTTTCTAGTATAATAACAAACAATCCATAACAATCAAAGGTATAAACTGTTGATATAAATTAATAAATAAATCTTTTCAATCTTCTCAATGATCGTTAACTTCGAGTTAAATATATAAAAACAACAAGACATCATTCGTAAAAAAATGAATTTTACTCAATCAGAGCTATCTATTTGAAAAGCTATTAACTAAACAAAATAAATAATAATAAAACTTAAGTTTATTAAACGCTTCAATGCAATGTGAACTTTTTACTTATTATTTTTTTATACTTATTATATACTTAAGACAATCTTGCTGCAGAAAGTTTATATTGTTAAACTTATATTCTATAGAGCGCTCGCGGTGTGCTCTAGCATTGAGAAGATGCTCGTAGGGGCAATTAGTCACCCATTTAAGACTAAACTGACAAAAGAGAGTTATTGTGTTTACAATGAATCATCTCGTTTAACTATGCGCTAGAAATACAACTACATACACAAGCTCTATATACAGTGAGATGGTAATTGTATCATTTTCAAGATGCCAGACTAACTGATCGATGATTTCGTAAAAATTCTAGAGTAATTGATTGTGCAATCAAGTAACTTCCTTACAGAATTTGGCCTGACCTCAACGAAAATAATAATCTTAATCAAGGCTTGATCAATTCATTGAAGAAACCAATTAATCAATTATGCACATATCTACATGTTTACATAACTACATGTATCTATAATCTATTATCTATTAATAATAAAAAAAGTACTAAACATAACAAGTAAAGTTATTTAATACGTATAAAAAATTTCGTTAAATAACAACAATCAGACGCTTGAAAAAACATGCAAATGATTGTGAATGGGAATGAACAAAAGCATGCTGGTGGTTGTTGGAGTAATTACCTGTACTTAATCCTACAAGTTGTTGACATAAACAAATATCGGGAAAGTGCGGAAAATTTTCTTGTACAAGTATAAACATAAACCGGTTAGTTATTCTCTTATGCGCTGGTTTTGTTTATATGCCGGTTACTGGTTCAAACTTAGGTTTTTGTTTTATTGAGTACATAATATATTGTGCAATATTTTGACAAATATAAAGCCTATTGCTTTTGATGGTTAGAGTGACGTAACAAAACAAAAGCAGAATATTTATTAAGAAATCTCATAAAAGAAGCGTGAATACTAAAATCTTATAAAATTTTTTAATTAAAAACATATTTTCTTAAGTTTGAGGGAGTTGGCATATCGTATAAAAAAGCGCCAATTGGCAGGTTGCCGCTTACCGTTTTTTCAAGTTCTCCATAAACTTCTCCATGGTGATTTCATCCAAGAGCACGAAATCTTGGACTCCAGCTTCTCTTTGTTGCATGGCCATTTTTGTGTCGGTTTTTTTTAATTTAATTTATTTTTGGAAATTTCAGATTGCTTTTTTCAAGTGTATTTTGTTGTCAGTTTTTTAACACCGAATCTTCTGGGTATCGTAGAGGTTAACACATAATTAAAGAGGAGGGGGAGGAATTCTCAGAATAGAAATTAATAAGCGCAAACAATAGAAATAATTTTTTAACAATAAAAAGAATTTTTGACATATAGTATTAAAAAATCCCACAGCTCTGTAAAAAGAAAATATGTATAAATTTTTAACGCCGTCTGTCAGCTCCAAACTCGAAAACAATTCTGGCTATTTTGACAATGCCAACCAAATCAAAAAGTTAACCAACTGTTGACGAAAACAAATAGCAGCAAAAATTCACACAAAAGAATGTGACAATACGATGTTTATAGTATATGCTTATGTATGGATATTATGAAATTTATTCACTTTAATCATTAGACGCTTTTTTGGTTATGAAATTACAATTTCAACACTAAATTTATTTGTAACATTTATTTGTTTGTGATTTTTAATTCAATTTGGTATGAATATAAAAATGAACCAACGCAATAAATGTGGACAAGCAAAACTTTTTCAATTTCGTTTGTTTTTTTGCTTTCAATCCTTCCATATGCCGGCTTTGCACTCGCACTCATTCAACACAACACAACACCAAATACGTTAAAAATGCATAAAACTTTGAAAAATAAACGTATTAACACAGAGTTAGTTTACTTATTAATTTTTTCGCATTGCAATTTGCTTCCAAACACAAGAAACCAACCGACCAACCTCTTCAACAGACGAAAACAAATAGAAGCATATTATTTCCAGCGCGGAAATTCTGACATCTATTTCTACTGAGATAACAACTTCACATTTTTAATAAGCTTTTTAAAGATTTAGTATTTTTTAAAAATTGTATAGGTATTTTTATGGAACTGTTGTTTGTAATCATTACAAAGTAATTATGATACAGTAGAACCTGAATAATTGTATACTAGTGTAATTGTAGAACATAATGTAACGTAACGTATAAAATAACAAATATTTCGATATTCCTGGGGGAAAAAATTGCGTAGATATCTCTAGAGTTGTTGTATTTCATAATTTCTTGCATGGTTCGTGTCTTGGAGAAATTCTCTTTGGTTAAAGCTTGTTGCCTGGCTGTAGTGGTCACAGCGCACAGAAGTACAGGGTGTACTGCCTACTACTTATCGCGTTGTTCTAATTAAATATAAGAAATTTATAATTTTATTTTTCATAATTATCAAGAAATAAATAGCGTTCAATTGAACGTTCAATCACTCAATCAGAAAATCGGAAACGTAAATAAAAACGGCATAGTTTTGGCTACAAATATCACTACTAATTTCTTTTACACTCGGAATTTTTTGTTAACAAATACTCCTAGAAAATAAGCACAAAAATATTTACTTCTTATTCAAAAGCACTTTATCTACGCGCTCCTTGGCCGTCGACGTCGTGTGAGGACCTCCTGCGTGTCGCGGTACGCACGCTTTCATCGACATATTCTGTCTATTTGTCCAGGAGCTGGGTGTATGCGGAAACTCGTCCTTGCGATAGTAACCCATAAGGCCCGATTTGCGTATGGAACTGAGCTCATAAGTCACCAGTGGGGCGAGCATGGATCCAGCTGGCGCATTTGGCAGCTTGCCGACTTTCGCTTTTTCAGCCGTACGCATGACACACGTTGTGTCACACGACAGACAAGCTAAGTCTTGCAATACCTTGATACGTGCACCGGCCGCCGCGCACTCATCATTCGTGGAATCCATGTATTTCTGGAGGGTCTCCGTCAAAGACCTCAGATCTGTTTCGATCTTCTCCTTGAACTTCTTCAGAATTTGTTCGATCGCATTCGAGCCCATCGTCACTCGCATATCATCCATTTCTTTCTGGAGGTTCTTCTCTTGGCTGTCCATCAGCTTACCCAAAGTGCAGAACTGACGCTCCAACTTACATTTGATCTCTTCGACTTGTTCATGCGAAACTTTGCGTTGCAGCTGCTTGTAGTCAACCTTATTCGCCAGCAGCACGTCGATTTCTCCGCGGTCGATCTTGTCCTCCATGAGTTCTTTCAGCGCCTTATGGATCTGATCTATATTCGCGGAGCTGTTGTTCTGTCGTGCTTCCAGCATATCCGTTAAACCTTTAACACTCGCACTGAAACCCTTCATTTCGCGCAGCTCCTCCTGGATTTCTAGCACAATCGTCGCCGTTCGCTGCGACTCCAGCTGCAACACCATGGCCGACATGTCGTTCATTTTATTAGTCAATGTACAGAATTCGGACTTGAGGTCCATCAGCTGTTCTAACATTTTCTCCGGAGAGTAGCACAAATGGAGGTCCAGCGAATACCTTTCGTCCGCCGCAGTCCCACCCGGCCTACCCGCTGGTTGTTTGGATACGGGCACTATAGGCCTTTCAGAAACTGTGTCTTCTATAACTTCATCTATAACTCCTTCATCTGTATTGTATTCGACTATACCTTCCGCGTGAGGTTTTATATATTTGTTCGCGTGTCGCACCGTCTGCAATTGTTTTGATTGATTTCTAAGCTTATCCATATTTTGAGCAACGTTATTCGCGTCCGTTCCGTTCAACTGAAGGCTGGTTAATGTCTGGACTTGGTCAATTGTTGACTCTATCTGCTCCTTCATTACGGCGATACCTTTCCTCACATCACTAGATAAACGTAGTCCACCACTGGTCTCTATCTGAGAGACACGCTGCTCCAATCTTTGAATCGTTTCGTTTCGGAAACTTTCATGTTCCGGGTTCATTGATGCTGGTCTATATAATTGGCCGCTGATTATTAAGTCTTGGGCCAGGCCTGTTCCTGACTCAGGTACTGCAGAATTTTGTACTATATTGAAGTTTCCGGCAGTTTCCGCTCCACTTGTAGTTCCTCTTACTGCTGGTGCTCCAGGCTCAGCGAAGCTTCCTGATCTACCCGCTGCTGGTCCTGGTGCTGCTGATGGTTCCGTTCCTGCAGGTAGTCTTTGTTCGGTTATTGCGGGCGCCGCACTTGTAGGGGCCGCACTTGTAGGTGCCTCACTTGTAGGCGCCGCATTTGAAGGCGCTGCATTTGTAGGTTCTGCACTTGTAGGGTCCGCACCGCTGTCTGTTCCCGCCGCATTCTCTGGTCCGCTTGGTGTGTTCGCACCACCTCCGCTACCGGCACTATTACCACTATCTGCTCCCCCGACTGCTTCTCCAGCCGGTGGCGACGATGAGTCTGCGGACGGTGGACCTTCACTTTGTATCATGCTGGCATTTATATTTCCATACTTTGAGCAGTCTACACTCTTGTCCATAACATTAAGATGTTCAGCGAAGGAGTAGAGAAGGCAGTGCAGAGCATGGAAGTTAACGTGTCCCGCGTCGGGCGTTCCGATGGCCAAGTCGATCAGTTGCTTGAAGTTAAATGTTGCCATGTCTAAAAGGTGTTTAAGTTGAAAAAGTAAAATTAAACGTAAAAACTTCTACAAATAAATAAATCTGTGAAAATGTTTGTCAAACTACAAACGTTGATTTCTTAGAAACCAAAGAAAACATTTTTTTCAAAATTGATATAGTAAAGATAAAGTGCTTACAAATAACATTTAATAAATTTTTCCTATAGACATTGGGCCCAGTTGTAATAATTATCTTGAAAATCGAATCGAAAATGTTAATACCAACGCAAAAATATCAATTAATAAAAGTGCTCATTTTTAAGGTGGGCGAATTTCGAAAATTATGTACTCTGAAACTTGAAGCACTTTTAAAAGCTTTCGTCTTGACGATTTTTCACTGTAATATTAGCAGTATTGAAAGCTCTTTCTTTCTCTATTACACACTCTCTCTGTGTGTGTCTCTCTGTGCGTTGTTTTAGCTTGGTATAAAAAAAATTAAATATCAACAACTTGAATAGACAAACTCGAGCGTTCAAGAGGAACATTAATAAGAAATATACATGTATAAAAATCGCTTAATCGACATCGGCACTCATTATCGCACCTACACATACACGGCCATAACATCAGGCTTGTCTTGAGAAATGATAAATTGTTTTCTTTCAATACCAGAAACACCGTCAGTCAATTATTAAAATCAACAAAAATTTGCTCAAAGTCAAGCACTCGCAAGTAATTATATCGTACTCTACACCCAAAGGGAGTATACCCACATTCACTTTTTCACATTCTTCCGTTTATAAGGCATTAAGGAGAGGAATCTTAGATATAGAATAGTATATGTCTACTTATACTTCTAGCCCTGTCCGTCCGTCAGTCTGTGGAAGTCACGATTACGCCAGAGTAATAGAGGTATCGCCTTGAAATTTGGCAGGAATACTCTCCATCATCACCGGATATTTATGATTTACAATGGCAAAAATTGGCAGTGCCAGTGCCACGCCTACTTTCCATAATAAATATATAAAATCATCAGTTTTTAGAGTTAACTTTCAAAACTAATAGAATAAATCCAAAGAGTGTAAATAGTAACGCGAAATAGTATTTCCGTAATTAACGTCTCAAAAAATTGCTAAAGGGTAACAAAGTAAGCTAAAAAAAATTGACGTGGTCCGCTCACTGGGAACCACGTGGGTTTATAGGGTTAGAGGAACACAAGTTTTTAGAGTTTAAATTTCGCAGCTTTTAGTCCGAATAGAAAGCTTACATTTAGTTTGCCGACTTTGCCGTATATACGAATGTAGGGTGTATGAGCTTCCAGACCAGACCGACGTTAACGCTCTTGCCTATTTTCTTTTAACTCCACCTTGTGAGGTCTGTTCAAAAATGTGTAGCAGACTCGCTGATGATAATAAACTAAATACAAATTTTATTAAATTTAACAAACTAAAGAACAATTTTAAATTTAAAACAATTTTAATTTAAAAAAAATCGTTTAATGTAAGTAATATAAATATACTTAATTTATACTTATATATGTAAAATACAGATCAACACACAGATTCGACAGAACTGAATCGCGAAACAATAATCAAATCTAACAAAAACAATAGCAAAGCTATAACCAGTTAAATCCATATGAATAAATATGTTTACAAGATAATTTTTATTAGACTAATAAATTTTTCTCACAACAATACCAAAATTGACGGCGTTGCGGAGAAACATTATGAATGTGAATTATTGAATAGAATTTATTGTTTCTTCTTGCATTTATCATTATTTAATGGATATAAATGTATGTATGTATTATATTGACGCAACGAACGCACCTTAACCCACGCACATAAATGTAAAAAATTTATTTAATGAATTTGAATAATTGCGACGAATATTTAACATTTTTTAAATACCATAAAATATTACAAAACCTAAAAAAACAATTTATTACATTCTAAACAAAAAAAAGTAAAGTACAAATTTTTAATTATAGCCAATTTTAGCTTGTTTACAAAAGAAATTTTATAACAAAACATAATAAAACATTAAACAAAACATTTTAACAAAACATAAATAAAAATAGATCGTGTACATAAGTATTTATGTACGATGGTTGTAATTACACCAGCGTCTCATTAAATGGACTTCAAGCCAAGGAAGCAGAAGTTCTCCAGTGTTATGATTTTTTAATAATAAATTAAAAATATTTTTGTTACGTAAAATCAACCAAAAACAACAACGACAAAAATATTTGCCCGACAAACAGTTGCCAGATAACACCACCAACACACCATCGATCTTCGAACTAAATACCAGGCGTCGTAAGGAGGATTACACACCCATAAAAAAAAAAGACTTCAGCATAAACGATGGGCCCTTTTATCGAATCGCTCTCTGGAGACGCTGCGCCAATCATGTGCCATTGAATTCTGACGACCGTTCGTTCTATTCGAGAACTTCTGCATTTCAGTTGCATGAACAACTTGATGGAGCACGTTAGAAGCCGGTTATACACAAGCGAGAAAATAAAGTTATTTGCGAATGTTTTTACGGAAAGTGTAAAAACAAAAAAAATATAAGAAGACAAATTAAAAATAAATTGTTTTAAATTATAAACAAAATATATAATAATTAGGCACAAAAGACAATCTACAATATTACTTTCAAAGTAAAAAAGTGCCTAAATAAAATATAACTTTTTGCAATTTTCTAAACTAAATGTTAAATGTTTAAATTCAAATTTACAGAACAATAAAAAATTAGTGATATGTGAGAATAACCATTTTTGTTTATTTATTTCTTTGAGTAGTTTTATGTGGCTTTCAAAAATTTTTGTATTATTTAACTGCATTTTAGTTTCATTACAATAGAATTCTTAAATGATGAATAACACAAAAAATTAAAAGGCTTTAATTCGAGCCTCGGTGAGCATAATATACTTATTAAGTTTCAAAATACAATATATGTATGTATGTGTCAATATTACCAAATGACTTAAGAGGCTACTTCAGGGGAAAATGAATCATTAATGGATTAATGATGATGAGCTAACAAAAAGCAACCATTTACTATGGTATGTAAGTAAATATCAGTTTCACAGCACTTTATTATTTTTTTTTACGATGCTATTATTGATTCAGTTAAAGAAAATAATGCAAGAAAAAATATTTAATATTATATGTTTATTAAACATTTGCGTTTAATATAAATTCAATAATGTAACTGAATTTTATTTTATTATTAGACTATTTTATTTTATTTTTATTTTTATTCTATTATTTTTTTAATGGCAGTTATACACACTTTAGCAGTTAGAATTAGAATTAGTGTTAGAAATTTTATAATTTAAAATTATTTTAGTTACCAATTTTACATTAATTGGTTATTTTACTAATCCTGAATTTATTCAGTTGACTACTATTATTCTGTATATATTTTAATACGTGTTTTAACGTTTAATATACATAGGTACATACATACCTATATAACTCATTGTGAAGTATTAAACTTTATAACATATGTATTTAATCACTAAATTTTATTTTCAACAATAAAATTAAATTTTCTTATCGTATAAAGCACTCTTTTCGTCAAACAGCCAGCCATTTCGGTTGATCTGAAATCACTGAGCTTAAAACTAGGATTTCCGTTGTGGGTTTTTTTACTCAATTTTTTACTCAATTTTTTACTCAATTTTCATTAAAGCCGATTTTTGTGATTACATATACTTATACACTAAATTTTTATTTTATTTTTTAAGTGTTTTTACAACTTTTGCCAATCGATAATATGCTCAATATTATTTTATTCTTAATCAATTGCTTGTTAATTCCATACTAGAATTGGTTTTAAAATAAACGTTTTGCAAAATATGTATGTATGACGTAGTATTCATATAACACCGGTGTAAAATAAACAAAACACTTTATTAATTGCTAAACCAATATTTGATTACGAATTTAAAAATATTTACTCGTGCATAAGGTTCCTACGTATTTCTATTAACTAAACACTGACGTCAGTTTCATTTCTAAAGTAAGAAAAATATGTGTTGTCGTTTGTAAACGAAATTATTTCGAACAATAGCGCTAATTAATTAACATAAGATGTTAGCAATGATTGGTATAACCATCCCAGTTTTGGCCGAATTACTAAAAGGCGCTGATTGGGCCAGAAACCGAAGGCGAAGAATTAAAGAAAACCTCCGATCAATGGAATCAATGGAATTTTTTATTGCGTGATAATACAATATTTGACTATTTGAACGGGTTCAGCAAGTACTTTTTGAACAAAGAATTGACCAACGGGATAATAGTATTTTTCGGAATTATAAAAAAATACCAAATTGATACATAGTATAAGAATGGATCGATTTTCCATCGCCGAATATTAATACTTTAATATCATAGAAATAGTAATTTACCAACTTACTGTTGGTTAAAAAGGTTAATACAGTGTCTTCTTGGTTTTTATAATGTTAAAGATAAAGAACAATTTAGATTTTGTACAGCATTTAAGAGTATGTCCTAATTTATTTATTTATTTGTTTAGCTATTTAAGCTAAAACTTAAAACTAAGCCATTAAGTCTTTATAGTTTTATTAAATAAGACAATTTGGTATATCTAGGTTTATAAAAAATTTATAAAGAATTTTAGTTTAGATAAATGAAAACAATCAGACAAGTTAATAGCTGCAAAAACAGAAATTAAATCTGCACAGGCGCTCTTAAGTGGGTCGGTCATATTGAAGGAATGTCGTTTTGCAAGAAATCACTTTGAAATCATTTGAAATCACTTTGAAATCATTTTCATGTAGTATTTTTCGAAAATTCTTTTCAAAAGTACCATTCAAAAAAAGAATGGATTTCTTGTAAAAGTACCAGAATATATTGTATATTAAATATACCAATATAAAACTTATAAACAGCACAAGTAAGGAAGTTTCAAGCAAATTAACACTTCAAATTTTGCGATATTTAAAAAAAATTGCGAATTTTTTGTTAATGATAAGAAACCAAAGGAAAAAACAAAGTAAGACAATAAACGGTCTGAACGGCATACCAAGAAATACTTGTAGATATCATTTTATCTATTAAAAAGACATAGATAATAGTATACACGTATTAATTATAAATGTAAAATATACATACATATATAAAATAGTCTAATTATCTCTCTTTTTAAATAAATAATAATAAAATCTTTTAATATTGTGCAGATCTTTCTTTTTGCTTGTTCTCGTTTCTCCGCCCTTCTATTAATACACATGGTATGTACTTACATATATGTATGTACTTATATTAGTTAGAAAGAAAAACGTTAACGATATCAAGTTTAGTATAAATTTACATTTTTACATTTATAACAATTTTTTAAAAAATATATATGTATCTTAATATTGTAATTTTCGTTTATGATTTTACTTTATCGGGTGTATTCACTTTTATCACCTGAAAGGACACTGACTCTTTAATCTATGAATATTCTAAACGTATCTGAAGGGCATTGCCATCTGAAATTATTTTAAATAATAGGTCATCTTTTTTCAAGACTGTTATAATTTTTTTTAAAATTTAATTTGCAGCAAATCATATTCGTGAATATGTACGTCTTAAACTTTGTCAAAGGTTGTCAATAATAGTGCCCTTATCTTTGCCAGAATAAGTTATTCTAATTCATATTATGTAGCTTGTGAAAGAGAATGATACTCGTATCGAACAAAAAGTGTCACTCCAAATATAATATATCATATTTTATCTAAGCAGCGGTCCACTTAACAGTGACCATCTTACTGTTAGTAACTAAAGATTGTGTTAAGATGACACTGTTAAGATGACCAGTCGCTTAAGGTGACCATTGACAGTAATAATTATGTAAATGTAGTGATCATTTTAGCAACGATATTCATAATAGCTATCTAACAGTGCCAAAGGAAAAAACTTTTCACAAGCCTTCCGATCTTATATGCAATTCAGGAAGTCAACAATACCACCTGTAGTATACCCAAATAAGATTTGTCTAATAGATACTGAATATTGACCTTAATTTAATCTAGATATACAAATACAATTTTTCCGACCATAAAATATTGTCTTGTTGTTGACATTTCATAGACGTATTATATTGTATTTAATTTGTGATTAAAATAATAATCGCAACTGGCTGCGCGATTCTATGATAATACAGATTTTCGTTGTTTTAAAAATCTGCGGTAGGATTAATGGACGATATTTATCTACGAGTATATGAGATGCCCTGGCATCAGTTTCTAAAGTGATGTGATCTGATGAAAGTGATGAAGTTAATGTGTAAAATTATTCCAGAATAGAGAAAGAAAAAAACTTATTGGTCTATTCTCGTTTCTATTTAATAATAGTGGACGCTTGAACTCTTTAAATAATAAAAAAGCTTTAACAAATTCTAGACGACTAAGGCAAAAATGTTATTGAAAATTTGCCATGGCCGTGAAAGTGATATTAGCAAGAGTTCTAAAGGAGTTTTTCAACGAGAATTCCGAAATCAATTGGTGACAACAATTAGTGGTATAGAAAATGTTTATTAAATCCAAAATGTGAATGTAAAATTATTATTTAAACAGTAATCTTTCTTAAGAATAATCTTCTTAATGACTAAATTCATTCGAAAAGCCTTTCAGAATTTTGATTTTAAGAGTGATCAGCATAACGTGATCATATTCTCAGTGATCAGAGTAACATAATCATTGTCTCAGTGATCGGTGTAACCACAATCGTCTTCACAGTGATCAGTGGTCAGGGTCAGGTTACAGTGGTTAGGATAACGTGATCATCTACAAACACCGTGATCAATTTCACAGTGATCAGCGTAACATAATCATTTGCACAAGTGATCATCGTAACATTAAGCAAATATCCGATCCTTAGCCTTCGATTAACTGTTACTGGAAAATCACTGTTAAGGTGATTATGTTAAGCCGTGTTTACATAAAACGGATTTAGATAAATCTTGGATTAAACACCAGGTAAGAAATCCAAGATTTATATAAATCCATTTTCTGCAAACACGACTTAACATAATCATGTTAACAGTAATTTACCAGTGTACACTGGTATCCAGTTACACTGAATCGTAGGCTGAGGATCGGATATTTGCTTAATTCGATTATCGTATACATACTCGTAGTTTGAATTTTTTGTACTTTCGTCATCAATAGTTTTAATTTCATCTCATACTTCCAACTTTTTTAGTTACCATCATTGCATTATGTCACGGCATCAGTCTCGGTTGGTTATCGCCAATCCTACCCAAACTGCAAAAACCTTCAGAGACGCCGTTCAACTTTATTGTTGACGTGGAACAAGTGTCATGGATAGGATCAATATTGAGTATAGGCGCTGTGGCTGGCAACATTGTATTCGCTCAACTCTTGGATCGTGTAGGACGAAAACCATGCATCTATGGTTTAGCATTGCCAACATTGGTAAGACATTGCAAAACTAGAACAACACTTTATTGATTACAACAAGTGACCTTAATTGATCTTAACTGTAATAATACTGAGAATATTAGAGTAGCAGAGAAAAAATAGAAGCCTGTGGAACCAGACTGTATCTCTTGCTCTTTTACAGTTACTCTGGTTGATGCTTTATTTTGCCAACTCTATTGAATATTTGTATGTAGCCCGTTTCTTTGGTGGCAGCGCTGGTGGCGGAATCTATGTTGTATTGCCGATTTTTATTAGTGAAATTGCCGATAGCCAGTTAGTATTATTATGAAATTTAATTTACTATTTTACTTTCAAACATTTGTTTAACATGTATTTCTCAGGATACGCGGTCGCTTGGGTTCATTATTTGCTATATCCTTGAATACAGGAATCCTTCTGGGCTTCATTCTAACCTCTCGTCTAAGCTATCATCTAGTACCGTGTATTGTGGCCATCTTTCCTCTTTTGTATCTTTTGTTAGCTCTACGTTATCCCGAATCACCGCAACATCTCTTGCGTCGCGGACGTGATGAAGAGGCGAAGGAATCTTTTAAATTCTATAAGAATTTGAAATCCACATCCAAGGAAGACTTTTATCAAATTGAATCGGAATTTACGGATCTTCGTGCTGCTGTCGTGCAACAGATATCGGAGAATGGAGCGATGGGCTTAAAAGATTTCTGTAAGTGATCGATATTGAATC
>OX457080.1:14968240-15128240 GCA_949752815.1 Conops quadrifasciatus | reverse complement strand
TTAGTATTCATTTTCAGCCCATTTCATTTCGCTATCCCGCAGACCAATTTGCGCAAGCCAATTTGTTATCGTTTACAGCATTCGAGCGCACAGTAGCCGCTACAATAAAACGTTCAACGGACGTATATACAGACGTCGCTACGTAAAAAATAGTAGCTCTACATGCGCTGCTCTTAAAAGAATGAGCTACTGATAAAAAGCCAAACAAACTCTTCGAACGAATGGCCGGCCAAAAAAGGAATGGCCCCAAGTAAAAATGACCAAGCATTAAAACAATTTCTTCTTTTTTTTTGCAAAATGTTTAAAGTGACGCTGCTAAGGCTTCTGTTAAGTAACGTAACGTTTTAACGTAAGTCTTTTGTTGATGACGTACGATGATGATACGTTTTCATTTTATCAAATTTTTATAAAAACTTTGATAACGTTAAATTTTAAATGGAAATTTCAAGTCTCTCAGGTTTCTAGCGTAAGAAAAAAACCTTACTTTTAATTATTTCTTTAAGTTTTGATTAACTTTTTGCTATATTCTAAGGTACACTTACTTAAAGCCTTGAAAAATGGTTAAAGTTTTTGAGATATTTTAAAAAACAAGTATAACATAGTATTTGAAGAATTTGGTTTATATTATTCTTGTTGTATCCTTTCTTAAATATGGATATTTTTTTCTTTTAAAAGATCTGTTATTAATAGCTATTATTCTTAATGCTTTATCCATTAAAGAGACGGATTAATTACATTTAACTAATTTTATGGTTGATTTAAGATAATCACAATTACCCTACATTTTGAAGTCTTGCTTCTTCCTCTTCTTCCTACCCAAAGTCGATCGTATACCGAACGACCGCCGCCGCTCGTTCAGGAATTAACCTATAAAAAGAATTAATTCATTATCTTTTAAGAAAAGCATGAAAATCAGAGCACACAAACACACGTACCTTTTTCACAAGTTCATCAAAAACTAATATAAATTGTGCTGCGCGAATTTTCTCGCGAATAGAGTAAAAATCCATTACAGCCAAAGAAAATGTGTGTCAAAACAAGAGACCAACATTTAAAAAAAGAAAAACCAGAATAATAAAATGTTCGATAGTATTCATAATAATAGTAATAATAATAATAAAAACAAGAACTAAATTAGCGTAACGGATTTAGTGTAACGAGATGCGACTTGAAGGAGCAAGAAGTTATTTTACGAGCAGAAGCTTCGGTCTTCTTAGATCTTGAATAGAATCTAAACAAAAGAATGGGAAAACCATGAAAATAGTAATAATCATAATTACCAACAACAATAACAGTAATAATAAGTAAGGAGGAAAACCTGAAATTACCAGATTACTGTCTTTAGAAAAGATTCCTCAGGTTTCGAAAAGAATCGCGGGCAAGAATGATAGACTTCGGCCGAATTATACCGACAAGAATGGGTTAAGAAGTGTTACAATTTCATTTTGATTGTACAAGTTGTAGAGTTGCTGAATGTGTACGCGGCTGAGAAGACAACAACAATAGCAACAACAACAACAACAACAACGGTGTTGTTCACTGAAGACTTGTACAAAAAATAATACTACATAATAATAATATTAATTAACTAAAATAAAACGAAAATGTCAAAGCGAACAGAGCTGTTCAATTTTCCAAAATATTGTATTAAAACATAAACAAATGTTTTTATAAAAAATAGTTATAAAATTTTCCAAAATAGTAAAACATAAAAAAATTTTTAACTGTTTTTATGAAAAAATTGTTATAAAATTTTCCAAAATAGTAGAATATAAAAAATGTTTAAAGTTTTCCAAAATAGTAAAAAATAAACAAATTTTTAACTGTTTTTATGAAAAAATAATTATAAAATTTTCCAAAATAGTAAAAAATAAACAAATTTTTAACTGTTTTTATGAAAAAATAATTATAAAATTTTTCAAAATAGTGAAATATAAACAAATTTTAAACTGTTTTTATGAAAAAATAATTATAAAAGTTTTCGAAATAGTAAAATATGAACAAATTTTTAACTGTTTTTATGAAAAAATTGTTATAAAAACTGAAATTAAATTTCTTTATAACGAAAAGGAATAAATAATAAATTTTTAGCATAATTTTGTTTCGTAAATTTTTTACGTATTTTAATGAGGCGCAGTAGCGAGATTTTCCGAGATTTGGACCCTCTAACATTCTCGGCTCACGATCAGGAGTGAAACATTTTTCTCGCACTCTAATCGAGACTAAAGCGGGCGGAGTTCGTCATAAATTTTTGACAATTTAAGTGAGCGTTTGTTTTGTTTAAACTATTAAATAACCAATAATTTGCCGTATAAATCCATACACACACAAGCAAGCATAAACAACTATAAGCACCCACCGTTCCCCCCCTCTCCCCCTACCACCCTCCCCTTACAGACATACCTACATATGTATTTAAAGCGTAGAAACTTATGAAGTTGTAGAGCTTGTCGTGAAAATCAGGAATCAAGCTGAAGACATTTAAATGCACCCAAAAGCACATACGTTCGAACACAAAATTTGCTGACATATGTACATCTCTCTCTAGGTCTTTCTCTCTCTCTCTCTCTCTCTCTCTTTTGTTATGAACGTCATGCATGTACTAACTAACTTTGCTTTTATTACCAACGCGCCGCAAAGACCGCAGCTTCTGCTCAAGCAACACTAACGACAATCTGGCTTGACGCGAATCTGGCTAATGCAGAATTCAGTGACTGTGGCTCAGTTGACTCGGCTGGCTCTAGCTCGAGAATTCTAATTATGAATAAAGAACTAGGTCAAAAGTATAAGTTTTCTAACCAAGAAATTGACTGAGCTGTGAGAGCAAAGATCTCAAATTACTTGCTGCACAGTGGGCTAAACAAAGTATCGTATAAAAAATTATACTACATAATAGTAGTAGATAAGTCTAAGACAGGGGGACAAGAAGAAGAAGAATAAAGAATAATAAAGAAAGTTTATATGAGAAGAAAACGAAGCAGACGAAAAAGAAGATAATTAAAAATAAAAAAGGTGTACAAAATTTAAAAAAAATACAAAGAAAATGAGACGAAATAAAAACAATTAGAAAACAAATGTTTAGAAAAATTACAAAATTAGCTATTTTTTAAATTTTACCAATTGTTATTATATTATTTTATAATTAAAAATAATATATAAAAATAAGTTTTTATCGTATAAACTAAAAGTGACTAACTAATTTAATTTATGTATTTATTTTTTAAACTATAATTTTATTTATTTATTTTATTTATTTTTTTATTGAATTATCATATCTATTATTCTATTATTTATTATATTTATTATTTATTAACTATAGTTTCATTTGTTTATATTTTATTGAATTATCGTATCTATAAAAATATTATATAAAAATACCAAATTAACTTTTTTACTTAAATATCGTAATTTTTGCACACGGCACTTGGGTGGAAAATTTATTTTAATATAATTTTTCAATTTATGTCAATTTATTTTCAATGTAATAATAACAGCTTTCAGTTTTTAATTTTGTAATTTTTTATTTAATATAATTAATTAATATATATTTAATATATATATATATTTAAAATATATTGTATTTTAAATTTGTTTGAAGTTTTTAATGTTTATTATTATTTATTATTGTTTTACTATTAATATTTTATATTATTTTTTTATATTTGTTTTTATTTGCACTTAAAAAAATTCGTATATTGGAAAGTTAAATTTTTTTTAATTAATTTATATGATACGTACCGCCACGGTGCCTCAGCACGGCACCACGATGCCTCACCGCAGTCACTGTCAGATATGATTTCATTCAACCAGTCTTGGCATACTTACTCATTATCAGCAGCGACAACAACAACAACAACAACAACAACATCATCATTATCATTAATACTTATGTCATTATAACCACGGTACGTTCGAAGTCATCGCCGTGATTGGTTTAGCAGGGCACGAATCGATGTGATCCTATTAGAAATAGTATCGTCTCAGATTTACAATCATTAAGACTTAATAAAATCGAAGAGTCTTAAAACCAAAAGAAAAAAAAGAAGAAAACTGAAATCATGGAAAATGTGAAGAAAGCAGAAAGCACCAAGATGACAAGAACCATTTGTCATTGGGTCACGCTGCAACGACATAAAAAGCAGAAAGAGTTCAACAAAAAGCACAGACAATATGAGATGACACCATCAGCGACTGACTACAGCGCAACCCATGATGATACTGGGATGGTACTTCTGATAGTCCATCATCATCATTATCAACATCATTAGGAGACACATCATTAAGAGACCCATCATTAGGAGACACATCGTTAAAGAGAAATGATATATCACCGAAACGAACCATCGAGCTCTGTTAAAACTACATACAAGAACAAGAAGAAGTCAAAGAAGAAGAAGAAGAAGTAGAAGAAGAAGAAGAAGAAGAAGAAGAAATAGAGGCAGAAATGAAGTAAAAGTAGACGGAGTGTGAAAGATTTCTTGAGGTAAAAAAAAGGCGAAAAAAAAAGAAATTTATCACCCAAAAAACGTCTACAGTGAAACGTTTCGATCATTCCTTTTAAACTGTAGATGCCACAAAATAAATGACGAGGTTTCTTCGACATCGTGCGTTGTTTGTTTTTGTCTATTATTATTGTCAATAGAATTTAAGAAAAGTTTTAGTTAAAAAAAGTTGAAAGAGGAACGAACAGTTTTTAAGAGCTTCAGAGCTTCTGCGCTGCATCGCGAAAAGTAATCATCATAAAACAATGATCTTTCTAACGCTCAGACTGCTGCTCAATAATTCATTCATTCATTCATTTTGTTAGTTTATTTAACTAAATTAGTATTAAAAAAATTAGGAAATTCTTTCTTAAAAACGGGAACAATAAATCAAAAATATTATAATAAATGCGTATAATAAATGAAAACTTTCTAAATCTACAATAAAAGTCATAACAAATCATTAATTAATAACATAGTTAACGAAATAAATAAATATTATATATAGATAATTAATTACAGAACAGAATAATGTCATTGTGACTCTCATTAATTTAAAAAAAACGAAACGAGAATTTTAAAAATTATACATTACTCGAGGATCGCGCAGGTCGAGTTAATGCAATCAAAATAAACTGAAAAAATCATTTATCTTTTATTACACAATAATCATAATCATACACAATTAATCACAGAATGTGAAAGTATTAGTTTTTAGTAATTGAAATTAGGAGAAGCGCGGTATGAGAAAGACGAAAGAGTGCGAAAGAAGGAGGACGAAGAGAAAACTAAAATCAGAAAGAGTACGTTTTGAAAAATATTCTTTTAACTCTAATAAAGCTATCATATTACTCTCTCTATGTCTCTCTATATCGCGCTCTAAGAGATATTAAAACATGATGTCAAACAGAGAGACAGAAAGAGAGATGTTTGTTGGCCATTTTATAGGTTTAATTTGTCATTTGAGATTCTTACTTGCTGTTCTATAATTTCGTCGCGTTGTCGTCTCTGTTCACCGTCTTTTGCCATTAACTTACTTCTTTCTCTTCGACTAAAGTTTCTATTTCATTCTACTCAGCTCCAACAAATCTTTGATCGTCGTCTACTCAAAAGAGCTTTTTCTCTTTGAGTGCAGGCGAGAGAGATACTCAATGGTTGCCTGAGTCAATAGAAAAGTGCTCAATTGTTAAATGAAAAAAAAAGCTTAACAAGGAAGAGAAGAAGAAGGACAGGGAGAGAGAGGAATTTCTCCTCTTTATTTTGAAAAATAAATTCTAATAAAAATTATAATAATAAAACAAATACTATAATAAATTAAATATTTGATGGTGAATAATTCGAAATTGCTTCTTTTGTATCAAAATAAATTTCTTT
Source organism: Conops quadrifasciatus (assembly GCA_949752815.1). Taxonomy (NCBI): domain Eukaryota; kingdom Metazoa; phylum Arthropoda; class Insecta; order Diptera; family Conopidae; genus Conops; species Conops quadrifasciatus. Next base: position 15,122,385 of record OX457080.1, on the reverse strand, counting down.
AAACCTAAAGAGGCGATGGATTTTAGTGAGTATATCATAATGAATTGTTCATAATACGTAATACATCACGATAAATCGATTATAATGAATAATTAATCTTAAATCTTTCAAACGGAATCCGAATGAATTTGCCATGAAATGAATTATGTAACTTTGTCGAAATGAATCATGTACATTTTTAAAAATGAATCGTGAAACAATTCATGAATGGTGGAAATACAATATTGAAATTTTGATAACAAATAATCATAATTGATGTTTCTTTAATTCATCTAGAATTACGATAAGACTCTAAAAATTAATGAATCTTAATGAACATCTCTATAGTTATGAATAATGATGAATTTATTGGCTTAAAGGATGCTAAAGCTGAGATCATATAATTTATGAATTATGTTGATGTTGAATTAGTTTAAAAATTATTTAATTAGTTAATTACAATAAAACTTTCCAAATGAATCCAAATGAATTAACGAATATAAATCGCCATCGCCATGTAATGAATGAATGAATTTTAAATAATGAATTTTCGCAAATAATAAATTAGGATAAATTTCTTCTCATAATAAATATCATATTATGAGCCTTTATTATAATCAATTAAATGAAATAAAAAATCATAACGAATTAATTTATTAAATTATTATTGTATAATGAGTAAATATTTTCTGAAAATAAAACTAAAGACGGTACTTTTATAATCAATCAATCAGAGTGAAGCTTGGTTTGTTAGCAGAACAAAAAACTGCTTCTGTTTGTTAAACTAACTTAAGTAATCAATTGATAATATTGATTGATATCAATTGATAAAATTGATAATATTAATAATAGACATAAATATCGACTAATAAATATTAGAAAGAAATTATTTTGTATACACAAAATGATCATGAAAGATATCCATACAACAAACCTATCATCATTATCCAAAGAAATTACTTTTGTAAATCTGAATCATCAATAAAAAAGATAAACTATAAAATGATTTACAAAAGTCATTTCTGTAAGTTTAATAGATCAATTTAACACCAAATCAATGGTTCCGCTTAATGATCTTATCATCGTCATTAAATCGTTTATTGTTAAAAACAATTTTTCACCCTAAAAACCATTCACACTTGCTTTGATTGCTGATGTTGGTTTCATGATTGTTTGCTTTTGATCCGAAAAGCTCTCGATTTAACAATTTCTATAACTTCAATAAAAAAATATTACTCCTTAAAATGAAAAGAATTCGAATCTTTTCTAGGTTTAAAAATTTATAGGCATTCTTTCTTTTAAAGCTTTAAAACGAAAAATTCTTTTCAACGAAAATTAAGAAGAAAAACCAATAAAAAATAAACAAAAAAACCACAAAAAATCAACTCTTTCTCCTCGAAAGCTACAAGCAAAGAATATACAATTTACAAGTTTATTCGGAGCAAAGCAATTACGTTAAGTTTGCTGAAAGGAATGAAAGAGTAAATTAAACGATGTACGTAATGCGAGAAGACGGTAATGCGGTTTTGGTGGCCAAATACCAAAATAAAGGAAAAACCATCAAATTAAAAAGGTGTGTACATGTTCAATTGCTTAAACGTTTTAAGAACAACAACAACAACAACAACAACGACAACAACAACAATAACTAAAAGTGTTTAGAAACATTAATGTAGAAGCAACAGCAGCAACAAAACTTTCTCCAAATCTTTAGATTTTAGAAAATCTTTATACCTTAAACAAAGAAAATCAAGACTATGTATTCTATTAACACCATCAGAGAGAAAACGCATAAGAAGAAGAAGAAGAATACCACCAGCCCAGCACTTTGAACTAGAATTTAAAAATTCGATGGAATTAAACATTTTTTAATGCTATCGTTTTTCACCAAGCGCTAGTAGTGACATACCTACATATGTAAGTATTGAGTTGTCTTCATTTCGGAAAAACCGTAAATCTGTTAAACTGCAACAACAACAACAACAACAAAAACTATACATTAACAAGAACAACAACAACAAATCAAAAGAACTGCAACATCATTCGAGCTCACGAAGACAAACCAATCAATTTTGAAGCCATTCAAATTATTAAAGAAGCAATTACATTTGATTGATGTCGATATTATTATTATTAGAGTTCCTGTTGTTGTTGTTGTTACTTTTGTTATTTATTGGTCATATTATTAGGCACAACATAGGCTTAAGTGTCTTTAAGATCAGCATCAAATAACAAAAACGCTGCGTATTCGGTTTCTAAGTCATATTGTGCTGTTGTTGCTGTTCTTGTTGTTGCATTCCAATAATGTTTATAATAGCATAATAAAAAGTGTCAAGTAATCATTATTGTACGTACTTCGTGCTTGTATTTATCAAAGAAATTCTTAAAATTCTTTAACAAGTTCTTGAGATTTAAAGCTACAGCAAAAATGTTAAGCATTTTCTTGCAAACAAGTTTGTGGCTTAAGTCTTTCATTTGATTGCTATAAAGAAGATGATTATTTTTTTCAATTGCTGTAAAGAAGTTCACCACTGTTGCACACTGAACATATAAAACTTTTAAGAAAAGATAAAGAATTTTTTTTTTATTAATTTTTTTTCTTGAATATTTTTTTCATTGCCAGAGAAATCAGAGCGTCATCGACAACCTTGTTGTTTTGATTTTTTATTTTAACCCATTTTATATATAAATTTAGTAGTAAGATTAATAGTAGTAGTAATAGTAATAATAATAATGATAACAACTAACAGCAAGCAACCAACAACAACAACAGCACCAAACAACAATATCCAACTAACAGCAAAACCACCCAAACCAACCGCCAACAACAATTACGCCAGTGACCTTAATTACAAAGCTCTTTAACATTTCGTTAAAGCTTGATTACAATGCTGACGATGATGCTGATGATGACGCTCATGATGATGCTTGAGCTTAAAGAACAAACTGTTGGCGATAATACTTTAGCACTTCAGCAGTTTTTTTTCTGCACACGCCTCAAAAAGTGGGAGGAAGTGGGTGGGGATGAGTTCATAGAAATGTTAAAAAGAAAACAAAGTAAGAGCGGCGAACAATGGCATCGAACAAAACGCTAAAGACCGCCGATTAGCGGAAAAGAGCATGTTTTTTTTTTTTGCTTTCACATTAATCAAGTTTAAAAACTTAACTTAAGTCATACGAATCATTTTTCCTCATTTGGACTGACATGAACGAAATGAAATCATCGCACGACTGTTGAAATATTATTAGTGAAATTTAAAAGTTGGCGTGCTGAAGAAAATTAAAGAAAGACCAAAAAAAAAGAAATTTAATTTGGATTTTTTTTAAATTTATTTATGAATTAAAACTATCAGATCAAATAATAAATACTACAAATAAATATACATATTTTTAAAATAAAAACTGAGCGAATAAATTATAAGCGAAAAAAAAGAGATATTAATTCGCAAAAAATTTACCGTAACATTTACATTTTCGAATGCATTCGCGACCGCGGACTGACGTCAAGCAAACTTATAAACTTATATTGATAGCGTGTTAATGACTTTTTATTCATTCGGTAACCGTAAAATTAGATGTAACAGCAACAACAACAACAAAAACAACAACAACAACAACAAACCGAGAAAACAAACCAGTAAAATGAACAATAAATATCAATAGAAAAAAAAAATTTGTAGTAAAAACAATAACATTTTATCAATAAAAAAGTAACAGCAACGGCACTAATATCATCATCATCAGACGCACCGAGAACAACAACAAAATTTTACTCTTTACTAGCTCGTCTGCAGGAGAGCCTTTAGTGGTTCACTTTGAGCATTACTATACACTGCTCAAAACTTTATTTCAATTTAATTTTAAATAATTTCACTTAATTTTCAATATTAAAAGTTGTAGAATGACACTCTTATTTAAAAGATATAAAAATTTAAAACTATGTATAATTAAATATTCTAATTTGATTTTAAATAATTTTACTAAATTTTCAATTTAAGGAGTTGACATAAAAAATGCTATTTAAAAGATATAAAAATTTTAAATACTAATTAAATATTCTAATTTTATTTTAAAGATTTTAGCTTAATTTTACTTTACTTAATTTTTTTTTTGCTTAATTTTAGGATATAAAAATTTTAAATTCTAAAAATTTTAAAATCTAATTAAATATTCTAATTTAATTTTAAATAATTTAACTTAATTTTTAGTTTAAAAAGTTGTCTAAATAAACAATATATAAGAGATATAAAAATTTCAATTTCTAATTAACTATACTTATTTAATTTCAAATAAGTTTACTTAATTTTCCTTTTGAAAAAGTTGACATAAAAACTGCTATCCAAAAAAATTCTAAATAGAATAAAATATTCTAATATTTACAATTCTAATATATATTTGCCATGTTTAGAATATATTAATATTTATTTTAATATAGAATAATATAAAAATATTCAAATTCTAATTAAATATTCTAATTTAATTTTAAATAACTTCACTTAATTTTCAATTTATAAAGTTGTCTAAAAGAATGCTATTTAAAGTATGTATATAAAATAAACATTTCAAATTTACAGCAAATCTGTATTGTATTTATTTTTATAATTTTTTAATTTTATGACTTCGAAATCGAAGCTTCTTCTATAAAGAGTTAATTAATGGGGCGAGCTAAATTTTTAACTCTTGTATATTTTTAACAGTGTAGCACAAGACGCTGATGCCTGTGAAACTTATGAGTAAAGTTTTTCTATTAAATACTCGCATTTTCTTCGACTCAATAAATGTACATACGTACATACTAGTTGTATGTTTATATGTCTGTCTGCATTGTTGTCTATTGTTTGTCTCACTGCAAGTGTGTTTGTTTGGTTCGCGTGGTTGCAATGTTTAAAATTCCGCTCAATGACGCGGTTTGTTCAAATTATTATTTTTCTTATAAGTATTAACGTTGTGTTGTTATTGTTGTACATATGTACGTATATTAGCAACGCTACGCGTTAGCGAAGCAACGTCTGCAATTGTTTTCATTTTCTCATTGAGAATGCATTTCATTCCGACGCTGAGGCAGCAGCTACAAATGATGCAATTATTTTAACATCACTTTGTTGATTGACTGAATTTTTTTTGTGAAATGAAATATTTAAAATAAAAGAACCGTCTGGTACACTTCCGACTTTCTTGTCGCACTTGCAATAAGATCATCATCAATAACTGAAGAGAAAGAAAACGGCCTAAAGAAATCAGATCAAGCTGACTGACCTCTTAATGCGAAGCGTATGAAAGAAAATCTCAAGAATGCTTTCAACGACAAATTACTTCTATAGCAATGAATAGGTTGCGACCTGAAGGAAAGCAGGCCATGCGTTGCCGGCAACAATGCACGTAAGTAATACTCGTACGCAATATTAGTATGCGTTGCCTTACAATGAGTTCTAATCGGTCTCATGGTCCATTAGAGAATAATTATTATATTCCTTAGAGAGTGTCGACAAGCGAGGGAGGGCCCTTCCACCCTTCTTCTCTTCTCTGTAGTGCGAACGGCGAGTATTCTGTTATCTCCCAGGAATTATGCGTACGCTTCTGATGCAAGAAAGGTAAGAATTCTAAGACTGAAACTTAATGATTGCACTGAAACGACCAGGCAGCAACAAGTTTTGACACCATACACACACAAACACGCACGTCGTGCCACTGATTTGCGTGAATTTCCAGTTTACAGTATGTACGAGCGCACTCGTCTAAATTTGTTACTGTCACGCAAAGCGCGTTTACTTTTTGATCTGATGGAAAGACAGCAACAAATCTGTACGTGTATATCCCGAAGCGTTAGCAAATTTAGTTGCTTGCGCGATTATTTTCACAGCAATAATTCGTGTTGTGTTGTGCGTTCTTGTGTGTGTGTTTTAGTTTTATTTTTTAGTTTTGTGAGAAAAATATACCGTTTTAATTAGTTTCGAACGCAACGCAACGCAATAACGCGCAAAGCTGTTGTCACCAAACCGACAAGTTGACTTTTTTTATGTTTTTGCGCTGTTTAAATCTGCTTAAATCCACTCAAATCCATTTAAATGCGCTACTAATCCGTGAAGACTGAGGTAAACAAGACTCTCTGGATTAACATGGTTGTTTCTTTTTTGTACTCAACAAAAAGAGCAAATATTTTTCGGCTTTTTTCCACTTTTTCTTCTTGTAAGTGGGCAAAATTCCACACTTACCAAATGCCCCTCCTCCGCCCCTCACACAATTTCAAGTCGTTGGTGATGAACTAAACAAAAATCCTCCGATATTTTTTTGGATCTTTTAGATTTTCATAAGTTAAATTTTCTGCCTAAAAGCATGCTCGCAATAAAACCGTAGCCGAGTTACGACCAATCGCTGTACGATCATCTTATTATGGCTTCAATTTTAGCCTAAAACTATACCATGAGAAAGAGTAAAGCAGCGACCGAACAACTTTATTAATATAATATTTGTGCATCATTTACCAATTAATTTGCATTTGCAGATATTTTTCTTTAGATTTTACGATTTTATCGTAAATTTTCTGAAACTTTACGATTTTCTATTTTGAAAAGGTTTATATAAACCTCCTTAAAATTTTTTATTGCTTCAACTTTTTTCCCCAAATAATTCTAAAACGCAACAAATTGCTTTCCATTAAAAATTCTTCGCATTCTTTCATGTTCTTCGCAATCCTTGTTTCGACATTATTAATTTCAATCTTTTAAAAATTTTATGAAATGCTATTTTTTTGTCTCTGCATTTCCGCTTGTTTAATTTTCTTCTCCTTTAATTTTTAATGGTTTGAATATTTTTTCAACCTTTCCCGTTTGAGAGTTTTTCTGGAAAACCAAAAATACCCGAATTTTTAACTCAATCTCAAACCAGTTTCTATTTCTATAACGACATTTTAAAATTATTATTTTTCTGAAATCTTCCTTTTTTTTAGTTTTCGTACACAAAAATAATAGAAAAAAAGTAAAATAAATAAAAGAATTCGTTAAAAATGTCTTCACACCTTCGTACAAAAACTCACACTCTGGCAAGTTGCTCGCGGCACCTGCTGCAAAATCTACCATTGAACCCATGGCAAATGAGGCGCTGGCAGCGACGGCTGTTCCAGAAAAACGATTCCGGTGGTGCCAGTAGTAACGCTGCGGCCGGTAGTGGGGCCAGCGGCGGAGATGGCGCCCGTGGTAGTGGCGGTAATGGCGCCAAAAGTGGTGCCAACCTAGCGAAGAACACACCCAAGATTTACAATACGCCACATCCGCCAAAGGATCCGCCTGCGGATGGTACTTATGAGCCGGAGGTACTCAGTCACATTGCCTTTGACGCACCCGATTTTCTGCCTTGCAAAGTCTTTCGTCCCTTCACCAAGTGCGATGAGCCGCTGGGCCCCTGCGCCTCCAAGGATGCCACCTATAAAAATCCCGAATACTATTCATATCATCGCTACTCGTTCGTAGAGACGCAGCAGAATGTCATGAAGCTGCGTCAGGAGCGTCTCTCCAACGACAACACGCGCTGCATCTACGACGAGGAGAGCGATTCTTGCAGCAGTGACGATGAACAAGAGAGCTGCACCGCAACCAGAATTGTGCAGGAAAACATCGATTGCCAGGAAAAGCCTAAGTGCACCGCAACAAAAAATGAGGGAAAAGAAGCCAGTCGCCAGAAAAGGCCTAAGTGCAGCGCTACAAAAGAAGAGGAAGGAAAAACATGTAGCGCTACAAAAGAAGAGGAAGGAAAAACTTGCAGCGCTACAAAAGAAGAGGAAGGAAAAACGTGCAGCGCTACAAAAGAACAAGAAGGAAAAACGTGCACCGCAACAAAAAATGAGGAAAAACAAACCAGTTGCCAGAAAAGGCCTAAGTGCAGCGCTACAAAAGAAGAGGAAGGAAAAACATGTAGCGCTACAAACGAAGAGGAAGGAAAAACGTGCAGCGCTACAAAAGAACAAGAAGAAAAAACGTGCACCGCAACAAAAAATGAGGAAAAAGAAACCAGTTGCCAGAAAAGGCCTAAGTGCAGCGCTACAAAAGAAGAGGAAGGAAAAACGTGCAGCGCTACAAAAGAAGAGGAAGGAAAACCGTGCAGAGCTACAAAAAAAGAAGAGGAAGAAAAAACATGTAGCGCTACAAAAAAAGAGGAAGGAAAAACGTCCAGCGCTACAAAAAAAGAAAAAGGAAAAACGTGCAGAGCTACAAAAAAAAAAAAGAAAGGAAAAACGTGCAGCGCTACAAAAAAACAAAAGGAAGAAAAAACATGTAGCGCTACAAAAAAAGAAGAGGAAGGAAAAACGTGCAGCGCTACAAAAGAAGAGGAAGGAAAAACGTGCAGCGCTACAAAAGAAGAGAGAGGCAAAAGCTCTTGCCAGCAAGGATGCATGTGCGGTGACGAGCACAATATGTAAATATAAGAATGTGAAGAAGGTTTTGTTTGCGATTTTATTGAAAAAATGTATGGTTTAAATTTTTTTTGTGGAAATTCGAATTAATTTATATAAAAATGTTACAATGAATGTTACATGATAGAGTCATTTTAGCTTGCGTCACAATAACTTGCGTCACAATAGCTTCAAGTTGCTGGCGGTAATTTTCTGAGTGGGTTTGTGGAAATATAGTTTTTCGAAAAATATGCATAGAAAGGCATCAATTTTTTAGCAACATTTTATTTACTGAGTTCTTCCAAACTGTTGCAATAAACCAGTATTCCACGACTTAAGTCATTTAAGTCTTGGAAATTACTCCAAAGGAAAATGGTATAAAGCCTATATTTATAAAAAACTTTGGCGAAAAATGGTCACCTTAACAACGTTTGTATTCGGCAAAAAATTCTTTTCGCTGTGTTTTTCCACCAACCGACCTTCAACTTTATTAAAGCACTTGAACGCAATCTAACCGCGTAGAGAGGGCGCCGCCGTAGCACTATTTAGTACACATAAGCATTATTTAGTACACATACACATTTCAGCAGAAGCATAAACCTTTTCTTTAGTTTTCCTTTAAACACAACAAAAGAAAAGGCGAAAACCTGACGAGTTGAGAAGATTAGTAGCCAGAAAACTTAGAACTTCAACTTTTACAGGGATGCCAGGATTGCCGAAGGCTAAAATTAGAAAAAAAATATAACTTTAAAATCATGCTTTTAGTTTTTTACTAATTATTTTAAACATTTTTACATCTTTCCATTCATAAAAACATTTTTACACATTTAAAAAAAAACATTATATGTTGACAACTATGAATCGTTTCATACTGAAACAACGCGTCGAAAAAGTGACGCTGTAGATTGAAAATAGTCGCGCATATCGTCGAGAATCCATCGTGGCCAAGAAGCACGGTCTGACAACACTATTCGTCGTTTGGCGTCGAGTTTTGTTGAGCACGGGACAGTGAAAAATCGTCGACATGCCGTTCATCGACGCCCAAGACGTTCCAATGAATTGGTTGAAGCGGTGAGAAAGAGTGTGGCCGGCCGAGAACCTACATGTGTCGTCTCGTCACCGCGTTCGACATTTCGGCGTCAGTGGAATCAAAATGCGGCGCATTTTTAGGGATGATTTACATATGTTTTCATATAAAGTGCAATTGACTCAAAGAATATTGCCGACAGATCGTCCACGTCGCTTGGAATACGACCAAGCACAATCATACCGACATAAAAGATGGCGCACCCTGTACTTAATGGAATAGTTAACTTATTGACTTAAGACAGCTTAAATTAATTCGATGCAGAAATTACAGATTGAAAAAGTATACCTTTCAGTATACACAAAATTATTAAAATAGTATAAATGAAAATTATAGGTAAATCTTTTCAAAAGAGAAGATAATTGTTAAATTGTCATAGTTATTATATACTCGTAATGAAATACATATTTATATTTTTTAAGCTTAAATAGTTATACGTGAAAACAATTTCTTTTAATAACAAATCAACCCCCCCACCCCCCCTGCTCTTCCTCCTCAAGGCAGATTTCATTCGCATTCCTTCCCAAAAATTTATTTATTTTTTTGTTATAAGAGTATTTATTTAAATAGAGCTGGTCACTCTAAAATTTCATTCAACCGTAAATCCGTTTTCAGTACAAGAACTATGGTTGATTGTGTTGTTATTGCTGTAGTTGTTGTTGTTGTTGTTGTGTTACATTTAATTCGTACAACAAACCAAAGTGAAATCTATTCAAAATATTGGAAAAACTTAATTATTGTTCACTTTAAAAAAATTAATTATTAATGAGTTCAGAGTTGTGAAATTGTTGAACTGATGTCATAATTTCGTAGTATAAAAATTAAGCTTCTGACTTGAAAAAAAATATCAATTATTTCAATATTGAATTCGAAATTTTTTTAATTTTCCTGTATAAAAAGGCTCTATGAAATAATGCTTAAATGAAATATGGCCCAACTGTTTTTTTTATACGGACTTTGTTGGGCCTTTGGGTGTTTAATTTCATTTTTGTGGGCTTTTTACATTTCATTCGACATAAAGGGAAAATTTTTAAAACGAAAAAAAGTCCATATTTTGTCTTTATGAATCATTGGAAAATTTTAACTAAATTTTTTAACGTGTTTTTATATATAGTTAAACAATTTATACAATTGTTTTTGTTTTGGTTATATCTAAGAAAACACATTCGAGCTGGCCATTGGAAGTTCGAAATTGTTTATGAAAGCGTTTAATAATGTTTTTAATAAGAAAAAAAAAAGAGAAGTCGTTTTTTTTTTTTTTAATATTTCAAGGACGACAAATAAACTGACTGACTTTTAAAAGTAACCCTGAGACCTTCAGTTTAAATGAAATAAAATATGATTTGATTTTTTTGTAGATTACAAATAATTTTTTTTAAATTACAATATCAGTTCTGGTTGGTTCTTATTGCTGCGTAGTAGTGCACGCAATTCCACACACACACACACACAGCTATCAGTGTGATAATATTCCATTAAAAAATTTGTATGTATTTTTAAATTCAGAGTAACAAGATTAATTACAGCCGCTAAATTGTTTGTATGAAATGATAAATGATTCTGGCTTTTATTTAACTGGTAGCAAACGCTCGTAAATCAGAGAGAGAGAATTTATTCGAAAAGATTCTCTGATGATACAATAAATATATGTGTGTAGTTTTCCTCGCTGATGGTGGCCCAGTTTGTTGTTTTTTTTGGCCATTATTGCATTTCCTCAATCCTCAACGTACGTACCTATCTTTTGATAAACGAATGCAATTAAAAGATTTGAAATTATGTATGCTCTTTATGTATCGGCTAAGGCTTCATTCAAATGCTGCTGCTGCTGCTGCTGCTTCTTCTTCTTTTTTAATCAAACAAAAACACCTGAAAAATTTGGACTCTCCACGAGCTCGATTACTTTTGGAAAAAGCACTAACTGTTTTCCTAACTGTTTTCCAATAACCAACCACGTTGGAATTTTAATTAGAAAAAAAGGTACGAGAGGAGCGAACAAATGAAGAAAAAGGTGAAAAATTGAAATTATAAGACAAAGTAGAGTTTTTCTTTATAGGTACTCTCGTACCACCCAGATTTTCATTATAGTATTCGACTATTCGAGTTTTTTCAACATCTTCACAGTTGAATAGTATACAATTATTAATGACTATTTACAACAGTGTTCAATAATTAAATCGACCTACGTATAGTTAAATGGATGAATGAATTTTGGCACGAAATTTCCGTCATGCCGTTCCGTCAAGTTTGGTTTTAGATGTTAAATTTTGTGGTTAGTCTATTTTCTGTTATACTTTTACGTGACACTACGTTATATTTTTTATTGCATGCGATTTTTTTTTCTATTTTTCATAACAATATTTATACATTTGTATCTATAATATTGATGTAAAGGGTGTTTTTTTTAACCCGATCGAACCTCAAATGGTAAAAAATAACACAAAAAATTTAACTTTAATAAAATTGTTTTATTCACTCGAAAGATCAAGACATGGCATTATATTTAAAAATTACTTCGGACTTAATTTCTCGGGCCACCGCGGCTGTTTTTGACATTATCTCTTGCATGTTATCTCTGGACTATACTGAACATAAATAACAACAAGAGCAGTCAGAATGACAGCTTGTTTTGACAGTTGTCCCTATCGAAAGTTCTATCTAAGCTAAAAAACACCCTTTATAATAATGATATTTGCCATAATTTTTCATAAGCGCGTTTCTAAAAAAGCGCATTTTTTCAGTTTATTACTTTTGTCTTAAAAAAGGTATTTAAATATATTTTTTGCTTTAAGAAAGTATTTGTTAATATCGAAAATTATCGCTCTTAAAGAGTTAAGATAACAATAAAATCGCGACATTAAATTTAATAATAAATAATAAGAAATTTTATATAATAATACGAGTAAATAATAAATTTAGGAAATAATAAATTTATTATTAATTTATTTTCAGAGGCAGGCACTGAAGACTTGCCTCGACTAACGTTTTTGTGGTTGCCGCTACTGCCGTTTCTTCTTCGTTTGTTCTTACCGTGCCATGACTTTTTTTCGCCGGTCGCAAGATGATTGTGCAACCAGCTTAAAAAATCAAGTCGTCAAAATCGTTGATGACGACAAACGGCAAAAAGGTGACCAGATGTGCATAATATTTATCATCGTTGTTGTTTTTTTTTTGTTTTAGCGGTATAGCGTCGTACCATTTCTCAAACCATCGCTGAACGACAACAACAACAACAGAGAAAACGCCTTCTTTGCATGCAGTTAGAAAATATGTTGAGATGTTTATCATTGCAACAACCGGTGTCGGCGGCTGCGGCCGCGTTCGTTGCTGCTTGAGACAGCTTCATTTGTGTGGCATCGACGTCGCGACGCGTCGTCGTGAAGTGAACTCACTCACTCGCTCGGTCCGTCGACATGCCCAAAAAATTAAGCGGAAAAGCGCTTACAAAAAACGCTACGAGGACGATCTCAGCAGTCGGTGCATTTTTCTGCGGTCGCTGCAAAAACAAAACGAAATATTCACACACGAATAAACTGAGGTTAGTGCACAAATGTTCCTTATTTGTCCGTCCCTCTAATGTCTGTCTTCTTCTTCTTCTTCTTCTTCTTCTTCTTCTTCTTCTTCTTCTTCTTCTTCTTCTTCTTCTTCTTCTTCTTCTTGTACCTTCTACCGTGTACTTTTAATGCTTTATGTTTTCCCTCGTTCTGCTGCTACTGCTGTTGCTATTTCTGCTGCTTCTTTTTCACATCTTCTTCTTCTTCTTTGTCATCTTCCTTTTTTTTTTTTTTGTTTTTTTTTTTTTTTGTAATCTTTTTTTAAGGTTTGATTCAATGGTTCCCAGCATGGCATCGCCGCTACCAACAGATTAGAAGGTGTTTTTGCCGCTCCGTTGTGACGGCCGGAACACACTCAGGGCGGTGCAGGTGGTGGTGCCCCTGCCACCGTTACCATCACCTTCACACCGTGTCACAACCATCGGCGCTGTCGTTTTAAGACTGCCTTCGCACAAGATCTTCTGAAGTGTCTTTTCAGAAGAAGTCTGCTTAGTGATTTTCCTTCCCGGCTTCCATTTCGGGGCGGGTTCCGATTTTTCCCGCCATCTAGCGTTATCAACATCATCATCATCATCATCATCATCAGCATTCTTGAGTAATTATCATCGTGATCGTTACTTGTGTGAAGATGATGCAAGAGCAAACAAATGATTGCTGTTGCGTGAGCGATCAAAGCACAAAGAAACTTAGTAAAGAAAAACAACAAAGCCAAAATCAACTAAGAAAACCGCAAAAGAATTGCTGAAAAGCTTTTAAAATGTTGCCCTCAGAGGGTTTGTAGCACGGATTTTTCGCTCTGTGTAGAGATTTTTTCAACACAAGCGTCGAGATGTGTCGAGAATTAGGCGTTGGATCGATCACGTTGAAATGTTGCGTCAGTATTGAAAAGTCCAATTACGTTAAATCTTCTAAAGAGATCTTTTCTTTCTAAGAGATTTTTTTCAAGCGACTTTTCAAATGACCAAAGAGTTTTTCTATCCAGCAAGACCTCATGCGTCATTCGTCATTCACAAAACGGAAACGGAAACTTCACTAAACCGGACTGACCAGAGTCATGTGCAGAGCTCAGAGCTTCTTCTAGTGGCCCCTCACTCAGTTAATTTGCCCACGCTGGCGAACAGAACGACATGCGATTCCTATACTCTTTTTTTACCTTCCGCGAGCGTCTCGTTGCGTTGCGTTGACTCTTTCGCCGCAAAGGCCTGCTCGTATGCTCAATTTGCATTTTGTACAGACAGACTGACAGACAGACAAGCTGGCAAGCTGGCAACCTGTCAGTCTGACCAAAGATCAGGACTAACTGATAGACTGAACAGAGCCGCAGAGTGACTGGCATGTTCTGGCTCTAGCGACAGCGTCAGGAGTTTCAATGAGAAATTCAGGCTCAAGCCGTACGCGGCGGGAAACGTACGGCGCTGCCGGATGGCGATCGATGGCGAGATGGCATGGCATGAAAATGCCGCACGGACGATTAACTTGATTGAATTAAGACAACAAAATGAGTGCAGCTCATCGCAAACAGCGCTTCAAAAGTGCGCAACGTCGTTGGAGGTGATCGATGTGAAGAGTACTTATCGGACGGTGCGCGGAAAGACGGCGCGCGTCGAAACAAAACGAAACGAGCTTGGCCGAGATTCGGAAGGAACAAAAGCGAGCAGTGATAAAAAACTGTACCAAAAATCCATCTCAACGGATCTCGATTAGGCTGAAGTTAAGCTTTGACTATTATCACACAAAGTTATACGCGTCGCGATGCGTCGTTTGCCAGAATTTGGAAACTGCGGCCACAAAATCAATAAAATTCAATTTCTTAAGGTCTCTCAGTTGCAGCAACATTCTGCAAAAAGAATCTTCCTATTTTACTCTCCCCCTCACGCCCTCTCTTTCTCTCCTCCTCTTCCGCTCCCCACATTTTCTCTTGACTTTGATCAAGTGCACATTTTTCAATTATTTTCCACTGAAACGTATTGCGTGCCGAAGCCTAAGATTGGTAATCAATTACCTTGACACCGCTAACCAGCCCATTTACAGCACCCTCCTCTCCGCCTCCCCTCCACCGCCCGTTCATGCTTCACGAAACCTTCCTTAAGGGGCTCAGTTAACGACTCACTTAGTAACCGAATGAGTGCGGCGCGCCTTCTTGCATTCCAAAGATGAATCAAAACATGACCAAAAAGGTTTTTGTCTAAGCTGTTAGGAACAACAGCAGCCGCGGCAACAACAACAACAACAACACCAACAACTAACCAAAATTCCAATCGCATGAATGCGCTCAAATTGTCCGTAATGCGTTAAAGCGCTTAAGGACCCACAAAGCAATCGATCGGCCTACGACTGAGCGGTCGCAAGAACTATGTTCATACATAGTCAAGGAAGCAAATCGAAGAAGAAGAAGAAGAGTAAAAAATTACCATCCCAACACTCGTACGGCAATCTTTTCCGATGCGGATTCTCTGTAGCTGTAGCCGTCAGTTGACCACGTTTTCTGTTTCCTTTTTTTCCTTTTGAAATATGTTAGTAAAAAAAACGCCTCGTTTTCCTTTCGCCGCATACAGCGCGACTGTGATTCAGGCAATTTCTGGGGCTTAACCAGTGATTCTCAAACTTTTTAAGTTTCACATTTCTACCCACAAACTTCGATTGTCGCAATCTGGCGATATGACACTAAAATTAATTGTAATTTTAGGTATTAAAAGGTATTAAAAATTTATTGAAAGAAGTTTTAATTTTTTTGTGTTTTTCGAAAATGTTTTCTTTATTTCATATTTTCGTAATTTTATTTTTTCCATTTTATTTATTTCTATTTTATTTATAAATTTTCCAAGTTCCAAAGTATTTTCTTTGGCTTTTTTTTTTAGAATTCTTATGAAATATTAATATAATAAAATGTAAAAAATAAATAATATAATAAAATATGAAATTAAATATTGATTGTAATTCTAAGTATTAAAAATTTATTGAATGAATGAATACTTTTAATTTTTTTTTTTGTATTTTTCGAAAATTTTTTCTTTATTTCATATTTTCGTAATTTTATTTTTTTCATTTTATTTATTTTCATCTTATTTATAAATTTTCAAAGTTACAAAATATTTTCTTTGGCTTTTTTTTTCTTAGAATTCTTAATGAATGTTTTCTTTATATAATATTGTTTAAATTCGTTAATGCTAATATATTTTAGTGCTAATATTTCTTTTTAAAAAATTTATAAATTTTCCACAGTAACTTTTTCATATTTTTTCATGATATTTGGCTAAAAGTTTTTGTAATTATTATATAGAAATTATGGACTGACTTCTACGATAAGTCAGTCTACGATACAATAGTTCTACAATACTATTGTTAAATATTCCATTTTCTAAAATTTATAATTTTTCAGAGTGTTTTTTTCATGTTAATTCATGTTTAATTTGTTGAAATCATCAGGTATAAATTCATGATTAATTTATCTTAATTTTTCAGGAATAAATTCATGCTTAAAATCGGATTTTTTTTTAAACATTTTTAAAAATTAAAAAATTTCTATATTGTCCAGAGTATTTCTTCACAATTTGCCATAAAATTTGGCTTAAGGACATGTTAAATGATTAACATTTCAAAATTCTGGAAATGAATTCTGGAATGGATTTTGTCAGCAGAAATTTAATTCCATTTCCAATTATTTTTATTAAACTTTGAGTAAATATTTTTATTATAATAAATAAATATTTTTTTTAAATTTATCTTTTACAACCCAAGTTTGTCGCCCACTGGCTGATGGACCGGTCTTATAACGAATGCGCACGCGCGCTTTTTCGCACGATTGCTGCATTCCGTCGCGCAACTACCTCGCATGCGGCATGCTGCTGACGCTGTAATCTCAGCCCGGCTGCGAATGATGTTGTAGTTGTTGTAGCGGTTGCTATTGTGATTGTTATTGTTGTTACTAAGGTTGCCTACCAGCCGACCGACCGACCCACCAACCGCCAATTCAACCAATTCCTTAAACCAATTACCGATTTGAGTAACGCATACGGTAAATTACCAAGCAACGCGTTGCCAGCGCAACCGAGCACCGTAAAGGCGCAGACAAAGTGGCTGCTGCTACCGCTGCGCTGTTGTTGTTGTTGCTGCTCTCGCTGCAGTTTCTGTTACTCCCCGGTGCTGGTGCCGGTGCGCGTTGCTGGTGCGCGTTGCTCGATGCTGTTATTATTGCCGCCGCAGTTATTTCCTATTGCTTTTGCTCCAGTTGTTTATTATGCTTGTTCGCCCCAAAAAAGGAGCTAACCGACGACCAACGACGGCTTGAGGCCGATAACGTCGCCCGTTGATGTTCGTACTAACGTAGCGTCGCGTCGCGGCCAACTGAAATTGGCCAACTTATTTGGCCAATGTTGTTTTCAACTTATTTTCTTGAAGTCTTTTGGGTTCGTTGCAGTGTTTGCCAATGGGTTTATGAGATGCCAGCGGTGCATCGTTTTTGGTGCCAATTGACACCATTATTTTTTTTTCTCTTCTTCTTCTTCTTCTTTTAGTACATTAGTACTGCTGGAGGTTTTAGTAGTAGTGTTGTTTTCGTTGTTGTTGTTGTTGCTTGTTGTTGTTGTTGTTGCTTGTTGTTATTTTTTATTTTTTGTTGTTGTTATTGTTGTTATTGTTGTTGTTTTATTATTATTATTATTGTTGTTGTTCTTGTTTATTGTTGTTGTTGTTGTTGTTGTTGTTGTTGTTTTTGTTGTTGTTGTTGGTGTTGGTGTTGTTGTTGCTGTTATTATTATTATTATTATTATTATTATTATTATTGTTGTTGTTGTTGTTGTTGTTGTTGTTGTTGTTGTTGTTGTTGTTGTTGTTGTTGTTGTTGTTGTTGTTGTTGTTGTTGTTGTTGTTGTTGTTGTTGTTGTTGTTTTTAGTTAACTTATTTAGGAAATCCATTGCATGGAAAATAAATACAAACACTTTCGAGTATTTGTAGATGAGAACTTGTTGTTGTTGTTGTTGTTGTTGTTTTTCTGGCATCTGTTTTCCTAAGCTCTCTCTCTGCGATACACTGTAGCGCAAATTATAGGCACCTCCTGCCCTCCCTTTTCCGCTGCCCCTGCTTTTCCACGCTTCTGCTACATTTTCGTCGACAAATCGTTGCTGCTGCTGCTGCCGTTGTTGACTTTCTCTAATGGATTTACTAAAGTAAGATTAAAGAATGACTGAGACTGACTCCGTCTGTCTGTCTGTCTGTCTGTCTGTCTTTTTGCAATGTATTGTATGTATTTTTAAAAAACATAAACCAAACAAAAAAGCTCACTAAAAGCCACTTAAATACTTACTGTTAAAAAGTAACCAAGAAATATTAAAGGACTTAAAAATCTTAATTTATAAAATTCGTGCTAAATTTATTTTATTCATTTTATGAATAAAAAAATTAAATAAAAAAAATTTTTTTAAATAATATTTGTTTGTTATTCTCTATTATCCTTTATTATTCTTAAAGTAAAGTTAGAGAAAATTATAAAAAAAATTTTTTTAAATTCATAAAAAATGTAATTTTCGTAGAATTTATAAAGAAAGAGATCAACAAAAATAATGAAGTAAAAAGTAAGAGAAAGTTGGTAAACAAATTTCCATTAAAAAAAAATTAATAGAACAATTTATATTAAATTAAAAATAATAGAACAAAAAAAAACAAATAGAACTTATTTCTTTTTTAATTGAAAACTTCTCACAAACTTTCTCTTACTTCGTTCTTATTTTTGTTGAGCACTTTCTTTCTAAATTCTATTTATTTACTTTTTCTATTCTATTTCATTCTATTCTATTCATTTCTATTCATTCTATTCTATTTATTTCTATTCATTCTTTTCTATTTCAATTCACATTCTTTTATGAATTTTGTTTAAATGTTATCCTAAAAGTAAGTCCTTACAAAAAATCGAAACGCAACGAAGAGAAGGAAAATTCTCTTCCCAGAAATTGCTATATTTTTTTTTTGTTATATCCCCCTCTCCCTCCCCGCCCACTTCGGCTACTTTCTCACCACCGCGCGCCTTCAAGCCATCAATTCCGCTGAAGAACTCTTTGGTAGTTCTTTTCACACGCTTCACGAACGGTTCATTTTTGAGCCATTTCCCAGCCATTAGCGCTCCTCAAGTTTTTGTTGCTTTTGTTGTTTGTATTACGTCAGTTGGCGGCCTGCGAAAAGTTTGGCAGACAACAACTGACAGCAACAACAACAGAAGTTGCACCGAACCAGTGAAGGTTTACCAACAACGGAGCGTGCCTTAAATTTTCACATAATTTCCTTTTTCCGCCAACTCAGCGCACAAAATGATTTCAGCGGAAAACACGAACTGCTCCAAATTGCGGCAGTTAAGGAGCGAAAAAAGGCAACAACAAGACAATAAGGAACACAGAGAGCAACAACAACAACAGCCCGGGCCACATGATGCCGCATCGGGCATCGGAAACTTGGGTATTTGATGTATAGCAAACCACCGCAAAGAACGGCCATGATTTCCATTTGACCATTAAAATACGAGTACTAGAGTGGTTGGTTCTGCGATGGGTTGATTGGAAGATTGTTTGGTCGGTTGGTTGGAGTCTTTCCCCAACTCCAATGTCTTGCCCAATGCTTACAATAGAAGGCCGCCTGTGACCAATTTAAACTGTCGTCTGAACGGCGCAAGTCTCGGCGGATTTGTTGGGAAATTTAAGCTGGTCCAATTTAAACCAGCGGCGGTGCATCATCAGGCACAATGAAATTTCGAAATGTAGAATTTTCTCTTTTGGCGGCGTAGTGACCGTAAGTAGTGCAGTGTAGTGCGTGCGTACTTCATTGCCCGATTCCCAGCAAACAGTTACGGCCTGGCCATAATTTGCTTACTAGCAGTAACTTTTTTGCTTTAGTTTTCCTAACTGTTTAGCTAATTTGGCTAATAAAGCATGTTATTTTCTACTCTATCATCATTATCATCATCATCATCATCATCATTATCTCTCTTGATCAAGTCTTCAAAAGTCTTCAATCATTTTTGCGTTTAGCCCTCCTTAAAAACTGCTATTATTATTATTTTTCTTATTATTATGGTTATCCATGTTTTTGTTGTGCGAATTTCTATTGTTGTTGTTGTTGTTGTTGTAGAATTTTGGCAAATTCTATTCATTATTTTTTTCTGGGATTTTCCATAATTTCTAGTGCATTTTATATTCGAAAAAAAAAATCAAATTATTGCAAAAATTCGTACCATTCCAGAAAACATTAAGCAATGATGATGCCTACTCGTAGTTAAATTAATATAAATTATGTAGTTAAATTAGATAGTTAAAAAAACAAAATAAAACTTTCATAAAAAGAATTTATTTATGGGTGCAAAATGTGCCCACAATGCTTTTGATTTTAAAAATCTTTAATCTTTTGATTTTATCTCTAACGATTTTGCGATTTTCAATCGATATTTTTTGTGATCTGTTCTTTGTTGGAATTGATAAGAGTAAAATTTAAAATTTAAAAAAATCTAAAATTTAGTAATATATACTAAATATATATTAGTTATTTAGTTCTTATATTAATGATGATGATGATGATGGTTTTTCCTGACCTTGATGTTGCCTTTCTTGATTAATTTTTTTTTTATTTTTTTTTTCATTGATATGGATATTTCTTTTGATCGACGAACACTCTTTCCGATTAAATGTTTTCGCTTTTGATTGATTCATTTTTCATTGTTCGTGATGATCAATTTTTAGGATATTTAGGATAACTTTTGGGATCACTGATCAATGAGTTTTTCTGTGTTTAGTGTGCTTGGCACTAAACAACGGTCAGTCACGATACGGTAGCAATGTTTCCTTTTGATCAGAATATTTGATATTACCTTGATGGTGATGATGATGATGATGATATATTTCAATGCCTTTTATTCAATTTTTTGAAGCCTCCATAATCGTTTTTCTAACGCTTTTATAATATATGTATATTTCTTCTTGATCTGTTTTATTAATTTTGATGATCAAATCTAAAATCAAATCAAATCAAGTCAAAGACAGACTAAAAAAAAAAAATTTAAAACAAAAAATCAAGAAGAAAAGAAAAATTTTAATGAAGAAAAATTATAAGTCAAAGACAGACTAAAAAAAATATTAAAAAAAAAAATTATAAAAAAAATAAAAAAATAATAATTTTAAAAATAAAAAAAAATCAAGAAGAAAAGAAAAATGGTAATAAAGAAAAATATTAAGTCAAAGACAGACTGAAAAAAAACCGAAAGAAAATGAATCAAAAGTTCTTTGATATTTTTTTGATATTTTTCTTGTTCAACATTTTCCTTCTTTTCTTTTTTTTGTCAAAGACAGACAGAAAGACCAAAAAAAAATTTTTTTTTACGATTTTTCAAAAAAAATTTAAAATACATAAAAACTTTTTTCTTATTTGATTTAAAAAAAAAAAATTTGTTTGTCTTTCTGTCTGTCTTTGACTTGATATTTTTCTTCATCAACATTTTTATATTTTTTTTGATTTTTTTATTGATTTTTTTTATTGATTTTTTTTTTTGTTTTTTGTCTTTCTGTCTGTCTTTGACTTGATACTTTTCTTTATTAACATTTCGTAAAGAATCTGCGTAAAAATTTTGTTAATTATTTTTATGATTTTTTTCAAATCATATTCATATTTTTTCATTGGTCATGATGATGATTATTTTCTAGATATATCTTGTTCGTTGATCATAAAGATATTCCTCTTGATCGACGGTTTCCTTTAAGCTCTTTTGAATCGATCAAGATTTTTATATTAAAATTTATAATTTAAAAATAAATATTTTTGTCTTGATTTTTGGAAGTTTTGTTTTCTTAATAACATTTGACATTATGACATTATGATTTGATTTATTTTGACGTTATTTTCTGTTTGACCAAAGAAATGCTTAAGATAGATCTTATTGTCTTAATGAACAGCGAAATGGATTGCAATGAACTTTTCTGACAAACAGGATTAATTAATTGCTTCAAACTGCAACATTTGAACCTTTCAAAAGCTATGTCCCCGGTAGCTTTTCGGCTCCACAGACATACTACATACTCACTCTCTCTCGGTTGATGCAAATAAAACCAACAGACGCAGCGAATAAAACTCAAATTGAAAGTCATTGAAAGGTAAAGGATTCTTTGCAGAAGTTTTTTCCAGAGCCGTGTACTTTCAATAAACGGTCGCGAGGGCCAGCATTTACGACTATATTGCACGATATTTGCTGTCGTCGTTGTTGTTGGCCAGAGCTGAAACGATCCCATCGCAATATACGAGAACGCTTAGGCAGTTTAGAGAATCCATTACTGCAGCAGCATTCACTCGCTCGCTGTTAAATAAATTGTTCTTAGCGTGTTCGCTGCTGCTACTCGTTGCTCTCAGGCACGAACGAAGACACGCTGACGCGCGCATAAAACACTTGCTGTTCATAAATCTCGTACGACTCTGCGACTCCTCGAAAGATACGAATATCGTAATCGTAACGAAATACGAGTGTAATTAATTCTAGCAACCCGGCAAAATTAAAATTAGTTAACATGCAATGAAAGAAGAAAAAAAAACAGAAAGAAATTAACGCGAACACAAAGAAGGAATCGTTAAGAATTTTTTAAAGTATGTTGAACTTAAAGTACGTGAAATTCAACGAAGCGAAACGGAGTTGCTTGTTTTTGTATTTTATGGCAGTTGAAGATGCATATACTTGGCTACATCGGTCTATGTAGCTATTAACTTGGCCAAAGCGGCAAGTATGGCTTTTGGCCATACGTACAGTAAACCAAAGAGCCCAAATTCGTTCGTTCGTTCGTTCGTTCGTTCGTTCTGGCGGTCAGTTCTCTCTCCTTGTGGCTTGAAGTTGAAGAATGATGAAGCATTTTTTAAAACTACTAAACAACAACAACTACATACATAGTTAAAAGAAGTAGAAGAAAAAGAAGAAGAAGAAAAAGAACAAAAAGACGAAAAAAATAGGAAGCTAGAAAAAAAACTAAGGAAAAAAAATTAACTTTATTTCTTAAATATTTGCAGACTGTTTGTTTAAAGCAAAGATTTTACAATAATTTATGCACGAAATCATTCAGGCAAATATTTCTTGGCTTAACACAAAAACAAAACAAAACAAACAAAAAAACAACAACAACAAAAAGACGCAATAGATAAAGCGCCATCAGTAGCAACCAAAAAAAAAGTGGCAGCCAAAGAAGAGCTAGTTTTGATTGAAGTTGAAACGTAACGACTCTGAAGAGGAAAATTTATGTTTATATTGTTGTTGTTGTTGTTGTTCAGTGTCCGGTGTTCAGTTTGTTAACCAACACTAACGATGAAAAATCTGCTCTTTTAACCTTATAACAAAGAAACAAACAAAAAAAACAAACCTTATAATCAAGCCATTTCCATTTCCAACAAATGCTGCGCCGAGTGTAACGTGTCGGTTGATGACTGACTGCACAAGGGTTGTTGGCGGGTTGTTGTTGTTGTTGTGCTTTGGTTTTTTGTACTTGTTTATGTCTTCGACTTATGCTTAAAAAAATTTATAAATGTTGGATAGATTTATACATAATTAAGATAAAGAAGCGGAACGGACAACAAATAAACTTATTTTTCTTCTTCTTCTTCCAGTTCTTCTTCCTCTTCTTCTTCTTCTTCTTCTTCTTTCAGCTCTTCTTCTTCTTCTTCTTCTTCTTTTAGTAGTTCCCGCATTGCTTGAGTAATTTTTGATGAAGAAAATGTTAATTATTTCTCTTTATCAACACGAATGACTTCTTATCCACTGTTGTTGTTGTTACTTTTGTTGTTGTTGTTGTTGTTTTTGTTGCTGCTGTTGTTGCTTTGTTGTTGTTACTGGTGAAGGTGGTGGAAGTGTTGCTATCATTGTTATTGCTATGATTTCTTGCAATTTTTACCTCTGTTGAACCTTTTTTTCGTTTGTTTCTGGTATTCTTTTTTAAGCTGAACTCAAGCAAAAAACCGCAGACAACAAATAATTAGAAGTAAATTTCTTCATTCAGTTTAATTCTTTCTTCTTAAAACTTGTGTGTTTTTATTATATTTTTTACTCCTCAAAGATTTAAAATATGTAAAATATTTGTAAATAAGATTTTTTTCTAAAGAGATTATAAATATTTTTTCCTTTTACCTTAAATAAATAATAATGCATTTATTTAATTTAATTTATTTATTTTACATTTATTAAAACTTATCTAATAAATTTTGTTTTAGTATAATAAATATTTTATTAGAAATATAAATATTTTTTTATGTTCTCTACATTTGTCTTCACGAATGACTAAAGAATTAATATTATTCTGTCATTTTAAACACATTAGTAGCAAAAATGTATAAAGATTTATCATACAATATAATAAAGTCTTTTCTCTTCTTTGCTTTTCTTTACGTCTCTTCTTTTTACATCGTAATTTTTTATAAAATTTGTTCACTTGAGAGCAATTTTAATGTTTAGCCATGAAGTTATGAAGTTATAACAATTTGTTTACTATTTATTTTTATTACTACTATTATTATTATTATTATTATTATTATTATTATTATTATTATTATTATTATTATTATTATTATTATTATTATTATTATTATTATTATTATTACTACTATTATTATTATTATTATTATTATTATTATTATTATTATTATTATTATTATTATTATTATTATTATTATTATTATTATTATTATTATTATTATTATTATTATTATTATTATTATTATTATTATTATTATTATTATTATTATTATTATTATTATTATTATTATTATTATTATTATTATTATTATTATTATTATTATTATTATTATTATTATTATTATTATTATTATTATTATTATTATTATTATTATTATTATTATTATTATTATTATTATTATTATTATTATTATTATTGTTATTATTATTATTATTATAATTACTATTATTATTATTATTATTATTATTATTATTATTATTATTATTATTATTATTATTATTATTATTATTATTATTATTATTATTATTATTATTATTATTATAATTATTATTATTATTATTATTATTATTATTATTATTATTATTATTATTATTATTATTATTATTATTATTATTATTATTATTATTATTATTATTATTATTATTATTATTATTATTATTATTATTATTATTATTATTATTATTATTATTATTATTATTATTATTATTATTATTATTATTATTATTATTATTATTATTATTATTATTATTATTATTATTATTATTATTATTATTATTATTATTATTATTATTATTATTATTATTATTATTATTATTATTGCTCTTGTTACCATTATCACTATTTTATATTATTATTTATTTAGTATTAATAAGAAGAAGTTATTTTATAAGCAAACAAATTTCATCTAAGTAATTTATAAAAACTAATTCAATGAGTTATTTTTTCATTTTATTATTTTCATATTAATCCACTGCACAAATTCTATCTATGTACAATGGATTTTTTTTTTTTAAACAAGTAGTAGGTACCTATTCCATTAGCACCGCCATAAATTTGTATACTTTTTTGTAATTATTTTTCAAGCCAAATTAAGCACTCCGTACTTAAACTCTAAGTCACACTTAACTGGTAGCTGCAATGACTAATTTTGCATTTAATAACAGCAAAGAAAGAAGCTGTTGAGACTTTTTCGAATGCACACAACCTTCGGTCTTTAGGATGGAAGCCGCCATTATGTCAAATATATGTTGCAAATTTATTGCAAAGACTTAGTTGTTGCAAACTTACCCAAGAGCGCTCGCTGGTAATTGATTTGTTGACTCATTGATTTGCTGCTGTTGCAGACTTCTTGGCTCACAGGCTCAAAGATTCACAGGGCTGTCGGTGCTCTAGACGCAGACTTATACAGACTCATCTTCATTCCGCAAAAACACAACAACTACTATAAGTGCTTACCGTTAAGATTTTACCGTTTGTTGTTTTTCCCGCTTGTTTAGGCAAGCTTAGGCCCTCTGTTACTACTTGCGTCTCTTTTAGACGCTCTTAAGCCAGGACTTCGGCGCGGACAGTAAATGTCACACTAAGCATGAAATTAATTTTATAAAAAAACTTTAAAATATTTATGAGAAATGAAGTTAAATGAAATTAAAGAATGGTTGATCTTAATAACCGCAACCATCACCATCGCCATCGGCCTCACCATCGCCATCGCCATCACCGTCGACATCACCGTCACCAGCGTGTCGCAATGAGTCTTTTTTAAGTTTTTTTGAAAACTTGAAGTCACAAATTTTTGAAGCAAAGCAAAGCAACGTTTTTGTATGATGACATTTCGTCTGAAAAGCATTGATTTAACACTTCCTGTGACCAGAGTTGCCAATACACCACCACACATTTGTTTTATTTCCAAATTAACGTTGACTGCAATTACAATAGTTTAAGAACATAAAAAGAAAATTAAACAATTCCGCTTTGAATCGCCCGCTTCGCTTTTTCGCTCTCTCACTACACTTTTTTACTGAATGTAACTGCGTTGTGTATTATTGTTGTTGGTTGTTGGTTGTTTTTGTTGTTGTGCTGGCTTGTTGTTTAACGGCCGGCACCATAGATGCCACTAAGAGAACACGGGAGGATTTCTTTCAACTCAAATCCCGTGAATTCTTCCAGTGCCATTAACTGTGCCGGCGGCGCTGACGACTTTTTATTTCTTCACATCATTAACATTAACAGCAACATTAAGCTGAACACATTATGAGCAAGCATCTCACTATGTACATACTATATATCATCATTAGGAGCGTTAGCATCATCATCATCATCATTATCATTATAAGATCGCCACCATCGAAACATTAAAGGCTTACACTACTTTTCTGCAGCTTTAACACTTTAAACTTCAACGGCCCGTTGGATTGTTCTTTGTTTTTGCTATTGTTGTTGGTTGTTCATTGTTGTTGTTGTTATTATTATTATTGCCCCCTCTCTAGATACTTACCAACAATTTATTTGCGGAATTTTCCCGCAGAGTTCAACAACTTCTGCGCAGCTGTCGCCGCACTCGAATCATCATCAGCGTCGCGACGCGTTGTCCTCATCACATCACTCTGCAGCGTGTCGCTTGCTGGAATTTATTGTTCTTCTTCTTCTTCTTCTTCTTCTTCTTCTCCTCCTTCTTTTCCTTGTTGTTGTTATTGCTGTTGTTTCTGTTGCTACGCGAAGTTTGATTATTTAAATATTAATACGTACGAAGGTACGATACTCACTTATGTATACAATTTCGTAGTGGCGAGAGCGTCTCACGTTTTAATCAGACAAAAAAAAAATTATAGAAAAACGCAACGCAATGCAACACAACGCAGTTGCCTTTTGCGTTGCCTTTTTTTTTCCTGTCTTATAATCCATTGAGCTGCAGATTTTTTTGGTGCGCAAAACGTCCGTAGAATCGAAGCAAAGCAAATCATCTGAATTGTGTTGTTGTTGTTGTTTCTGCTGCTGCTGCCGCCAACAATTGTGCAGTGAAGCTCAAGCGACATGCGTGGGAACATTGCCATGATATATTGTATGAATAATAGTAGTTACTCGCATGAGAGTTCTGCTAAGCATAATTTTTTTTTGGTTTTTTGGTCTATCGGCGCGGCATTATCGCATGTGGTTTTTTGCGGTTGTTTTTTCTTTGTTGTTGTTGTTGCAAAATTAGTGGTTGTTGTTGTTATGTCTGTCCGGTGTGCGGATTTTCTGCGGTTACTTTCTTGAATTTTTCGAAACAGAGAAACAAGAAAATATGATGATGACAATGAGATTTAAACTATTAAATAAATACATACAAATCAAATTATACTACTTTCAACGATCATTTAATTAATGTCATTATTTAGCGTATTTTATAAATAAACATAAACGGTAGCATTTTTAATAGGAAATTTTTTTTTATTTCCAAATTATAAAAACAATAAATAATCCTTAAATTTTCACTGAATTTTTTTGCAAAGAAGGCAACCAAATACATTGAATTAAAAAATAAAATAAATACATTGTTAAAATTTGAATTTAAAATTACTCAAAACATTGTCAAAATGTTGAGAATTTCTAATAATAAAAAACAATTTAATGACTTCAAATGTCAAGGAAAGTGTAATGACTAAATTTAAAATGTCTAAAATATAATGACTAAATGTAATTATGACTAAGTATAACTAAATTTAAAGTATTTAAAATAAATATTAAAAAAAATTAGAACATTTACGAGTAAAAAGTGATAAAAAAGTGTTAAAAAAAATCGCAAACAAAAAAAAAATTAAGTCTTCGTCTGAAATAAATAAAATTCTTTAAGGTTAAAACTATTTGCCGTAACATTTCTAATTATAAACATATTAAACAAAATTTTTTATCAATTTTTTTTTATGTTTAGTAATAATAAAAGAAAAAACATTTTTTAACAGCCCAAAAACTGACCATTAAAGCTTTTCTTAAAATGTTAACAACAAAACAACGTCTAACTAAGTCTTCCTGAAATGAAAAAAAAACACGTTACATTAAAAAAATTACTTAATGAATTGTCAAATTGGTTTTTATGATCGAAATGATATTTTGGTATTTACTACATTTTACGTATTTAAGCATAATCAACAAGCAGTTAAAAGTTTTAATGCCTTTAACTCTTTAGCTCTTTTAAAATTGACATTTTTTTCAAGTTTCTTTCGTTAATCATTTCTTTGTTTTTTTTTTTTTATTAATTTAAATATATTTACTTTTTTATGTTTTCCTCTATATTTAATTGTTATTTTTCCTTTCGTCTTTTTTGTATCTTTTTACTTTTTCTTAATTTTCTCAAATTTTTCTTTTGGTTTTTTTTTATTTTTATTTATATTTTATTTAATTTTTCATTTATTTTTGCGGCAGTTTTGGTTGTTTCTCTTTTTTGAATTGTTTATATTTTTTCCACCCTTTTCAAGAGACATTTTTTCAAATATCTCTTTCGTTAATTATTTCTTTATATTTTTTTTTTTTGTTAATTTAAATACTTTTTATGTTTTCCTCTATATTTAATTGTAATTTTTTTCTTTAGTACTTTTTATATTTTTTTCACTTTTTCGATTGTTTTTCTTAATTTTCCCAAATTTTTCTTTTTGTTTTACTTTATTCTTATTTAAATTTTATAAATTTTTATTTATTTTTGAGGCAGTTTTGCTTCTTTTTCTGTTTTGAATTTTTTATATTTTTTCAACTCTTTTCAAGAGACATTTCTTTAAAATATCTCTTTCGTTAATTATTTCTTACTTTTTTTTTTTTTTTTTTTTTTTGTTCATTTAAATATATGTATGTATTTATTTTTTTTCGTTTTCCTCTATATTTCATTATTATTTTTTTCTTTAGTAAGTACCTAATTTTTATAATATTTCACTTTTTCTATAGTTCTTCTGAATAATTTTAAAATTATTGTAAAAATACTTTTTGTATTTTTTTTTCATAATATAATAATTTTTTAGGACAGTTTTTGTTTAACTCTTTTTTAAACTCTTTTTTATATGAAAAAAAATTTTTTTTTGTTTTTTTTATTTTTTTAACTTTTCTCATTTTTACTTAATTAGTTTTTGTTGTATGTATATATTTTCTTTATATTTCATAATTGAGCTTCGTTTTCTTCTTCATTACTTTCAGCGAAAACTACGAGCTTTTAATTGCACAATGGCTAACGGTTATTTAGTTTGTTAAAATCAACCGTCAACCGTCAACCGTTACCGAAAATTACGGACCGAAGAACAAAACAACCGAGCAACCGAGCAACAACAACAAAAGGTACCTGTTACTACGTGTGTGTTCCATGACAAAAAAAAATCCTTAAAAAATTAACAACATTCTATTTCACGGTGAAGAATTTGCTTGTAGTCTCTGCAACTTTCTCCCGCCCCTACCTTCCTCCCTTCCTGCCACCTTCCACCTTCCACTTCCGAAGGTTTCCGATTGTCGTTATCGATGCGCGGAACGCGAAACAGTCTGTAATTAACGGTTCTTCTTCATGTCACAGCAACTGTCATATTTTTATGGGCGTAACAGCGTTCGTTAAAATCCTAAAAATGAGGATAAAAAATTTAAAAAATAAAGAGAAGGAAAAAATAAGATTAATCCGCATAAAAAGCACTTTAACGCAGCACCGGACGCAATGAAACAATCTCATATTTGGATTGTTGACACAATCGAACAACCAATGAAATGAACAACCAACCAACCAACCAACCAACCAACCAACCAACCCAGCCGTAGACTAATCAACCAAACTAAGAGAGTTATGTTTAAGAAAAAGGTCTCCAAACGTTTAGTTGATAAGAAACAAAGCTCAGCAATGAATCGATGGATGGATGGATGGACGAACGATGGATGGACGAACGAAGGAATGCACGGATGAAACGGATGATGAACGCAAAGATGGGGCTGCTCTAAAAGATGGACGGACGGACGGACGTAAAGACCGGGAAGTATGACCGTTTTGCATAAGGCCTGCCGGGGCCTGCAAATGGAAAAAGAGAATATAGTATGAATCGTGTGTGGTACTAAGAGAACAGCAACAACAACAACAACAACAACAATGTGCCGTAGTACGAGTAGCAACCGCAGAGAAAACGATGGCAGCAGCCACAAAAATCTTACGGTCGTAAAATACGACTATAGCATAATCGTAGAAAAAGAGCAGAAGCAACGGCAGAAGCAGGAGCAGCAGCAGCGCCAGTAGCAGCGGCCGGAGCAACAATGGCAAACGCTTCGATTTTAGTTGGTCTTTTGGTCTTTCTGTGTTTGTATTTCTTAGTGTTGTTGTTGTTGTTGGTTAATCGTTTGTTGGTCTGCTTGATTGTTTGTTGGATTGTTTGTAGTTTAAAAGCAGCATAAAATTGAAACATGTTTTGCTTTATATTTTTTTTTATCTATGTTTTTGCTGCTGCTGCTGCCGCATTTTGCCCTTTTGTGTGTGTTTTTTTTTCTTGCTTCTTTTGCTTGTTTTTTTTCGCTTGATTTCGGCTTTTTTGCTGTAGTTTTATGTTTTTGGTTTTTTTTTTATTGTTTGCAAAATGGATTTCTGGCTTCTGGAGTGAAGTTTTTATGAAGTTTTTACGAGTACAATCGGCCAAGAATGTTGCAATAAGGAAAAAAGAGATTAATGGTTTAGAGACGTTAAGAAAACAGTTTAATTAGAAAGTTCGAATAAAAAAATTAATTACAACAAATTGCAAGAAATATTAATAAACTACTAGTAGCAACCAGTAGCAGCCACCAGCAGCAATTGATCCATTCATTTTGTAATGAATCGTAAAAAAAGCACCTTTTCTTTGCCTTCAATATTTCGTTTCAATTCAATTCAATTCAGTTTGCATCAAAACTGTTTAATAGTAAAGTAATGTTACTCTCTTCTCTGTAAACTACTCTCTTTTCTGAAGTTTTCTCTCTCTCTCTCTCTCTCTCACTCACCTCATCGTTCAATCAATCAACAATCAAGCTTTGACAAAAGAGTCTTAGAAAATATCTATTAAAAGCTACAGACTAATTTTTATGGGTCAAACCGTTTATACCGCAGTGACGGACGGTACGAAAGACTGCCAGCACAAGAAGCAGAGACAAAAACAATTTGACTACAACAAAAACAACACGTTGTTTGACGACGGTACGACTCTGGGTATTATTGTACATAGAAATGCGCAATAGCGACATTTCCAGCAAAGATTTCGAAACGATTTCGTTCTTGAGTCTCGACGCGACTGTCTCG
The DNA here is from genome assembly GCA_949752815.1 of Conops quadrifasciatus. Taxonomy (NCBI): domain Eukaryota; kingdom Metazoa; phylum Arthropoda; class Insecta; order Diptera; family Conopidae; genus Conops; species Conops quadrifasciatus. Next base: position 15,090,655 of record OX457080.1, on the reverse strand, counting down.
ACTTCCCCTCAGAATCACGTTCCGGCATCCCGACTTGTCTCTTTTTGCGATCTCAACGTGACATAGAAAAGGCTGCCTCGTCTCTGGAATTCGAAGCGAGAGACAAGAACTAAAGAAACCTGTCTCGAATCGAGATATCACGAATTTCGAACCACGCAAATAAATTAAAAGGGCGTAATTTCAGAAAAAATTGAAGAAAAATTCATGACCAAATATCTCGAATATCTTCAACTATGATACAAAATCTCTAGAGACAAAAATCTCCAAAAACTAAAAAAACAAAAGCTGAACTAAAACAGTTTTTCTCGTTTTTGAAAAGAAGTTTGTGACTGTGTTTTACGAAATTTCACACGATAACGAGACGAGAACGAGAATTGATTCTCGTGCCGTGCCTTGATTTCGAACTAATGACGGTAATAAATTGAGAGAAATAAATAAAAAAATGCATAAAAAAAAGAAAGAAGGAAAGAAAGCGCTAAGGACGCGGCAAATAAATTAAGCTGTCGTGCATGTTAGGGTTGTTGTTGTTGTTATTGTAGTCTCTGACAGCGAACGTAAACAGAAGTACCAAAAACAACAACAACAACAACAACAAAAGCTGCCACAACATCGTCCATAGTAATAATAATTTTAACAAATTATTTTCAATAGCCCGTAATTTTTTTTTTGCTATTGTTGTTGTTGTATGTTGTTTTTTTTGTAGCCTTCTTTATCGTGATTGTTTACAATAACAATTTATTTTTAAGTCGTTGTAGTTGTTGTGGTTGTTGTTATTTTGACCCTCATTGACTGCTTGCAAAAGTGTTACTTGATTTGTGGACAGGTTTTTTTTCTAATAAATCTTTTTATCGCGCATTAAGCGAATTTCAGTAAGCGTAACTTTTTCAATAGTATTCAAAATGTATTGAGAATACTATAGATTGCGAAGCTATCCCTATGACTATGACTCTAACCACAATACCAATGGCTGTATCTACTATATTCGTACTTCAGCGACAATAATTTCTTTTATCTAATTATCCAAAATAGTCTATAGGAAGTTTTTCGGTAATAAAAATATACTGTTTTTAATTTTATTTGGTTCTTTTGCTGTAATTATCAGAAGAAGAAGTCTACCAAATGGCCACCACGATCACGTTTACAGACATCAATTCGAAGTGCAAAATTTTCAATTCTTCAATTCTTGAGAATAACGTGATGGATCATTAGCAACACTTACGTGAACAGCAGCAATGTTTTCATTCGAACAAGCTGTTCTTGATCTGTTCAGACTTTTGTGATTTCTCACGAACAGAACCAATTTCAGCCAAGTTTTTTTAACCAAATTTCAACAATTTCTTTGCTGCGATAAAAAAAAATTCAATTATGCCGAGAAATCATCACGTAATCTACACATTGGGTATTTTTTATTTTTACACTGATTTTCAACATGGCGCTTCACACAGATTCTCAATTAACCTCCTAAAGGTACTTTTGGATAACTCTATATTATGGCTTACTTTTTTTGCCATTCTTGTAATGCTTTAGTATTTTTTCTGATCAAAAAATTAGAATGAAATTAAACTATTTTAACGAAACTATTTTAACGAAACTTCTTAATTCATATCGAAATTAAATATAAAAAATTTTTTAAATTAGCAAAAATCAGCCAAACAAAATAAAAAAATTACAAAAAAATTCAGTAAAATTTTAAATTTATTGAGACTAAAAAATTAAAAAATTGTATTTAAAAAAAATCGTGAAAAATATTACAAAATATCTAAGTAAAGAAGAACAAAAAAAAACAAAATTCGGCAAAAATGTTAAATTTTAAATTTAGTGCGAAACAATTTAGAAGAAAACTGTGTTTAAAAAAATCATGAAAAATATAACAAAATATCTAAGTCAAGAACAAACAGAAAAACAAAAAAACAAAATTCAGCAAAAATTTTAAATTTTGAATTTATTGAGAAACAATTTAGAAAAAAATTGTATAAAAAAAATCATAAAAAATAATATCACAAAATATCTAAGTAAAGAACAAAGAAAAAACAAAAACAAAATTCAGCAAAAATGTTAAATTTTAAATTTAGTGCGAAACAATTTAGAAGAAATTGTGTTTAAAAAATCATGAAAAATATAACAAAATATCTAAGTCAAGAACAAACAGAAAAACAAAAAAACAAAATTCAGCAAAAATTTCAAATTTTGAATTTATTGAGAAACAATTTAGAAAAAAATTGTATAAAAAAAATCGTAAAAAATATCACAAAATATCTAAGTAAAGAACAAAGAAAAAACAAAAAAAAAATTCAGCAAAAATGTTAAATTTTAAATTTAGTGCGAAACAATTTAGAAGAAATTGTGTTTAAAAAATCATGAAAAATATAACAAAATATCTAAGTCAAGAACAAACAGAAAAACAAAAAACAAAATTCAGCAAAAATTTTAAATTTTGAATTTATTGAGAAACAATTTAGAAAAAAATTGTATAAAAAAAATCGTAAAAAATATCACAAAATATCTAAGTAAAGAACAAAGAAAAAACAAAAAAAAAATTCAGCAAAAATTTTAAATTTTTAATTTATTGAGAAACAATTTAAAAAAAAAACTGTATTAAAAAGAAACGTGAAAAATATAACAAAATATGTAAGTAGAGAACAAAGAAAAAAAAAAATTCCATGACACTACAAGAAGAATGTTATTTACTCATTACGTCTGCTGCGAGGCAGGGCGCGCCGATTGAGGCAAAAAGAGAATTTTTTAAACGCCTCAAAACCTGCCACAACAATCATCATTCCGCCGCTTTCTACGACGCAATAAATCAAAAGAAGAAACCATAAAAACTCAATTTCATACTTAATATTTTTCATTGAAGGAAGAGGAAGCCTCGCAGAAACGGTGCCTCGCAGTTTGATTAAGATCGTCATGAGGATGATGGTCATGAAGATGGTAAGGATGATTATGATAATGAGAAGGAGGAGGAGAATAAGTAGGAAGATGAGAACGCAGGAAAAACAGCACGTGTAGCACTGCAACACACAATCTTTACACCATAAACGGATAGTTTCTATCGAATGGCGGCGCCACTTCCTTTGGGGCGGCCAACAGCAGCAGCAGCAGTCAGCAGCGGCAGCAGCAGCAGTCAGCAACAGCGGCGTCAGCCTCGGCGATGGCGCTTTGGCATGCTTTAGCGTGCTGCAGAAATACCAAGCGATGAATGCTAAAGCGTTTAATATTTTCTAGCTAATGTTTTAACAGCAAGAGACGCTTTCTGCCACCAACATAATAATAATAATAATAATAATAATTACACAAAAAAAAATATTAAATAAAAAAAAATTACAACAGAAAAAAGACACACCGGCAGACAGAGTGAGCAAGGAAAAGAAAGGTGAGTGAGAGGGAATATCACCTTCATTGCAACTAATAATAATTTATCGTATGTTAACGCTAGCGTTAAAACAAACAACAAAACTGGATGTAGATACTTGGTGTTGGCAGTGTTGTTGTTGTTGTTGCTGCTCCTTTTGTTATCCTTATTGTTGCTACTCTTAGTGCTTGCAAGATTGTCAACAACTAACAGCAGTTGGCTGCTTGTGGAAGTCATTGTAACTGAGCCTAACCATAAACGATGACATTAATGGTATCAACAGAAAGACCGTGAGCAAAAGAAAGCATGGTCGAGGCCTAAGAAGTGCAACAAAAATATCCCAAAGAGGCAGCGACAGCAGCAGCCATAACCGTATCACATCCTGTGCAAAACAAACAAACACACAAACGGTTGTTTCATGCAATCATACAACAATAATAAGTGACAACAACAGCACCGCCCGCCAGTACCTCCAGCAACAACAAACAGACTAAGTGAAATCCTTTTTTTATTATAACCTTATTTAAAGTGTTATAAAACGGATATAGTGTGTACATTGTTAGTTGAACTGTCAATTAAATTGACAGTTATAATGGCTTTATTGGTTGACAGACAATTGACACTCAAGCGAAAGTCTACAAAAGCGTCAAAGCTGTCTGTCTATCTGTCTATTTATATCGTAATAGGTACATATACGCACACCAAACGGACACAGTTTGTTTCATTCATGACGTGCTCTATGCTCTAAATAAGTCCTCTCTTCGTTCTTAGCGCCTTTTGGGAAACAATACGAGCTTGCTCGCGATCTCTTTTCCTGGCTCGCAGACTTTCCGGCACTTCAAAGTCAAAGATTTAAGTGACAAACTTGATTGTTGTCTTCTCTCCACCATCGAGCAAAAGACTTAAGCAATGAACTTGTTCGCAGCCAGTCTTCTCCACCACCGAGCAAAAGACTTAAGCAACGAACTCGCTCGCTGACTTTCCTTCACTCCGTGGTAAAGATTTAAGCAACAAACTTGCTTGCAGTCAGTCTTATTCACCGAGATCCAAAAGACTTAAGTAACGAACTTGCTCGCTGAGTTTTCTTCACTTCGTGTTTAAAGATTTAAGTAACAAACCTGTTCGCGGTCAGTTTTATTCACCGAGCCCAAAAGACTTAAGTAACGAACTTGCTCGGTGACATTCTTTCCTTCGAAATACTGCAAAGACCTTCAATTTGCTGAAATTAAAGACTTTACAATGAACATTAATTGCTATCTAAATCTTCTTAAAAACTCATCAAATTTTCTCGTTACTTTTGCGCTTTAAACAATAACAATCTTGTGTTTCTTTTGGCCTTTTTTTTGTTATGGATTAATTTTAATTTGATCAACTCATTCAGAAACAAACTTTAGTTTCTTTTTTGCGGTAACTTTTCGTCAACAAATCGAGATGTCTATCGAGAATAACGGCACGACACAACTCTTCTGGTCTTCTTCTTTACCGCTGATAGAGTGTTGTTGCTAATGCATCTTTCACTCTTACTGTTGATATTTAATATATTTTTTGTCACCGACATAGACGCGTCATCATATCTTCGCTATGGATTTTTTTTTTATCTTTTAAAATTTTTTTTTCAATTTTTTTTTTCAATTTTTTTTTCCATTTAATTTTTTTTTTTTTTTTTAATCGCTCTGGATATACTTCATCTTACCGTTTTAACGTGCTCTCTTTGGCAAGCTTCAACGATGGCAAATTTTAGTATGTATTCATAGCACGCACCGGGCCGGCACGTTTTTATGATGACTTCAGTCAATGTTGCTGCTACAACGCATTTGTGCATTATTCGATCACTCTGGCCAACGACTTGCATTAATGATGATACATATGAATGTAGCTACTATAAAAATCTACAGAAATGACGACGACAACAACTTGCGAGCACGAGTCCACGAGTCCACGCGTCCACCTCCTTGAATCATCATTCATTCATTGCTTGCCGCGTGCGCTTTTATTCATCAGCCGTATTTGTACTGATTGCTGCGCGCGAGTGCTGATGATGATCGCTGGCTTTCACGAGTCTTTTTTGTGTCTCTTTAGTGAGTCGCAACTTTAAGTGGGTTGTTGTTCGGTGGTTGTTCGTTGGTTGTTTGGTTGGTTCGACGATCCCTTTCCGTCCCCGTCTCTGAATGAATTACTGCTATTGATCTTGTTTGCTGTTTTTATTGTTATTATTGTTGCTGTTGCTGTTGCTTTATCGTTTCGATCACATTCAATTGAACAATAATTATGCTGCTGATGTGCCTTGAATTTTTAATGTGATTTATTCTTTTGCGTTCTGGCAATGTTACGTTATTGCGAGTACATTTACAATCTTTAGCCAACTCCACTCCAGCTGTTGACATTAACCAGAGCTCAGTCCGAGTCAGCAAAACAGCGAACATCGATCAAGGAACATCGATCTTGCTTGTTTTATGCTTTTTTTGGGATTTTTTTTTCGCTTTATTGTAAATCGTTTCGATAATAATAGTTCGTTCATTCATTAATTCATTGATGATTTTATTTCGTTCATTTTTATTCTTCACATTTATCTTCTTCTTCTGCTTTTTGATTTGGTTTGATTTTGTGCGTCGTTTTTTTTTGAGACCATAAAAATCACTACTAATTATCACCATTTTTTGGTCTTAAATGTCTTAAAAAACACCAAAAATTCCTCTTACCTGTAGTGATTTCTCGTGTGTGTCACGAATATTAAAAGATACGCGTTTTTTCGGGGCGACTTTGAAAATTTAGGCATAGCCAGATCACTCTAGATCACTTTAGATCACTTCAAAAATAGGATTCAGGATTATCACTTAGTAGATCCGAAAAAAAATAACTTAGAAGTTCCGTTAGGGTGACTCTCAGAAGTCATCATTTGAAGGCATTATTAAAGAGATCATTGCAGAAGATCATTACCGGCATAATTAAGGAGATATTTGTGGAAGATATTACAACTCAAAACAGTCAAGAAATCATGCAGAATGTCATGCAGAATGTCAGAAAAGTATTAAACGACATTCAGCTGTAATTCGGGATACCATTTGGATTATTTAGCTTGCTGAAAAGACTTTAAAAGCAAGACTCATTCATTCATTAGCGATCACTTTGAGAACAAATTTCTCTGAAGACAAATTTGCTCACTTTTCTTACGAATTTTTTTAACCTCAAATGCGTTCAAACGCGTTGCTGCTTCATCATCAATCATCTGAATTGGCGAAACGTTTCAAGAAATTCTATTCGAGAAAGTACTTGTAGCTCGATCTTACTCTCTCTCTGTGTACACATAAAAATACTGATACTAAAGTACATAAATACATTCTAAAGTACAAAAAAAAAAATAACCGTACAAAAAAAAAACAACAATAACCTTTCACAAATTACAAAGTAAAAGCAAATACAAAAATAATTAGTGATTGAAAACGGTTGGGTTTTAGCCTCGTAGATACTCATAAAATGTGTATAGAGTGATTTTTTTTATTAATGTTTTTGTTACGATAGTACAACTAACACGTGTCAACAATTAACCTTCCTGTGCGACAATTAAAACTAACGTTTTTTAACGTGACACAATTTTCAAACATAAACATTTTGACAACTTTAGGTCTTTAATCATTTTAAATTTTGCGATAACTTTAGAAGTTTAGAAACTTAGAAGTTTACGTCTTCAATGCTAAATCGTTGGAAAACGATTGTACAACCTTTATCGACTGGGACTTATCGCTTGCTTCACTGAATGTAGGACGAACGAAAGACGAAGCAAAAAAAACGCTAAAAGGTGGGGGGGGGGGAATGCTACCAACTAAAGAAACCAACTCATGTCTCTTTTTAACAACATTCGTCAAATTAAAACTTTAAAGCGTGAAAGAAAGGAAACCTAAATATTTTTTTTTTTTATTAAACGAATTAAAATGGCGCAGTTATGCGCAGTTGCATCCGCACCTTCGTAAATTCAGAGCCATTTTAATGAAGCTATATTGCACAATTCGAATCGCAAGCTTTGCTCTTTCTAATAAAGCAAAAGCCATTGCAAAAACCATTGCAAATGCCATTGTAAAAGACACTGCCATTGCAAAAGCCATTGAACGGCGCACTGTTTTTTGTAGAGAATTTTTAAAAAGAAACCAGAATTTTTTATGCAATTGTATTTTGCTACTAAATCGCTGACTCAAAAACTCACTTGCACTCAAGTGCATAAAACTATGCAATGTGTGCACAGTCTTCAGTGCAGAAGCTTTCATTCAGTGAAAAACCAATCAAAAAACAACTGACACAATTCGTTTCTGAAGCGCAACAATTATTTGCGAAAAAATTCATTTTAGCAGAAGGTTATACTAATTATTATAGTTATTAATATTTCTGATTTTTTTTTGCGAGTACTCGCAATTCTTTACTAAAACCGTTAATGCTTTTAACTGTTTGGAGAGAGCTCGCGTTAGAACTGACGAGAAAGAAACTACCGACCAAAATCCGTTCCGTTTTGCTTGGTCGATCACGAACACGATCGCTACCAGTTCCACGCCGCCCCTCCCCCCCCTCGCCGATCGCCCCGCTTTTGAGGAATTTTTAGAGCATGAATGATTTCTAAAAAAACTGAATATTTTCATTGCATTTGATTTGATTTTATTTAAGTGCGTTTTTCTTCGTCTTTTTCTTCTTCTTCTTCTTCTTCTTCTTCATATTCACATAAAACAAGCACTTGCCAATTTTTATGGAGCGCTTAAATGCGAATTATGAATATTTAGGAGTGAATTTTCACGCGATCGGTATCGTTGGATTTTTTTACATCAGATATACAATTGATTTCTTTTCTTAATGAATAAAAAATGGCTTTTTTCTCTTTTTTCCCCCCCTTTTTTTATCGTATTTTAAGCTCTGCCATGTGCTGCTGGCTGATTCGTCATCGGGTCACACGCTCCACAAGCGCACCACAATTACATCCGGTAATTTTGTGTAATTTTATATTTTTCAATCTGGCTTTTGATTGCTGTAGTTAGTTCTTTCGAGTCGTTTTCGTGTCAGAAGAGAACAGTAGAACAGTGCTCTGGTCTGGCCTGGTCTGTTTTATTCTGTTCCGATCTGGTTGGTCTGGTCGACTGGCTGATCGACTGGCTTCTAAGCCGCTCCGTCTCCGGCTAAGTCTGAGTGTCGAAGAGTGTCCCTCCGTCAGTGGTTTTATGGCAGGGAGTATGTGCGTGTGTGTTAATCAAAAGCCTTTACTGAGCGTATGTATGTACGATATATCTATGCTATATATAGTCTCGCTGGTATCGACTGACCGCCACCAGACGACCAGTTAGTAAGTGGTGGCCACATGAAGGGGAACTCTACTCATGAGAACTCTTTGGAAATTCTGCTTCCAGTGACTATTTTTTTTTTGTAACTGGTTTTTTTCCTTTTGTTTCTGTTTTTTTTTTCCTCTTCTCATATACATACTTTTTTAACCACAAACAACTAGTTTAACACTTTAAAGTAAAATCTTCAAAAAATCTTTTTTTTTCTGGTGAATGTTAAATTTCTAGTTCTTTAAAAAAAAAGAAAAAATATCGTAAAACTCTAAAGAGCAAAATTAGAAAATAAATCAATCATTAACGTGGCATCGCAACGTTTGATAAATCAAACAAAATGTTTTAACTTTGCTCAGCAGTATCTTTTCTGAAATGCTATGAAATGAAATGATTTGATTTGATTCTGGCACCAACAAGCATCTTCTTCTTTCTCTCTGGCTCCCAGCAGGAGTCCGTTCGGGCCACTCTCCGGCTCAACACCAGACAGACTTCACAGAGGCTTCACCGAATTGAAGATTCAGATCAAGACCAACAACCAGCAACCAGCAACCAATTTCTAACGAGCTGTTGCCGATCTACTTCTATTTCAATTTCGTAGCCAATTTGATTTTATGACTTCAATTTAAAACACTTTTTATGATACCAAAAAAGCAACCAAAACAACAACAAAAAAAGCAACCAGTACATGCATACATAAATAGGTACCTTAAAAAAATAGAGTGGAAAAAAGTGGAGGAAAAAAATCCAATCAGGAAGTAACGAAAAAATAATTAGTTTGCTGCTCTTTTTTTTTTGCTGCTACGCCAAAAAAAAGGCAATAAATTATTTATCTTTATCTAAATCAACATCATCATCTTTGTTAGCATTAATTCTCAATTCAAATATCGGTTTTATTGAATGTTCAAAAGCAAAAAAAAAAAAACAAAACAAATACAAAAACCTTAAATTTTCAATGAAATAAACTTGATTTTGTCGTTCTGTTCAATGTCAAAGACTTAAGAAACAAAAACGTTTTATGAGCCGTCCCGTGCCGGCTTACCGTTTGTCTCAACGCAACACAAAACAACGAGTAATCAACTCGTTCGTCGCTCGCACTCGCTAAAATGCGTTTTATTCTTAAGTCTTTGTTCTTAAGTCTTTGAATTTGAACAAAATATAAGCCGTTCTCATTAAAAGTGTTTAAGTCTATTTCATGAAAAAAAAATTGAGTTATTGATGAGAAAACTTTTCTATTCTGGTATGATCTTTAAATTTCCATCAATTTAGAAAAATATTTATTTAAAATTTATACTAAACCAAACTAAACTAAACTAAATAAATTGTAAGGGAGCATACTTAATAAAAATACCTCACATATGGCAATCGGTTGTTTTTTTTTTTAAAGTTATTCAATATTCACATACCGACATAAAAGATGGCGCACCCTGTAAATTTTGTTCGTCATTTTCAAATTAGTTTTAATTAGTTTTACTTTGAATGAATAAGAACGAAAAAAAATGTTCAAATAAAATTTCTTTCTTTAAAATTCCAAAGATCTTCAGAGGCGTTTCATTGAAAAGCACTTTTCTAACTTTAAGCATTCCATTAATGTTCCATTCTAAAGTAAATCCCATTGAAAAATCCAAAAACAACAAAATCATCAACAGTTGGTGAAAAATGTGAAGTGAATAAACTGCTTTAAGCATGATTGATAATCAACATCATCATCATTAACTACGAGCATTAACGACTGACGTGTGTACATGCGAAGGAATGTAGAAGGGGAGAGTGGGAGAGGGGCGAGAGAGAGAAAGGGAGAGGAAAAAGTAGGCGTTTCTCAAAGCCATTAAAGAGCGTTTATGGAAGGCGCAGCCTTTCTCAAAAGCCGCGTCGCTCTCTCTTAATTTTGATGGGAAAAAATGCGCTTTACTTCAGTTTTTCTTAAACCAAACTCAAGTAAAAATCAATTTATCACAACAACAACAACAACAAGAAAATTATCTGTTACTCAACACTTTAAAGTTTAAAAACAAAATATTTTGCTTATTTCTAAAAACGAAATAAATCAAGAAAACATTATTTTAAAAAAGAAAAAAAAGGATAGAAACTCTTTAACACTTTCCAAAAAACAAAACAAAACCAAACACCATCATCAGGCCACCGGAAATGCGCCAATAGAGGCAGAGCCGCGAACCGGTCGGTGCAGCCCGCGTTTTGCGCATGTTTTTTCTCTGAAAATCTTACCTGTTCGTTCTGTCGCTCTCTTGAAGAAGAACCAGCGTCATTGAACCATCAGGAACGCTGCAATGACGGACGAACTACATAAATGACTGACTGCAGTGATTGAACTGATAGATGGAACTGTGCTGATTGACAACAATTGCTGCTCGTTTCTTGTAGAGTTTTTAGTCGTTGTTGTTTTTGGTTGGCATGCGTCGTCGTGCACCAATAAAGCGCGTCTGCGTCTGCTCGTGGCAACAGGTGGCAGCAGATGGCGCTAACAGCTGCAGCTGCCGATCTACAAAATTGTAATAAAATCTGCAATAAACGGAAAAACATATTGCGTTTAATTTTCTTTGTTTTTTTTTTAATTTGTTCTACAAATTTTGAGGTTTTTCTATATTTCTTAATCTATGTATATATCTTCTTATCTTCTATATCTTACTTAATTAATAAATCGCGATTTTGGGTTTTTTAATGTGATCAAATTTAATCCGAAACTAGCTCATTTTTCTTCTTTTATAAATGTTGATTAAATTGAAATTATTACTCTCTGTGCAAACTCTTTGTGAAGATACGAGTATGTATAATCTTTATGGGATTAGATGAAGTTTTCTTAATTTGTAAAAAATTTCTTATCAATTTCGATTCTTATCAAATCGAGCAACAATACGATGGACGAATTTCTCTTTTATATTTCTGTTAATTCGCTTTTAAATGACTTTTTAACATGTCTTTAATCGCAATTAATCGCAATCAATAAACACCGAAACATTTCGAGATCAAAAAGATATACGAAAAGATCGAAAGCTCTCTGTCTAAGATAACTTGACGCTGATAATTTGACGCTAACGCAACAGCGCTCTATCACGATTTACGCCGTCCCAGCGATTAATAAAATTAATAACCTCAGAAACAATTAAGAATACGCGATGCGTTGCGATGCAATGCAATGCGTTACCATGCGTTGTGTTGCGATGCAATGCGCTAGGTTCTCGATATCATCGAATGTTGCATGTTAAGTTGTTTACATTAACTTCGCATCGAAGCGTTGATTTAATAATTAAATGCATGTTCGCAAGATACAGAACATCTGACAGCAACGCTGCGTCAAACAGCGTCGGTAGTCGGTTGTTCGAGCTGCTGCTAACATGTACGTATGTAACACTGTCGCCGTCGCGTCATCGTCGTCGTTGGAGCTGCTTGCGCGTTGGACTGTCCTACTGTTTTTGGTTTGTTCCTATGTTTGTACATGCGTTGCGATGCGTCGTTCGTTCTGTTCATTAACTCATTCGTTGGTTGGCTTCATTCTGTTGCGGGCTCCACGCGCTGTACCGCGGCGCAACGCGACATCGTCATCGCCATCGCCATTGCCATCGTGCGGTCGGTCGAGGTGTGAGATGTTATAGCGATTAATATGTTAAGTTGTGGCTTTAATGAATTTCATGCGTACGCATAAAATGAACGCAAATACGAAACGATACGTTGTGTTACGTTGCGTTGTGTTGCGTTACGAGCAACCTTAAACATTTGCCACTGTTTGCCACAGCGCGACGGCGGCGGCCAAAAGCAAAAAATGAAACTATGTAGTAAAAATTAAGAGCTGACGACGACTCTCGTCGTTTTGAAAAAGTGCTGCAAAACCAGGTGTAGAGATTATGTGCGTCGTTGCTCGGCAGTTGTACGCGTTCGTTCGTTCGTTCGTGTGTGCGTCTTATCGGCACATGTTGTTTAAAGTCGAATGGTTATTGTTAAGATGATGGCAACCAGACTCTCTGTTGACTGTGGCAATGGTCATTACTTCTACTGCGCGCACTTCCTGATGTTTTAATCAGCAGGCAGTTTTGTTCGGCTTCTTTAAGCCACGCTGCTGTTGTTGTTGTTATTGTTGTTGTTGTTGTTATGGCCTCTTCGCATCTTGTAAAATTAATGACCGTACATGTTCCGTCCACCATTTCGCGGTCCACGTTGGCAGCTAGAGAGCAACATAGGGCGTGTTCGTCTTAATAAGATTTATTAGTAACATTTTTCTACGGCTCTTTTGAGCGTACTTTAGTTTGAGATTATTTTTAAGTTGCGCTAAATAAAGTACTTGATCATCATGAGCGCCAATTTGTGTGTGTGTGTGTTCGAGTAAGTATGAGTTACGCCTACCGAGATAATCGTTTGGTCTGGATTATTTCAATCTTGTGCGGATAAATTAAAGCGCTTTTTTCTATAAAATTGTGATGGACGAAGGGACAGACTAGAGCAAAAAAATACGTAAAACCAAACAAAAAAAAAGGAAAGGAAGCATAATTTCTAAAATTAGAAAAATTTGAAATATTATTTATTATTATTTGAAACATTTTTTAGAAGCACTCAGAAACATTATTTATTCGTAGAAATCAATGCGTTCGAATTTTTAAAGCAAAATCTGTACTGCCGTCACTTATTTTTACACTCTTTGGCAATTACATAGTTGTTGTTGTTGTTGTTGTTGTTTTGTTGTTGTTGTTGCTGTTGTTGCTTGCGTTGTTATGCAAAAAATGTTAAACAAAAAATTTTGACTCTTTTAAGCCTTTGGCAATAAATTATTTGAAGACTGCTGACGACGACGACTGGCTTTTTTTTGTGCGCCTTTTTGATCTTCCTGCTTTCGATTTGCTGCTTGCTAAATTACTGTCTTCGACTGCACTTCTTCTTCTTTTTCTTCTTCTTCTTATTTTTTCTGTTGCGTTTCAAACAATTGCAGCTGTTCATTTAAATACAGCAGCATCAATAGAATTAGCAGCAGCAGCAGCACCATCGTGATCAATTTCTATTTTTCTCTGGCCTCAAGCTTCGATTTTAAATTATTACACAAATTTGCTTTTATTTTTCTCTTCATCTCTCTCCACCACTCGCTTCCTCTTTATATTATTGTTGCCGTATTGTCCTTCTCTGTCAGTATTGTCGTCCTCTGTCATTATTATCGCATTGCCAGTTGCTCAAGTTTTGATTTTGATTGATTAAAGCCAGTCGCTCGCTCGTCTGTCTGTCTATCTGTCTGTCTGTCTGTTCCTTTTCCTGGAACAAAGAAGCCTTAGAAACAAACGTTTGCTTTAGTTTGCTTTCTTCTCGTCATTATAGTCGTTTCTAACCTATAACTTTTTTTTGCTAGAATATGAGCCGCCTCCAGCAACAGCTGTTCAGCTGTTCGTTTCTCCTGTTTTTTTCGCTTTTGTTGTAGAAAATCAAACCCGCTCTCTTCTCTTCTCTTCTGTTCTTTAAAACAAACGGATTTAATTACTTGAACTTGTTGTTGTATGTTGGTTCAGGAGCTCTCCTTCTTATTCGTTACTCGTTGATTCAATTGAAATTAACCGCAGACAATCGTTCGACAATTTCAACAGCAACTAGTTGGTTGTTTGTTGTGTTTGTTGTTAGTAAATTTGTATGTATAAAGAGTGCCTACGACTAGTACTCGCAATTGTTGCTTTTGTGAGCGTTGTTCCTCTCTCTCTCTCTGTTTCTCTCCGGATAATTTTCTTGGTCGCTCATTATCGTTATAGAAATTGTTACTATGTAACGATTTTTTTAATCTCGCTCAAATCAAAGGTTGTTGGTCGATTTGATTGACTTGGTTGGTTGGTGGTTAGTTGGCGGTTAGTTGTTGGTTAGTTGGTGGTTGTTGGTTAGTTGGTGGTTGGTTTGCAATCATTCAGTAAATTATAGAACTTAGAAAATCTAGTTCACACTAAATTCTAATATTTCATTTGTTAAATCCTTTTTAAGCTCATTTAAAAAATTTCATTTCGAATTCGTATTTTTTTGAGAATTACTAAAATTATTTAATTTAATTATCGGTTATTTGAAAGTGCCTAAGTACGTTTATCATGCTTTTTATACACGATGATCTTTTAGAAATTTTTTTTATATGGTTTTTGTTACCAAAATTATTAAATATGCATAAAAATAAATTCCATTTTCAGGTTCTAGATTTTAATAATAAATATTTATTTATTTAACAACAATAAAAAAAACATCTGCTTGAATGGCAGCAACGTTTTTTGAGACAACAACAAAACCAATATGGTCACAATTGAGCTCACACAGCTTGTGATCTTTCAACCCACAAACAATTTTTCTGAAAAAAAACATTTTTTATTGTCTTATTGTCGTCTCTTATTGTTCTTGTTGTCACTCTCTGGGTTTATTGAACTCTAGTTTATTAATAATGATAAATAATTAATAAATTTTAATCATGATAAATTTCTTCCGCATTATTAAAATGTTGTATGATACGAGTATTATATGGTTGTTTTTTCTTTTACAGAATATGAAAACATTTATTATAAAAAATATGTATTACTAAAAAAAATAAAATTAATAAAAAATATTATTATAAAATTTTACGATTACTTATTACGATTTATTGATTTTACACTCGTATATAGGTATGTATATTATATACAATATTTAATATTATACATATTTATTTTTTATTTATTAATTTGTATATTTAATTATATTTATATTTATATGAAATATTTGTATTTCATTTTTATTTATTTTATTTTTTATTTTATTTTATTTTATTTTATTATATTTTATTTTATTTTATTTTTATTTTATTTTTTTTTTTTTATTTTTTTTTTTTTTTTCTTCTAATCCGTGCATCCAGAAATTCCAGAAAATCCGTGCATTGATTGCACAAAAAATGCATAAAGTGCTCTCTAAAAATTACTTTTCCTGCCCTTTACTTTTCTTAGGGCACTCTTCTCCCTCTCTCCCTCTCTCCCTCTCTCTCTCTCCCTCTCTCCAACACCCTTTGTAATAAATTTGAAAAGTCACTATAGAAAAAAAAAAGTCACTTCTCTATAGAAGATCGTACATATATAGATGCTCTGATATACGATATCAAAAAAAAAAAAGAAAAAAAACATTAAAAAAAACACAAACTTCAAAAGCAGTGAATTGCTAAAACTTCATTGCAAACAAATACAAAGAAGAACAAAAACACAAAAAACAACCAAAATCAAGAAGAAAAAAAAGTAAAAGTAAGAGTATCTGATTTCCTGTGGATTTTGTTGTTGTTATGGTCGTTTTTTTTATTATTGTTGTTGTTGTCTGCCCTTTTCTTTAGTAGATTTTGTTGCTGATACTAATGTCTGTCTGCGCAGAAAATGACGAGAGAGAGATGCTTTTTGTCTTCATCAGATTTTTCTAGATTTTATTCAATTTTTTTTTATTGTACCTTTTATACATACTTTTTCTTTCTGCTATAATTAGTTTCAGCGTCTGTCTGGCTTTTGTTTTATTTTTCTCGGTTTCTTTTTTTTTTTCTTCTCTATATACATATTTTATTTATTTTTATTACTATAAACCGCAAAAATCAGATGATTTTGTTGCTTTATCAGAAATGAGACAACCTATCTGCTGGAGATTGTTTTATTGTTGTCAAACACAACAACAGCAACAACAACACTAACCAGATAATGAATGCTGTGAGACTATGAACTTGTATGTATCGTAGTTTTTCAGTTCACACGCTTTTGCTACGAGTATTTTTATGCAAACTTGTGTCGTCATCAGTGTCGTCGGCTTGAGCTGAGAACAGACGTGGCGACGTTGTTGTTGTTCAGAAACAAACTTGTGTGTTTGTAGGTAAAAACATGCTCTCGTGTGTGTGTGTGTGTGTGTGTGTGCGTCTGTGCGTGAAAAAAAGAGAGTGTTTGTCGGTCTTCTCGTTTCTTGAGCTGAGTTTATTTCGAGCTTTCGAATTGTCGAACTCTTCTTCTGCCAACAACTTACAACTTTTAAGGTTTGTAATAAAAACCGCCAAAACAACAACAACAACCACCACCACCAAAAGGGATAAACAGAAATTTTATGTATTTCTTATTTCTTGTTAGAAATTAGTGGCAAAAACTGCCCCGCGAAGAAGGAAACGCTTGCAGCGTTTGTGCGCTAATTTTAATGAACGCCTTATTTGCTGCACCGTCACTACGAACGACGAACGAACACCTGCCACACGCAGCTGCCTAATCCCTGAAGGATTAACATCTCCGCAACTGACTCTTTCACCAGCAAGCACCCCGCCACCCGCCGTCCGGACTGCCCTGCTTCTTTACCATCATCTTCTTTGAGCTTTGTGCTATCAAACGACGCAACATCGTCGCTTCATTGCCTTCAATTGATCGCCACTGACGGCAATTCATCTACCTCATCAGGTGCCTCTTTCTTTTCTTTATACTCGTTGGTGGCTGGCATACTCGTTGGTGTAGCGCTCTCACTCTCTCTCTCACTCTCTCAGAGTACGCTGTGTTGATACCTGAGCGGTGGCCTTTGAGACTAAACACACTAACATCGCTGCTGCTTTACTATACGTTTTGTCGTAGCCTTTGATCGGCGCAAACTTTAATGTAGTCTGTCTGAAGGAAGCTGCCACGACTACGACTGCGATTGCGACTACGACTACGATTACGACTGCTATTGCGACTACGATTTTGAGGCAGGTTCCTTAAAACGCTCGTAACTCTTAAGAAGTTCATGACTCAAGGGGCGTTCATTATGTTCACAGAAAATACTACATGACTTCTGCACTAAAGTCCGCAAAACGTTGCCCGTCGGTGGTCGGTTGTTGGTTTGGTAGCGACCAGTCTGCCGATCTGGCAGAATTTATCTTTGAAAATAGTGCTGCTGCTGCTGCTGCTGCTTCCAGCGTTGATGCTAAGGTGCTTTTTCGTCGCTTTTTTGTCGCTCTGGCTTTGGCTGATGATAGTCTAGGGCTAGTAAAGACAATACCAGAAGTTTCTTGACCGCCGGGAATTCGTTTCGTTTCTATTCGAGAGCACTTCACTTCGCTTTGTATGAGATTATGTTCGATTTGATGGCACGATTATGTTGTTCCGTGTCAGTGTCGCTCCAGAGAGTATATCAGCGGCAGCACTAAAGCTGGTCATAGTGTCGATGACAGACAGAGAAGCGAACACAGAATTTGACAGAAATTTTCTTACTTTGAAAGAAAGAGTTAAAATTTAGCTTAAAAGCAGCTGAATTCGTCTGCGTCTGCGTTATCGTTTGCCTTGCCGCCCATCAACGCATATCAATGCATCATCGTAAATCATTGGCAGCACGCAGCGAAGGACAGCAAAAATTATTATTAATATTAATCAATAATTTCGAAACGTTTGTTTCATGATGAAACAAACATGATTGTCAGGATGTTTATTTTTCATATCAAAGAGTAGAGTAAATTTGCCAAAAGAGAGAACGCTATACAAACGGTTTGCGGCTTTTCTTACGAAGAGAGTACGTAATAAACAGAAACCGCAAACAGGCGAGATTTTCCGAGATTTCAGATGGATCTCATTTTCAGATCTATGTAACGTATATAGTCTCGACTTGAAAAGCCTTCAAAATGGTTTTTTTTTCTAATTAATTGAAAATAAATAGTTTTGAAAAATATCAAAAATATGTTCGGGAAATTCTTCTTCGGGAAAAACTTCTCAAAAGATTCTCAAAAAAAATTCTCACAAGCTCTATTCGCTTCGAGATCTATCTAATTTATACTGAAAAGTATTGTATGTATTCTCTCCAGGCCAGAAGAGCATACGGTTCTCTTCTCGAAGAATGAGAAATTTCGGGAAATTCTTTCTCTATTTTGAAAATTTCTCAAAAACTGTATTCTTTTCGAAATCAAATCTCATTTTTACTGAAAAGTGTTGTATGTATTCTTTCCCGGCCACAAGAGCACACGGTTCTCTTCTTGAAGAACGAGAATTTTCGGGAGAATATTTTTTAGGAAATTTCTTTCTCTATTTTGAAAATTTGTGAAAAACTCTATTCGTATCGAGAGCACCTTTATTCAGTTTTAACTTTACCGTAGCCTTTATACAGTATCCTTGCTTAATCTCTACTCCACTTCTCTTCCCCTTCCGCTTCTCTTCGTTTACCGCCCCGGTCCGGATGACCCTTCCACTTTCTGAGTGTACCTTCCAAATCTCCAAAACTACCCACCAAAAAAACACACCTACTCTCTCTCGCACGCTCTTACTCTCTGGCGGCTGCTACTATTCTGGCTCTTTTTCTGTCCAATCTGACTTCGGGCACTCTTGACGCTGTGATGCTCTGATGCTGTAAAACTGTTGGGAACCGGTTTCGTTGAAAACCGATTTTTTTCTCTCGTTATTCAGTAATTATGCCAAACAGTATCTGTTCTGTGTCTTCATCCTCAGTATGAGTTTGTATGAGAGTGCAGTAGCTTTGTATACTGCACAATTGTATGTATATTTGTGCGTATGTATGTATGTGTTAGTGAGTGTGGGTCTGTATTCATACCTATTTTTCACGTCAAAAGCTGAAGCGCTTTGAAAATTATCTTAATATACTTTATAAACGCGTGTTGATGATTTATTTAACGAGATGCTGTATTGTATTGTATTTTGATGCTTTTGGCGTTATCATTTCAAGCCTATCCCGGTGACCAAAATATACCTAAAGTCTTACATTTTGATGTATGTTTATTTTTTTATTAATTTTTTCGATTTGATTTGATTTTTTTGATTTTTTTTACTGTATCTGATGTATTTTAATGTAAGAAACAGTTAAAATTTTCCACAGTGCAAATTTTGTCTGTCTCAATTTTGTTTGAATAACAAAACAATAAAAGACAATTGCCAAGACCTCTTCGATCTTTTTGAACTCCATTAATCCATTCACTATTCATTTACAAAACCAACAACTATGTAGTCCTTTCCTTTATTTTTATTACATGATAATTTTCATCACTTTCAATTTCAATAAAAACTAACAAAGTTCGTATTTTTCCTACGAAACGACTTCGGAGCTCACATTTTGACCTTCTGGTGGCAACCCTACACGTAAATTTGTTAACACAAGCTTTTGCTTCTTGCAATGTAACGTAACGTAACGTAACCACTCTACCGTTTGCCACTCAAAACGTCAACGGCAGAGTGGCCACATGTTAATAACTTTTTGCAGCAACAACAGTACAAAGTCTGTACATAAAAAAACCTTACAAAATAGCAAAAAAAAAAAAGAAAAACAAATAACGATCTATGAAATAATAGACAATAGAAATAATGGACATATAGAAAAAATATAATAAATTGAAAAAATAAAAAAATCCTTATACAAAATACCAAAAGAAAACCAGAAAAGCTTCAGCTTCAGCTTCATCTTCAGCAAAAGGAGTATCCAAGAAGACTTCCAAGCATTTCAAGCAAAAGGAAGAAGTCGTGACTTGGTTTCCAGTTGGTTTACGACAGTCGGTCGTGTGGTCGCTACGGTAAAAGTACCGAAAAAATGCCAAATAGAGCAAATGGTAAAGGAGAAATAATAACCAAGAAAAGACCAAATCAAGGAAGCAACTCGAAGAAACTCATCGGCGTCAGCATCAGAGGAGGCGGCTGTGGCTCTGGCAACGAGGCACGAAGGAAAAATTGAGTAGCAAAAAATATGGCTTCAAAGAAATTGTTAATAAAAAAGCATGCTACACAAACTCTCACAAACAAACCGGCGAAGAGTAATACGTGTACACACAAACACTATGTGGGCGTATAATGTGAGTGGCTCTCTTTTGCTTATCGGTTGTGGGTGCCCAAGGCACATACATACTTCTTTTACGTTTATTATTACGAGCAGCTAGTTTTTTTTTTTAGCAACAAAAACGAGTCTGAAAAAGTTTTCCTTTTACTTGAAAACTGACGATTAGCGATCGTAAGACGAGAAAACAGGTTAAAAGGAAGCGCTAAAGAGATATATATGTATACGAGTATGTACCACAAAAAGCCAAGCAAAACCACAGAAAACCAATCGCCACCAACAGTTTTATAAATTACTCATTCGCCGCCAGATTTGCGTTCTCGCAGCTCTCTTCTCTTGCAAATGCTCACGCCGCTCTCGCAAGAAGTATGAGAGCAGATCTTTACTCCTTGAAAACTAAGCTGTCAGCTCTTCTCGAAAGTAAGAAACTCTCTCTTGTCTTTGCTTTTATCATTCGAAGCATATTTTCCAGTTTAATTAATTGATTTAATTACAATAATTAAACTGTATTTTTCTTTCTAATGCGTTTTTATTGTATATATAAAATCGTATATATAAAATTATAATTTGTACCACTTAATTATGGCTTTTTGGGTTTTTTTTTTATATTTCTTTAAGTCTAACGGATATGATTAACAAATTACTTGATCAGTTTTGACGAATTTCTATACTAATTACGTTGGTTGGTTACTTTCTGGTATCGATTGTGGTGGTTTGGCGGCACATTATACGCTTTTCTAAAAAAATATTATTGGTTGCTTGAATTGTTTTCGATTTTAGAGCTATTTGGTTTGGGTTTTTTTTTTACTGATCGCTGATTATTTAAAGGGATTTGAAACCATTTTCCAAACATTCTAAATCTTCAGTTAAATTTTTAAAATCATTAATTGATGGTTTTAAGCATTTTCAAGTGTTTTGAGTCATATTTTGATTATTTTAAGGACTCTACACGATTATTTAGTTAATTTTTTGTTTGTTTTAGAGATTTTAAAGCACAGATTGATTGATTTGTTGCTTCGGAATCTGGCTTCGTTTTACGTGGTACTTAATCGTTTCTTAGTCGGTTCTTAGTCGTACATAGTGATTGCTGGATTGCACCAAGTAGTTAGTTTGCATTGTTAATCGTGACTGGTTAAGCTCTTGTCTGACAGACTTGTATATAAGTGCCAATTTATACATAAAACGGCTTTCACAATCTTGTGCAAGACTATAGATTTCGCTATACCATCTCAGAAAACTGGATGATTATATCGTTTGTAAGTCGATATTCGTTTGTGCCCTTTTTTTTTTTGTAACAATCACGCTCGTCTCTTATTCTCTCTGCAACAAGTTGGCAACTCAGATAGGTCAATGGGTTTAATTTGAATGTAATTTTCTCTCTCAGTTTTTTGTTGTTGTTGCTGTTGTTATTTCTCCCGCTCTTTCGTGCGAGCAACCGAAACCGTAGAGCTCTTTAAAACTGATTTATGTTTGATAAGAATTTGCTTTTTTATCGAGATCGATATATTCAAAACTCGTTACAAAACGAATACAAAATAAATTTTAGAAGAATTCAACAACAACAACAACAACAACAACACAACAACAACAACAACAACAACACTAACATCACAATCCAATGAATTGATTGCTGATTATCAAAAAAAAAAACTGCCCACCGAAAAAAAAAATAGCAAAATTAGGCTGACTTTTGATCTCTTGAATCTCACAAAAACGCACCGCAAACAAAACATCTCAATCAATCAATTATTGGCGCATTTGTTGTTGTTTGCTGTTTGTTAAAGAAAGCCTGGCTTGAGAGAGTTTTTTTGAAGTTTTGTGGATTTTCTCTAACTACATGCAGACATTTTGCTTTTTTTCGACGCAGACGATGACGACGACGTCGACCAACGTTGCGTCGTTCACAACGTCGTGATTTAACGTCGTGAAATGGCTTCTTTTTTCTATGACGCTTTTTCTTTCTCACTTAATTTCTATCTTCATAAAATGTTTTTTTTTTTGCGGCTGCTTCTTCTCTTTCCTTCCTTCCTTTTGCTTCTTTCCGTTTTCCTGCTTTTTTACAAAATTCATATTTTTACGTAATACGATTGTGCTCGCAGAATTG
The DNA here is from genome assembly GCA_949752815.1 of Conops quadrifasciatus. NCBI lineage: Eukaryota > Metazoa > Arthropoda > Insecta > Diptera > Conopidae > Conops > Conops quadrifasciatus. The sequence goes on along the minus strand of OX457080.1, from coordinate 15,068,163 downwards.
TGTACCACTATTTTCTTGTGCCTGCTGTTTTTTCCATCATCATCATCGTCATCGGACGATTTCATCAAGAGCGCTCTCTCATTATATCATCGTCTATATGTTGTTGTTGTTGTTTTGGGCGCATTTTAAAGGTTACTCTAATTGTTGTTGTTGTTTTTCCCAGAAAGCGTTAGTAACACAAAAAGCTATTATTTTGTAAGTTTTTTCAAAAATTAATTTTTGCCTTTTTGCATTGCATTTGCAATTGTTATTGTTAGTGTTGTTGTTGTTGTTGTTGTTGTTTTTGCGCATTTCAAAGGTTATTCTGATTGTTTCTGTTGTTGTTGTTGTTGTTGTTGTTATTTCCCCAAAGAGAGTTAGTTACTCGTAGTAACACAAAAAAGCAATTATTTCGTTTAATTTTCTGGGTTTTTTTCCAAATTTTTTATTTGCATTTTGCATTACATTGCATTGCAATTGTTAATGTTGTTGTTGTTGTTGTTGTTGTTGTTGTTGTTGTTGTTGTTGGTGTTGCTGTTGTTGTTGTTGTTGCTGTTGTTGTTGTTGTTGTTGTTACTGTTGTTGTCGCTGTCGCTTAATATATCATTAAATTGATAAATTGTCACTCAGCAAAATTTTTTGCATTCGTGCTTGCTATCACGATAGGTATAACTACTTTAAAACAACAACAACAACAACAACAACAACAATAATAATTATAAAATTTTCTAATAATTTTAAAAGTTCTCGAAAGTTCTCCAAAGTATCGTACATTGGTTGCATGTACAATATGTACGTACGTAGTCATGCAATAACGAAGACAACGAAGCAAAATTAATGGAGACAAACCCTTAAAAAAAAAGGAGGAGAACGGTTGAGAGAAGAGGGCGGTCGAAGAATAAAAATAATAGAGTTCACAAAATTACACTACAAACGGAACATTTAAAAACGAACAATAAATATTACAGTAATATTTAAAATTTGTGACTATTCAGTAATAATAAAAAGTACAAAATTAGGTACAATTTCGTAGCGAGGCAGGCCCTTTTTGGAATTAAACTGACGAGTCGTTCTGTTGCAGTATCTTTACCTACTAATACTATCATTAAATTATAGAAAAAACAATTTCGCAATTAACAATTTAAACTCAAAACGCCGACAACAAAGCTTTCAAAAAATTTGCGCAACATAAGAAGAATGGAAAAAACTTAAGAAAGTTGCAAAAACTTCGCTTCCGCTTCTCCGAAACGTTGACTGAATTTCCTTTAACAATCTTTAACTCTTCAACTGCAACAATAGCAACAACGACAACAACAAGGCCGCCGCCAAATTTATTTCTTTCACGTTCATACAATATTGTTTGTTGCTTGTCCGGTGGCTGGTCGGCGGCTGATGCTGTTTGTTCGCTCAGTCGGTCGGTCGATCTCGAAAGCGTATGGCCGCGTATAGTCGCAACGCCGACTTGAGAAAGGAATGCCCAGCAACAACACAACAATTTCACAACAACAACAACAAAACAACAACGACAACAACAACGACAACATCCTCCATCAGTCACCATCAGCATTCCTGACGAGCTTCACTCGGACAGAGGTCACACACGTTTGTGTGACTTTTGCGGTGTTTTGTTGTTGTTGTTGTTGTTATTATTGTTGTTGTTGTTGTTGAATTTGATGTTGTTGTTGTTGTTGTTGTTGAAATTGTTGTTGTTGTTGTTGCAGTTGGTGTTGTTGTTGCTGCTGAAATTGTTGTTGTTGTTGTTGTTGTTGTTGAATTTGTTGTTGTTTATTTCCTTTCACAACAACACTTTTTCTTCTTCTTCTCTTCTTCTTCTTTTCAGTTGGTTTCAAATAATGATGAATTTCTGGTAACTTCTTGAACCCTTCTTGAACTCTTCCCTCCCCCCGCCCTTTTTGTTCATTATTTTCGCTGTCCAACGTTTTAAGTCTGCCGACATTACCGGCTGTATTCATTAATGATTACTTAGTAATCGAAAGTAGTTACTTTGTGTATTTGATAACAACGAATCAAACTACAACAATAACAACAACGACAAAAATAGACAATTCCTAAACAATCTACTCAGCGAAACTCAACGAAACTCAACGAAACTCAACGAAACTCAACGAAACTCAACGAAACTTAACAAAACTCAACGAATGGTCCTGATCGAATCCTCTGCTCTTCTCACTCCGGAGCAGCACTTTCTTCGAGTCGAAAAGAAATACAAACATAACATATTCTTAAGAATCAAAGAAACGTAACGTAAAAAGGAAAGAGAAGGAAAGATCTCAGTTACTTTATTGCTGACTTTTTGAATTATGAAGGCTTAAGTTGTTTTTATTGGTGTTTTTTGTGATTTTTTTGCTTTTTTTTTTTGGTTAAACGCATGACAAGTGCATGACAACATTCCACCTTGACAACAGCTGTCAATAATGTTCAATGAACGAACATGTGTGAAGACAACAGTCATAAATAGTCCTGCGTTCGTTCGTTCGTTCGTTCGTTTGTGGCGTTCTTAGCACAAAAAAGCCGCAAAAATGAGAGGAACAAGAAGATTTGAGAGAGGTGGAGAGAGAGAGAAAAAGAGAGAGGAAGAAGAGAAAAAAAACAACAACTAACCGAAATAAAAATTACACGAATAACTCGTCATTGAGCGCGGCAGTAATGAAGCATCCATCAGTTGTTGTCACAATGTTTTTGTTGTTGTTGCAGTGGCTGAAGCTACTTTTACTGCAGTCAAGAAAATCAAAAATCAATATATTGCACACAAACACACGCGCAGACATGAACCTGGTCACCAAAACACCGTCCGTCCGTCAGCAACAACGACAAAATGCTACCAACAACACTCAAGTTCGAAAAGAGTCAAGAATTCAATGAATACGTTCGCTCAAGATGTTCGTGCGTTGTTGTTCAGGCAGCAATAGCAACAACAACAACAACAACAACAACAACAACACAAACACTATCAAGACCAAATCCACCAAAAAGCAAAACAACAAAACAACCAAAATATCCTTGTAAAAGAGAGAAAAAGGAGAAGGCTTGCCGCAAGTAAGCCCCGATCGACAGCTGCTGCACCGTCGCACCTTCAAAAATTCGTAATACAAAAAACACCAATAATAACAACAACAACAACAACAACAGCCAACAACAGCCAACAACTTTGAGTAAAAGAAATCAAAGTGATTTGAGCTTTCGGCTGCGAAAGACGAAGTTTAACAACCGGAAGGTTGAGAAGAAAAGAAGAAAAAAAGCGAGGAACAAGCCACAAACGTAGCCGGAGACGAAATTGAGAGGGGGAGGAGAGTGCAGGAGCAGGGAGGGAGGTTCGGATGGTTATAAAAAGGTTGACCACCGCGGATTGTGCTGTCAAGATGAAGCTGAAAAAAACAACACTGACAAAAACTTGGCTAGAAGACAGAAAGAAGAGTAAAGATGTTTTTGTTGTTTTTTTTTTGTTGGTCTCAAGCGTTACCACACGGCGCATTTTTCTTCTATGCACCGCATTTCGAGCCATACGCCACGGAAGATGCACTGAAAAACACTGAAAACGTACACCACAGCAACACACCAACAGTGACCAACATTGACCAGCAAAATTCCTAAAGGAAGGAATTCAAGCAGCAACAGCAGCCAGCAGCAGCAGCAGCAGGAACAAAATGAGTATAAAAAAAATGGCCAACCAACATTGTCTGCGATGCTGTACATACATACGTCTTGTCAAGCACTGCAGAGGCTGTCGTCGTCGTCATCGTCGTTATGATCACAATCGATCAAGGCAGGAAGAGTCATAGCCCAAAGAACAGCAGAGACGATGACGACGATGACGATGACGATGACGATGAAGACGAACTGACGATGAAGACGACAACGAACTGACGATGAAATTGTGAAAAAAGCTCACCGCACATTGTTGCACCTGTGATCACCTGGCATATGCTCCACAAGCACCTCCTCTCATGGTGGTAGCTCTTCTCATATGATCAATGTTTTTATGATCAACCAACATAGCAACCAACCGACAAATTTTCTTCAATGGTTTTCTCAATGTTGGTAAGTGTTGAACTGATTTCTTCCTTCATTCATTCATCCATGAATTATTGAAAATGATAATTTTCTTTCTTCCTTACTCGGAATTGCCAGACACTATCATAGTCTCGTTGCTGACTAACGATAACGATATGTCATCGATCTACATTGATCGTGTAACCGTTTGCCATTGTGCCACAATCAGTAGCGGCAACTGATGCCAACCATTACTCGTATACTAAGTATTGCAACCATTTTAGACCATTTCCATTTTAGACCATTTCCATTTTTTTTTCCATTTTTTAACCTGATCGTTCGTTTATTCGTTCGTTTTTTTTTAATTTTTTTTTTTAATTTATTTTTTTTTTAATTTTTTTTTTTTTTTTATTATGGGACTATTCTATTTTGCGTTTCCACCTTATTATTCTCACCATGAAAGGCAACATGGTGTTGGCCCCATTTGTTATCACCAATTTTCCGATTCCGATTACGATTCCGACTCCGATTCCGACTCCTTTCTTTAGCTCTCTATCTTCATCAGCGTCATCATCAACGATCATTAGCTTGGATTATCAACAATGATCAACATCATTGCAACGATATTACGTACATCATCAGCATCATTTTTTTTTGCTTTTTGCCAAGATTTTTTTTAATTTTTTTTTTAAATTTTTTTAAATTTTTTTTTTTTAATTTTTTTTTTAATTTTTTTTTTAATTTTTTTTTTTAATTTTTTTTTTTTTTAATTTTTTTTTTTAATTTTTTTTTTTTTATTTTTTTTTTTTTTTTATTTTTTTTTTAACAAGGATTATCATCTTGTTTTGCTTTTTACATGTTTTTTTATCTCTTCTATCTAGATCTTCATGTCGATTTCTCTTCTATTCTGTGTGCGTGTGTGTGTCCGTGTGTGTGCGTGTTCACCTGCTCGATTTCTGCCAAACGGTATCAATTGATTTCTTGGCTAACAACAACGAACGATCTGAAAATCCTGAGAGTTGCTATTGTTCAGTTTCATGCATTTTATTGCTACGTGTATAACGCATATCGTGTATACTACGATATACATACATATATCAAGCAGTCAGTAACCATCGCCTTGGACGGACAAGTAACCGACTTCCTGTGAATGAGATGGCAGCAGCAACAGAAAAAGTACAGTAAGAGTAAAAGGAAAAGGTGAAGGAAGAAGCAAACGGAAACTGCAACTGGCTTTGATTTAATTAAAGGTTTTCTATTACGAGATCTGTTGAGAAAGTAACCAACCAACCGAACGATTATAAAGTGATTTATGTGAGAATTGAGGACGCAGAAAATTTCCATTATCGGCTGTTATTCGTATTATAAATTAATCAATTAAAAAAATAGGATACTCTTTATTATGATTTACTGCTCTGTATTTATTACTGATATTTTTTGCATTCTCTACCGATTTATGGATATATAATTTTTTTTCTTTTATTTTAAGTTAATTAAATTGTATATACTCGTATGTTCTTTATTAATAAAGAATTATTCTGCAAACTTTAGAATAAGCTAAAATTAGTTAAATAAGCTAAAATGAGCTATATAAGCTAAATTTAGAGTTTTATAATAAGCTAAAATAAGCTAAATAAGCTAAATATATAGTTTTATAATAAGCTAAAATTAGCTAAATAAGCTAGATTTTAGAATAAGCTAAAATGTCTCTCAAAACTGTTGAAGTGTTCAGAGAAAGGAAACACTTTTAATATTTAATGATTCCTAGCTAAATAAGGAATGCCCTCAGCCCTCGAACAGCCCTCTTTAACAACAGGAGAGACCCGTGAGGGCCTCATGTTACAGGTAAAAGCTTATTGTTGCTTATAAAAACGTTGAAAATCCTTTCTAAACTCGTTTATGCGCTTCCTTGAAGTCGATATCATTTCTCTATAGACTCTAAAGTAATGCCCTTTAATACCTTACAACAAACATGACACGCCCAAGCGAAATCAGCTACGTTTTTAATATGCCAATAGCATAATTTTTAGTGCTCTACCTTTTAGACATACCTAAATAAATTCATCAAACTTAGACATACCTAAATAAATTCGTCAATTTTTAAGTTTTTTTTTTAATAATTTTTTTTTTATTTTTAATTTTTTTTTTGTTTTGTTGTTTTTTAATGATTTTTCATGATCTCTGAAGATGTAGGAATCATTAAAAATCATTAAAAAAACAAAAAAATATTAAAAAAAAATTAAAAATTAAAAAAAAATTATTAAAAAAAAACTGTAAAATACCTGTTAATCCTTAAATGATAATATTACGTACGAGTGAGTATGTATAAATTTAGACACACTTAAGTATGATTAATTGTTGAGGTTAAGGAACTTTTTTGCCCAAAAAAAAACACATTTTTAAAAATATATACTCTCGTACTCATATATACTCGTACTTACCAGACTACGATGGGTCGGTCGTCGATCGGTCGCCGGTCACTCTCCGGAAATACACACAGTCAGCGTTTGACTAATTTGAAAATTTATTACAAAAACTTTCCTGCTCAGCAATTGTTGTATTGTATTAAAAAGTTTATTTTTCAACAGAGCTACGTCGAAAATGAGTTCAAATTTCATGTAATTATTTTTTTTTTTTTTAATATTTAAAGTTTAAGGCATCATTGTCTCGAAAGTATGTCTCGCAGCTCGCATTGCATACGATAAAAGTCAGCATTAACATTTAATTTATGTCGTTTTATAGTTATTGTGCGAGTAATTTTTTTCCTCTTTTGACATTTTCCAATACGTTTAGATAGCGTCGTCGTCGTTGACGTCGATTCTAGAGTCTTTAGCTGCCTTTTTTGACTTTTGTACACATTTCGCAAAACAAAAACCGTTCGCTAAGACACAGCGGCAAATATTTTCCGTAGTAAATACATACACAAACGTTATTTATTTTGGCTGACTGTCAATTTACATCAACGTGTTAATCCTTACAACGGTTCGGACGGCCTTTCACCGAATCCCGGCAGCAGCATTTCATTTAATTAATTCTGTTTAAACGTTAACTCGATGGTACTCGTACTGACGTTATTCTGCTAAACACTATTGTTGACTTAAGGCCACATTTTTTGCTATTGCTCACACCTCACTGCTAAACAGTTAAGTCAATCGCTCAATCTCAGTTCGGTTCGTTTGAGGAAAGAAGATCATGCCACCGTCGCCGTTGCCGCACTTGCAACCAATTCAGCCGGCCGCTGATCGTCAACTGTTCAGGTTGCTCGAGACGTTCGTGGCAGGTAAGCTGCTTTCCTTGGTTACAGCGCTGCTAGCTCCGCTTTAAGCCTGCGATCGGCCCACGAGTTACTACGTGCGGTCGACTGTCACGCTTGCCTTTCGTTTTACAACTTAGCTGGTTGCTGGTGAATTCCGTGGCTTTTGTAACTTTTTCTCTCACCGGCAAAGCGTAGATCTCGCTATCGAACACACACACAAACACTAGATTCTTGTGTTAGTAAGTAATAAAGTTAAGCTCTTGCGATGAGAGAGTGTCGAACGTATGGTGTTTTCTTTCTAACGCGTACACCTGTGCGAAAGGGAGATACATACCTATGTACGTATGTATGTAGATCTTCGCCATCATCAGGTGTTCAACAAAGCGTGACTTCGTGATCGTCATCGTATATACTATATCGTTCGTGTGTGTGTGTGTGTAAAAAGTTGGTGTTGCGTTCCATCAACAGGTGCATGTCCTTATTGCCATCGCATTTTGACTAAATGCTTCTCATTCTTTAGTGCATGCGCGGCGCTCTTTCTCTCTCCCAAACGCGTTTGCTCTCACTTAGTATGTTCATTCGTTCGTACGTTCGTTCATTCGTTCATTCGTTCATTCCTTTCTTCAGTGCAACATTTTGCATTTAGAATTTTATCAAAATAAGTTTTCGGTAGACTTTTTAGGTTTAAACAATCTATCGCTTTTGTCTAAATATAGACTCCTTTAGACACTTTTTAGCTTTTCAGGTCTCTTAATAGAAATTACCAAATTAATGGTAATAACAGACTGTTTTCTGTTTATAGCTCCTAACTGTTTAGAAGCTTTAAAGTATTTATAGCTTCTTGTCTCTATGTTCTCTCTGTCTTCTGCCTATATATTGCTCTCTTTTTCTACCTCTACCTCTCTATGTAGAGAGGTTTTGAGATTCATTGCTTGTTCATTCATTCATTGTTATAATTTTAATTATTTTTAAACGCATTTTTAACACCAGAGACCACCTGTTTTGATTACTCACTCACTCACTCGGCCATTAATTAGCAATTTTTTCAGGGTCTAATGCACGTAGTCGACTAAGCAGCCCCTTCTTTTTTATTGTGGATCTCCTTTAGGTGATGATTTTACATGGTCCTTGAGTCTCCAATTTCTGGCTCAATAAGTTAAAGCCAAAATCGTTTCGAGAACCACAGTTTAAGAAGCTATGGTCTAATTCATTTCTTCCCCTCCAGTTCCCTCTCCCTCTCTCTCTCTCTCTCTCTCTCTCTCTCTCTGCCACTCTCTGCCACTCTTTTATTATCTCTTATGATTTCCTCATCAACTGCACACTTTAAGGCGTTGAATGAATTTTAAGAGAAATTTTAGTTAGCCTTCTCCCTTCGTCCCTTAAATGCTAACGTGTTCTGCGCCCCCCCCCCCCTCACTTTCACCCTTCACTTTTTATAAACTGTCAACTTATTTTGGGGCTTTTTCGCTGCCCGCTTCTTCACTTGACTCCCGCTCTGTCGCTCTGTTCTTACAAATTTCAGTTTAAATTAGATTTTTTCTTTGTTGCTTTTGTTCTTAATTTTGCTTTTAGCCTGTTTTGTGTTTACGACTGTGTATGTGTGTGTGTGTGTGTGTGTGTGTACATTTCGTACCTTTTATTAACCCTGTTTTTTGTTCGATTTATTTCACTAAATGCGATTAAATGAACACTAAATGCGATTAAATGAACAAAAAAAAAATAATGCTAAAATTTAGACAAAGGATTAGGCAAAAATTTGAAAAATTGATGTAAAACATCAGGCTTAATAATAATATTATTGTTTTTAAACAATTATTAAGTCTGATGTTTTAGGTCAATTTTAGAAAAAATCTAAAAATTAGACAAAGGAAAAAAAAATTGACGTTAAACATCAGGCTTAATAATTGTTTAAAAACAATAATATTATTAATATTATTAAGCCTGATGTTTTATGTCAATTATTTTGTCTAATTTTTAGCACTTATTTTTTTTCTTGTTTGTCTGTATAATTGTCAATTTATGTATGTTACGACTATCTTCATACTACCAACAACTGTACATTACATACTTACTGTTTTAAGAATACATTTTTAAAACAATTTTTCACGCACGGAAAAATTCATTACGAGTTTTTTTGGAAAAAACTATGACTATATGTCAATAAATTTTACTGTAATTATACGCAAATAAGTTCGTGCTATTTATAGTAGTACGAGTATGTGTTCCGTCAACATCAGAGACAGCAATTTTTTCTGATTGATTTATGCACCTTGAATAATTTTCTTTCTCCTTCTAATTGTGCGGCTGTTTTTGTGCGGTTTTTTATTTTGCACCGGGCAGGCAGATGATTTGAAAAGCATTCCCGAAACAAATTTCATTACTTTTCGTAGAAATGGGAATAGAAAATGGGAGAAAAAACTGTTAACTGTTTGCTATTGCTATTAGTAATACTAACGGTTGTTGCTGCGGTCATTTGGAAAAAAAAAATTGAAAATCTTCCTGAAAAATCGTACAAATGGAAATGGAAGTAAAGATATATGTACCTACTCGTACAGAAATTTTCAACAATTCTTCGTTAAAGTAAATTAATGAAGTCGTCTTGAATATAAATCTTAAAATCTCTTTAGATCTTGAAAAAAACACGAATAGCATTAGAGCAAAAATGTGTCTACTAAAATAAGTCTACATACTTTGTCATAAAGACAAACTAATGTACTTCAGCAGCAGCAAAAACTCCGATAGCTCTAGAGATATTTCTCTCTAAACTAATAAAAAAACTATACAATATATAAAAACCAAACAACTACCGCGAAATATGAATATGGATCAACTGAGTCATCAACTAGTGCTGCATCGGGCGGGCCGTGCCGCGCCGCGCTGTCCATTAAATCTAACAATGATATTCTTCAATTGATGATATTCTCTCTCATAATACACTCTCAAGTATTAAACCGAATTGTATTGTTGTATTTGTTGTTTTTCCTTCTAAATTTTTGTTTTTAATTATATTTTTAATTTTGTTATTGTTATTTGTTATTTGTTATTGTAGATACAAACTTAAGCTTATTACAAATAAAGCAAGTAAGAGTCGGCCTGGTCGAAGCTCGAACAACCCTACACTCGCACACTGTCGCATTGATAATGAGGCGGTGCGGTGACGCCCATTTTCCTCAACATCTACAAAGAGAGTAACAATTTGTTGTCTATTTTTTCACTATGTTGAAATTCGGTTGTTTTTTTTTTTTTGCTTTTCTCTGCAAAAACCTCGATATACAATATAGTAAACTAGTAGGCGGTTCACGCCCATTTGTGTGGCAAGATTACATTTTCCAATGCGGTAGGTACACTCGGCAATAGAATTATTCGCCTGCCCAACGGAACTACAACCTGATTTAATCAGTTCTAAAAACGAATGATTTTAACTCTACTCTAAAAAAATAGGCGTGACGCTGGTCCGATTTTCGCCCGATTTTTATTGCCAATTCATTATTGTGATGTCGGAAAATATTTCATGACGATACCTCTATTCGTTCGCCTGTAATCGTGATTTCCACCAACAGACGGAAAGCGCGGTCAGCAGACATCAGATGGACAGACAGACAGACGGGCAGACGGACAGATATGGCTTTCTGAGCAAGAATATACATATATAAATTTATGTTATAAAACAACACACTGAATATACCTACTCTTCGGGTGTAGGGTATAAAAAGTCGTCGAACAAGCAGAATAAAGGTGATTTTGAAATACATATTTTTTTAACTGCACTAAAACTCGTTGGATAAAGGGAAAGGGAAGCAAAGTAAGCAAAGAAGAGTGAAGAAGTAAAGAGAAGAGAAGGGAAGAGAAGCGGAGAGTATGAAACTAGAGAGAAGGGCACACACAATAGCTGAAAATTTTGCAATGAATTTGTGTACATACTCGTATTAGTAGAGCATTGTTAAGCAACAACAAGCAAACAGACAACAAACAACAAAACTATTAAAAGTAGTTAAGCAAAAAAAAAATAGTCTTGCGAAATTAAAATTTTGTTTAAAAAGAAATTTTTGATTACGTGCAGTTTTGAAATGTTAAAATCAATGCATTATTATTTAGAATGGAATTGGTAGAAGTTTGAGAAGAAGAAAGAAGACAGAACGTCGAACGACATCATGCGTCGTCGCGAGAGTTAAGACACTTTTAAAACACTTTTAACCGTTTAAAGATCTTTAGACGGCGCCATTAAGAGCTAATTGATCGAAAGAACTAACTAACAACGAATGAACTAATTCATCTGATAATTCATCTGATTTAGGGCTAATTTCACAAAGTCCAGTTAAGTCGGCTAAACGGGACTTTTAAACATCAATTTGTAAGAGATTTTGATGTTTGAAAGTAACGTTTCGAACTCCAGCGGACTTTGTGAAATTTACTTTTAAAGTGTAGAAAATTTATTTGAATTTAAAATGTTAACTTTCAGCCATTTTAGACTTTAACGTTTTTAGTTTATTTTTTTTATTTTAGAGTTAAAAGAGTTCAAAATACAATAACTAGAACTATAACTAACTAAAACCAGTTCGTTTAGCGTTTTTAAAAGCATTTTAAAATGTACCTTAAAAATTATATAAAATAATACAGCTTATAAAAATAGTGCTGAGAGATTGTGGAGATATCGTATATCTTTATAACGTTAGGTGTAAAGTCAGTCAACTCGACCGATTTTAATTATTCATCCACCACCAAACAATTCATTATAACTTTCACAATGAACGACAGAACAGCCTACTGTATACTTACTGCCTTCCTTATATATACAGCCTTCCTTATATATACAGCCTTCCTACAATATACGAGACATATACAGTCTCTGGCCGTCATGGTTCGCTGGCCACAACGTACATATATACGTTATCGTGAACCTCATGAACCTGCATCGAAATGAATCCACATTATTTCAGTTTTAATTTAAGTTTTTCATTTTTTATTTTATCGCCTTTGTTCTGTTTTAGCTGAAATTGTAGGTACATACGGAGTATGTACAATATATATTATAAAATATATTGTTATCACAAGTACCTAAAAAACTTACCCTTTCTGTTTAGATGATGGTTTTTATCTATAACTCTCTATGAACATTTTTTAAGGCACTCTTTTCATGTCATGGCGTAGAATTTTAAATAGATTCAATTCTTTGGTAAATAAAACAAAGAACTATGAAAGTTTTCTGCGTACAGAAGTTTACCTTCCTGTTTGTTGGTAACTTTAGGTTATTGCCAGGGCAGCGCACTAAAAACTTAGTCTGTCTCTATAAAACACATACATCTTTTTTTACTTTGAGACGGAATGGCATGCCGTCTGTTAAAGTAGACGATATTATAATGCTCTGGAAGATGACAACAACAACAACAACAACAACAGCCACTGACCGAAGAAGCCACTGACCAGTGTCGATGCGCACCTGCGGTGTAACTCTCAGGTGTTAAGTTTAATCTCATATACAAATTCCAGATTGTTGCGGAAGATGGGTCATCGCTGACGAAAGAGGAGAGCATGATCTCACGTACACAAAACTAAATTGGTATAAAGTGTGGAGGAAGGAAGGAACTGCCCTTCATACAGAAATAGAAACAAAAAGGTGGAAAAAGCAAGCAAAGGGCCAATGACCAGAAGGTCTCTAGAACACTGCAATAGTAGCTAAAAATTTTTTTTTTGTTTTATTATTATTATTATTATTATTATTATTATTATTATTATTATTATTATTATTATTATTATTATTATTATTATTATTATTATTATTATTATTATTATTATTATTATTATTATTATTATTATTATTATTATTATTATTATTATTATTATTATTATTATTATTATTATTATTATTATTATTATTATTATTATTATTATTATTATTATTATTATTATTATTATTATTATTATTATTATTATTATTATTATTATTATTATTATTATTATTATTATTATTATTATTATTATTATTATTATTATTATTATTATTATTATTATTATTATTATTATTATTATTATTATTATTATTATTATTATTATTATTATTATTATTATTATTATTATTATTATTATTATTATTATTATTATTATTATTATTATTATTATTATTATTATTATTATTATTATTATTATTATTATTATTATTATTATTATTATTATTATTATTATTATTATTATTATTATTATTATTATTATTATTATTATTATTATTATTATTATTATTATTATTATTATTATTATTATTATTATTATTATTATTATTATTATTATTATTATTATTATTATTATTATTATTATTATTATTATTATTATTATTATTATTATTATTATTATTATTATTATTATTATTATTATTATTATTATTATTATTATTATTATTATTATTATTATTATTATTATTATTATTATTATTATTATTATTATTATTATTATTATTATTATTATTATTATTATTATTATTATTATTATTATTATTATTATTATTATTATTATTATTATTATTATTATTATTATTATTATTATTATTATTATTATTATTATTATTATTATTATTATTATTATTATTATTATTATTATTATTATTATTATTATTATTATTATTATTATTATTATTATTATTATTATTATTATTATTATTATTATTATTATTATTATTATTATTATTATTATTATTATTATTATTATTATTATTATTATTATTATTATTATTATTATTATTATTATATTGGTTGGTTTAGTGTGGTTGCACGAATGTAGGTTTTGCTTTTCCGGCCATACTCGTATTAAACTTTAATTTTTTTATCTACTTAGATTTATTAATAATCTTTGAATTTTCTAAAATTTAATTTAATTTTAAATTAACTTTAGTTAATTTAATTAATTTTAGTTTAGTCCCTTTTGTCTGCCTAATTTCTACAGCCGCCGTTTGTAGAGTACAAACTATTTACTACACTACGTTTTTATGATGTGCTTTTTTGAAATGTTAGTCATTCGAAAAACACGTCTACTTTTTTCTTGTTTTTTTCAAAATTTATGTATATACAATTATTTCTTCAAGTTCTTGTAGATATTTACAAGAGTACTGCGAGAGTACCTCATGGCGAGCGCATAATTAGCCCACCAAATAGGGGCAGTTCGGTGCTTCTGTGACGAGACGAGACCGGCACAAGATGAGACCAGCATAGACGAGACCGACCAGATATGCATATGACAAGACCCAGCCAGCCCAACCCGGTCGGTCGTCCCTACTTTGGAATTTTTCAATTATCATTGCGTCTGAGAATAGAAATTGCACAATTTAATTGAAATTAAGGCTATAGAGTATGAAATATCTATGAACAAAATAAAATAATATGGCAAATTATCTATGTAGGTATGTATGTCTTTCTTTTACTCATAGGTTGTCATGTCCCATTGCCGAAGGCATAAATAGTTAACGTTTAATTATTTTTTTTGCTTTTTCCTTCGGCGTTTTTTTTTCTAGGAATACAAATTATTCAAGCGCTTACCAGCGAATAAAATGTTTCACGTTATTGAAGAAGTATCGTACAATACAATAAAATTGTTGGCTTATAACTTATTAACATGGAATATGTACATATGTGTTCATTTCTACTACTTTCGAACTACTTCCTTCATTATCATTCAATCCCTGAAAAAGTAACTATGAATTATAAATGTGTTGAAAATGTTTTGAACAAAAATGTACGAAATTTTCTTTGGGCTAAACAGATGTACAAGAGTTTCAGCCGAAATTGTAACTACTCGTAATTATAAAACATTTTATCATTAGTCTTAATCTTTAGTTAGTCATTAGTTAGTTTAGTTAGACATTAGTCATTAGTCGGTAGTGTTAAGGTCGATAGTGTTGTAGTGTTATATGCATTTTGTAAATATTGCAACAGTCTAGTAAAACCTATATTCATCCTATGAAAATATGTACCATTTACAACCGTTTTACAATCATTGTAAAAGTTACTTAAACTTTGTGCTTTAGCTTTTCTAATCTTGTGAGAAGTCTGTAAAAGGTCTTAGCGCTTTCTGCTAACTATACTCGATAAAACCTGGTAAAGGTTAGAGAAGTCTTCTGAAGATTACAGAGATATAACGATGGGCAATAACTCTACACAACTGGATGACATCAAAATCCAAAGTGTTACAGAAAACAGTCAGTTTCTAAATTAAACTCAACCAGAGAGCAGGAATCGATCATAATTTTCTTCTAACCTCAAAAATTCTCGGGGTTTTTTTGAGGTTATAAGGTATTTCCTATTTTATCTATTTTAGTTTTATTTCGTGCTAAGATTATTTAATGAGATAACTATTTTATCAGTTGTCAGTTGTTATATAAAGCTATTATTTTAATGTTTTGTTATTTCTGTTATTGTTGAAATTTTATTAGTTTATGGATTTAGCATTTTTTGCTAAATATTTTCTACTATTTCCTCCATTGCTTTTAATGAACCCAAATCAAAAAATAAAGGAAAGGGATGTTTTTTTTGTAGAAGAATATTTCATGTTAGATCTAATTATACGATATAAACCAGCCGCCGCCACCTTCTGCTTTTCACACATAATTAAAGCCGGGCGCGGTGGGAAAGGACTCGCTGGAATGGAATGCCGCCGAAATGAGGGTTAAGTTAGGCCTGTGGGAACCGCTCTTGCTCTATGAATAATTGTTTGAGGTTTTTAAGAATATTTAATAGCCTTTTTTTCTTCCTTCCTTCCTTCCTTCCTTCCTTCCTTCCTTTCCTTTTTTCACTCCTGTCCTCCTTTTACTATTTTTAAAATATCTTTATTATCGTCATCATCATCATCACCATCCACAGTCATTGTCATCGCGGCTATTGTGACTGCTTCATTTCATCTGTAAACCATTGTCATCGTCATCGTCACCATTATCATCATCATCATCATCATCATCATCATCATTACGCACACCATTATTACTCTCATTATCATTAGCTAAACAAATGGCGTGGCGAAATGTCAAAACAACTCGGCTGGACTTCTTTTCACCAAGAATTCATTCTTACCGTCTGCGGTCACCGTCTGGTCCGTCGTCCGTCGTCCTTCACCATTTGGTCGTCTCTGTTGTTTGTGTCTTTTCGATTTTTGGATTGGATTTGTGATTTTTTAATAACAACAACAACAACAACAACAACTTTTGCATCTCACACTCAGCTGCACTGATTATTGTCGTCACCATT
The DNA here is from genome assembly GCA_949752815.1 of Conops quadrifasciatus. Classification (NCBI taxonomy): domain Eukaryota; kingdom Metazoa; phylum Arthropoda; class Insecta; order Diptera; family Conopidae; genus Conops; species Conops quadrifasciatus. The sequence continues at coordinate 15,051,696 of OX457080.1, read as the reverse complement.
GTTGTTTTGATTGTTGTTGTTGTTGTTGTTGTTGTTACTACTGCTACTCCTGTTATCTCTTTCATCGATTTTCTGCTTCTGTTGTTGTTGTTGTTGTTGTTGTTTTGTTGTTGTTGTAAGTGATGATGTGTTTTTGTGGTTGTTTTGTTGTTGTAGTAAGTGGTGATGTGTTGTTGTTGTTGTTGTTGCTACTACTACTGTTGTTGTTGTTGTTGTTGTTGTTGTTGTTGTTGCTTTGTTGTTGTTGTTGTTGGTGTTGTCAGTGGTGGTTTGTTGTTGTTGCTGTTGTTGTGTTTGTTGTTGTTGTAAAAATGAAGTGTATGCTGATGAGTTGTATTGTTGTTGTTGTAAGTGATGACGTGTTGTTGTGGTTGTTTTGTTGTTGTAGTAAGTGATGATGTGTTGTTGTTGTAAAAATGAAGTGTATGCTGATGAGCGCCGGTGTGCGCGCGCGCGTGTGTGTGTGTGTGTGTATATGTGTGTTTTTCTGTGTGTTGTTGTTGTTGGCGCTCACAGAGCTAACCGAGATTTTTGTCGGATGTACCACAAGACGACTGTGACATGTTGCCGCAAATGATTTATGAGCTCAAGATTTCAAAAATGTGATTGAAGACGAAAAAGCAAGTGTTTGTTGGATTGATATTTTTAGCATCTCGCTTGCAATGAATGCATTTTAATATTTGATATTTTTGTAAAGTAAATAAACACACAAATTTGTTTATTTATTTATTAAAAAACTTAAATTTTATTAAATTATAAAATAAACTTAAATATAGGCACTAAAAACTAAAGGTCTATAGCAAAAAAAAAAAAAATTAAAATAAAAAAAATAAATACAGAAATAAATAAATAAAAACTATGTTGAAAGTGAATGCTCGAATAGATCGAAATTTATCGAGCTGTACGTAAAAATGGGCGTCATCCAGCCACTTTTTCATTAGCGATTTCATAGCTTAAAAAGACCTCTCCCAGAAGGGTAAAAAATTTTACTTTTAAAAGCCAATTACAGGGTGCGCCGACATCTTTTATGTCGGTATGTAAATATTGAATAACTTTAACATTTAGCAACCGATTTATTTAAGTAAACATATTTTTGAAATGTCAATTCAGTACAATTAGGTACAATATTCACACTGAAACAATGTGCCGAAATACTCCTAGTGATGCTCGATAAAAGTGATAGAAAACGCAGCAAAAAGGGCACATTTTGCTGTGGCCCATTAAGGCGGCCACTTAATTGATAATGTACACAAAAACAATTGGAAATATGTTATAAAAAACCAAATTAAATAGAAATAGCTTATATATAAAAAACGGTTGTTTTTTTTTTAAATTATTCAATATTCACATAACGACATAAAAGATGGTGCAGCCTGTACATAATGGTTTCAGCAATCCATCATACTCGTAGTATTTGTAATATTTAACATTACTATAACATTAGTAGTACGAGTATACTCGTAGGTATATTCTTTTATTGGAAAAAAAAAACCATAATTATATTGTTAATATATAATTTTTTTTTAAAAAAACAAGTTCTCTATATTTAATACATTTTTAATACATTGTAGGTACAAAAGAATCATCAACGGAATATCAACGTTTCTTGGCAATTGGCAACGCTTCGTTTCTCACCCCAATTCATTCATTTTCATTCATTCATGCATTCATTTGGGCAACAACAACTGTAGCAACTACAACAACAATCACAAACAACAACAACAATAAGAACATGTACATATAGCGTTTGCTATTCGTTGGTCATAAATCTTTAGCTTTGCTTTGTGTCTTGGACTGGATTCGGCCGTCATCCGTCCACAACAACAACAACAACACCATCACCAGCAGGGTTAACAGTAGCAACAACAACAACAAAAACGTTGAACTCATTAGGCAACAACAATTGCCGCCAATATAGAGTCGTCTGTGGTATGTTGTAGTTCTTGGTACCATTCATTGCACCGAGAGTGAGTGCAAAGTCAGCAACAGCAACAGGTTGCGACACTGGACGTTTCCCACTCGCGTTACCACATCGCACGCTATACCACATCGTGGTATAGACTAACAAGAACTATGATTTTTTTTTTTTGTTCGTTCACCTTCGCTTCGAACACTTGCTGTTGCCGCTACTATGCTTTTTTCTTGCTCCGGTGTTTTTTTTTTTTTTGTTTTTCCTTCGGTTGTCTTTTTTTTTTTTTCTCCTTACTTCTCTCTCTACGCTCTAGGAGAAGAAAGGGTCGTTCAGTTGGGTTCAGTTCGGTCCGTCTTTACTCTGCTGACGTAGCCTTATCTCGCTACTAAGTTTCCTAAACTTAGTTCGTTTTATTTTTTTGCTCTGATTTTCTGCTCCGTTGAACTTAATGTTTTGTGTTTCATCGACCGATGCGATGCGATGCGCCAGCATGAATCACATCGTATCGCATCGCATCGCATCACTTCGCGCCACGTCATGTTACGTTACATTACGTTACGTTGCCATCATTTAGATCAGAGCATATTTTAATAATCAAATCGTACACTTTGTCGATACTGTACCTACTTTCTTTTTGTATCTAGATCGCAACGTAGCAGGTACTTCCTGCTGCTTCACTTCATTCTTAAAGGCCTTTTTTCTAATAGTTAGTTGCAGCCAAGTTTATGTTCATGTTGTTGTTGTTGTTGTTGTTGTACTCGTACTTCTTTCCGCTGCTCAACCAACAACAGGTGCCTGTTAGCACCGCTTTCCTTTGGCCAAAATGTGTTATTACCACACAAAACTGACAAGACTGTACCTCGCCGAAACTCGGCTCCGTTCAGCCGAGCCACATTCATCAACAATGTATGACCTAAAGCAGCAGCAGCAGCAGCGACAGCGACAGCGACAGCGACAGCAACAGCAGACACTCTTCTAATGTTGCGTTGACTTCGAATCCGTCAAGCTCAAGTGAGCACACAGCAGGCCGTGCTTTAGTAGGTACCTCGTACTCGTACTCGTACTCCCGGTAAAATGATCTTCATCATCATCATTATCACTATCATTACTATTATATCCATTGACATCCTCGGAACAAGTGGTTGTTTTTTTTTTTTTTTGGGAATTAAGACTCTTCAGGGACTCTTCGAGACTTCGAGACCGAAGTTAATAAACTTTTCACAAAGACTCTGAAAATCGGCGAAAATCAAAGCATAGACGAGTTGCTGAGGAATGCGTTGAATTTGCACGAGGGCAACGAAAGGGGGAGGGGGGAGGGGGAAGGGCGCGCGGAAGGGGCCCTTTGTGTAAATTAGAACTCGCATTTCTTGCCAATTTTTGCTTCACACTTTACACTTCTGACGACAATTCTTCAGATCGTCGTCGCTCAGGCAAAAGAGCTAAAGTTATTTGAGCATATTTTTGGGACCGATCAGCCCATCAGCCCGAATTCCATCAGCCCCCACTAAATTTTGATTTGGGGACAAATCGGCTTCTGCGATGTGTCGTTTTCAGTAACTTTTTTCCTGCTATAGACTTTTCTGCAGTTTTCTAGATTTACTGTTGTTTTTTTTTTTTTTTTAATTCTTGTTTTATTTTAAAGGCGTGAATTAATTTCCATAAGAAAATTATTTTCGGGTACAAAAGTCCACGTCCACGTCGCTTCGTATACGGCCAAACAATCACATACCGACATAAAAGATGGCGCACCCTATATGTATGTACGTACGCCTACCACCAGCTCTAACAATGCATGATATAAAAATACCGCACTATTTAGTATAGTATTTATTCGATGATTTTTTTATCAAACTTTCTGCCGTACAAATTTTACATTTTTTTAACTTATAGTTACAATCTTCTTTTTCATCTATTTTTTACCTCTAATCATAATGAAGGTTCTTCAAAGCTTCCAATTTTTACTACTCGCAAATCAGTCACTCTCAGCGACTGACTGACTTCCTGGTACAGTGCCGACCCATCAGACCGATCCGCACGTTGTGCATAACGGCCGTTGTTGGCTCGCATTGGCGACAATGATCTTCATAATTTCATAGTATTTGAACACTATAATTTTTTCAAATTTCTGATTACCAAGCGGAACGAAATACCCCCCAACAACAACAACAACAACCAACAAACACCAACTGCACCGCGTACCTAATGGCCCCCACCATTCTTCTGATTGCTACTTCTTAGGCATATTTCTTTGGTATGTTTTGCGGACTCGCTTCGTATAATCAAAATGTTTGCGCATGCGCAACCGCGCATCCCAACAACTTTTATTTTATGAAACGATTTCAATTATTACACCTGTGTAGCGAGCGCGTGCGCCATTCTGGTAGAAATCTTCCATCTTTTTTTTCGTTCTTCCCTTTCTACACTGTGAAAAATTATTGTTATAAAATGCATGTATTTCAAAATAGAATACTTGTACCTACATACAGATTCACACCGATTTTGTTGTAAAATTTATAACACTTCATTGTATAAAATTCGGTAATTCGGTACAAAGCTGATTCATCGCAAGCAATTCATCGCAAAGCAATTTATCGCGCAATTCAATCGCGCGATTTTCAAAATAAATTTTTCTACTTTGGCTCGCGATAAATTTTTTTGCGACAATTTGCTGCGCGATGAATTACTGTGCGATGAATTTGTCTTGCGGTAAATTTGTCTTGCGATGAATTGCTTGCAATGAATCAGCCTAGAATCATAAAATTCTATACAATTTTTGGTATAAAAAATGGATTTTGGTATAAAGAATGGAAAAAATTTTATTTGGAAATTTGTTTAAAAATTTGTTAGATTTTTTTTTGGAATAAAAAAGCTTAATAGAAAAAAAAATTACGTAGGTATATATATAAAATTTATACGAAACTTTTGTGTACATAAATTTAAAAAAAACCAAATGTTATAAATAGGTTTATAGAATTTTTAGAGTGTACTGTTTTTTCTACTTTTTTTTCAAGAGGAGTAAGAAAAAATTATGAACGGCAAATTTATTTTTTCTAAAGCTCATTATTTCCTAGAAAAAGCAACTAAGCGAGGGTTCCTCTACTCTTTTTCCACAATACATACATATATTCATGAATGGGGTCACTGAACTGTCTGCTGATCAGTAAACTGAATAATAATAATAATAATAAGGATGATGATAATAATGATGATCATGATGATGATGATGATGATGATGATGATGATGGTGCCTTTAGTTTAGGTATTGTAACTTATAAATTTTATCTCATAACCGTGTTTGGACTTTTTTTTAGATACGTCGAAGTAAGAATATCAGAATTTTATTTTTTTTCCTCCTCATCCGCGAGGATCACTCAGTTCACTCGAAGTAATCACTTCTTTCTATTCTTTCTGATCTTCATCTGCACAGCCGAGTAGAAACTCGGAGCGTACCTACAGCTCACGCAGCTTTCATTTTTTTCTTTTTTTTTTTGTTTTACTTAATTTAAACATTAGCGGCTAATTTTTATTGTGTGCAGAGAAAGCACATCTAAAACACTTACTTTATCTGCCGTGAAAATATCAATAATCAGTTGTTAATTGCTCTTACTAAGCACTTATCGTACAGCAGCTACCAGCAACAATTACGAGCTGCAGCTCCATCTCGAGCTCTGGCTCTGGCCCTCCAGGTGCAACCAATGCAGGTCGATTGCGCGCACAATGCGCACCTTCGTTGCCATTCGAAAATCCATTGGTACCGCAGACCTTTCAGTATTTCATCGCTCAATCTTTCGTTCGTTCGTTCATCCATTCGTTCTATCTTATATATTGATAGATTATTGGCTTCATTGACGCTGAAAGACCAAAAGAGCCAAGAGAAATCATATAAATCTACAATTACAAGTTTTCATATGGAGTATGGCTGACTGACCATGACCATCACTTTTGATAACTAAACCATAAGATCATTTAATAACGATTATTGTCTAATCGACAGCCGATTTTTCGGTTAATCTGTTGAGCTGATTATTCGAGAGGTTTGTAAGCACTTTCAAGACTTGCTTACGGACATTACAGACGAAACACAACAAGTCTTATGCTGATCGTGATCGCTTGCTTATGCCACGAAAGTCCATTTCTTTCCTTTCATTTATTTTTTTGTTTTTAAATTTGAAAGCATTTTACGCCTTTATTTTATAAAAGCGAATAAAGATTATAAGCTAATCGGAAGGGTCTATGGGTCAGTTATTGTACATACTTCACTTGCTTTCCTTTTATCTCTGTGGATTTTGGAATAATGAGAAAAATTAACTAATAAAGGCAATAGTTAAAAATTATAAAAAAAAAAAATAGTTAGAAATTATAAAATGCGTTCAATCGCAGAATGATTTTAGGAAACCATTTTCCATGATTACGAAAATCTTTTTAACCACGATCATCCTGTATTAGCCTCAGTGATGACGATGATGATGATGCATTTTAGTTATACCAGACCATGATAAAGCTATAAAGTAATGAAGAAATTAAATAAAAGCTTTGTGTTTTTTTTTAATTATAGTTAGTTATATTACAGGTTCGTCACATTAAATTCAGCCTTTTGCAAATCAAATTTATCCTTTTGCAAATCAAATTGATCCTTTTGCAAATCAAGTATAAGGTTTTCCAATAGGGACGGGTCGATGTTGATAGTCTGTGGCGGCTCTGTTTTTTTTGACCGCTTCTGTCAAATCTATTTTTTATAATTTAGACAGCCATGCCAAATGCCATCGTGCCACCATGTAATTGTTACACGATTGAGCAACATGCACAAATGACAAAAATATTGACAACAATATCGACCCGTCCCTATTGGAAAACCCTAGACTTTATTTTCAAGGAGGTAAATTTGATTTGCAAAAGGGTGAATTTGATATGCAAAAAGGTGAATTTTATTTGCAAAACGATGAATTTGATTTGCAAAAGGGTGAATTTATTGTGAAAATTCTGTAGAAGGCAAAAATTCGACCATAGGGTGACTTCGGTGTTAAGAGGGTGAATTCGAGGGGGCAAAAAGTGAATTTGATTTGCAAAAGGATGAATTTGATTTGCAAAATCGTATATTTGATATGAAAAAGGATGAATTTGATATGCAAAATGGTATATTTGATATGCAAAAGGATGAATTTGATTTGCAAAAGGGTGAATTCAATGTGAAAACCCTTTAGAAGACAAAAACATTACTTCTAGGGGTGACTTCGGGTTAAAAGGGGTGAGTTCGATGGAGCAAAAAAATAAATTTGATTTGCAAAACTATGAATTTGATTTGCAAAAGGGTAAATTTATTGTGAGAAACCTGTAGAAGACAAAAATATTACTTCTAGCGGTGACTTCGGGTTGAAAGGTGTGAGTTCGAGGGGGGAAAAGGGTAAATTTGATTTGCAAATGGATAAATTTGATTTGCAAAAGGGTGAATTCAATGTAAAAAAACCGGTAGAAGACAAAAAGGTAAATTCAATAAAAAATAAAACTAAAATTAAATCCAGATACCTTGCAAAACATGTTCCAAAGAACCGCATTGTCGGTAACTTCTAACCTCTTACTAGATCTTTTCTTCGAAGCAATGCTCGTCAAAATTTATTATCGCAGCAAGATCTTAAAAGGAAACCAACGCAACAACCGGCACAACCGACACAACCGACACAACCAACCAACCAGCCAACCAACTGACCAAAAACAGTCACCGCGCCACTCAACACTTTTGGAAGAATTAGTTAAATGTTACCGAAAAAGATGTTACCTTCCAAATGACAAAGTTAGGCTGAAAAAAATGTAATTAAAAATTAAAGCAAAAAAAAAAGATAATATATTGTCAACAACAAGACTAACTGACTGACTGACTGACTGACTGACTGACTGTGTTGGTCTGAATGAAATGTTCTCATTGTAGGTTTTTGATAATTTTTATGGTGACCACCAACAGACGCGGGCTAGCTCTAGCAGCTACCGTAATGTTAAACGACAAAAGGGGCCCGCAAAGAAAAGGCATGATGAAAACACTTCAGGTTGAAATTACATAAAGCGGTAGCAATAAAATCACAAAAACTCATCACAAAAACAAAAAGCTTACCAATTATGAAAGGTTGAAATGAAAGCAGGAAAAAAAAAAGAAAGAAAGAAAGAAAGAAAGAAGATTACCCTCCTCTCTCATAGTCTAAGAGAGGACTGAAGCCTCCTGCCGCCACTCTTTGGAAAATAGGAATTTTGTACAAGAATTATTGGAAAAGACTCTTCTGCGAAGTTCTTAGTCTTAATCTCTCCGTCTCTCACATACCGCATCATTCTCTTAAACACGCTCTGGCTGCACAAGAATGGGCACACATTAGTCGGGATCGGGAGCAATTAAGAAACCGTCTACCTGACGGAAATGAAGAAGCAAAAAGCCATAAGGTATAAAAAATTTCACAGAATTTACAAAAAAAGTGTTTTTTTTTTTTGAAAAATTGTTACAAACTAACTTCTGGTGACTTCTGAATGAGAAAAGAAAACAAAAAAAACCGCTTCCACTTTACCTTCTTCTGTTGTAGCAGTTATTGCTGTTGTTGTTGTTGTTTTTACTGTATTCAGTTTGTCATTGTTCTGTTAATGATGTCGTCTTCATATTGTTCTTCCTGTTCTTGCGGTCGTTGTTAGCGTTGTTGTTTCGTTGTTTTTGTTATTAAACCTGCCCTTAAACATCACGAGGGGGGTTGAAAGGCTCTCCAAAAATTATTCAAAGAGCGCGAAGTTATAATTAGCTGAGCCTTAAAATCAAGCGCTGAGCCTCAAACGTTGGTTGGAGTTGACCTCCGCTTGCGGCTGAGTTCTTGCATTGTTTTAAAACGAAAGAAAGAACAAATTTTTTTTTTTTAATTTACTCTTCAGAATAACAAGAGTTTAAAAACAATTATAAAAATAATAACACATCAGATTATGTATTTTTGTTATTTTAAGAAATCATTTCATATTTAAAAAAAAAAAAGAAAGAAAGATAGAAAGAAAAAGTTGAAAGCTTCCGAAATCTTGTTGAGGTTTGTGGGAAACTTTGTTGGAGAGTTTTGGTGCTCCTCGTGTTTGTTGTTGTTTTTTTTTTGGTTGAGACTGAGTGACTGACTGAGAGGGTTTTTTAATTAATTACTTTATAATTACCGTTATTCCGGTTATTGCAAGATAATATGTCTGACTTCCTTTAGACTTTTTAAACTTTTGTCGGTCGTCTTCACGGAAATTAGAAATAGTACACGAGCGAATTTTGACCCCAAGGGCTTTGCACAGTGGCACAGCTTTACACAACCCCTGAAAACTTCAAGACGCCTTGGACAAGCCCTCAACACAGACGCCTTGAGCATAATGATTTTCATTTCTCTGCGCGGCAAATTGTATTCTGCAAAACTCAGGAACGATTAAAAAGTTTCCATAAAAACGTCAGCTGATAAGAGCTAGAGACTAAATGCTTTTTTATAACAGAGCACATTTATGCCAACAGTATGCATTCGTATACTATACGTATTTATTATATATATTTATGTATATTATATGAATGTGTGAAAAAATATATACTATATATTTTGCTTCCACGATACGGACTGAAATTTAGTTGCTCAACGTTGGTTGCAGAGAAAAAAAGCCGAGTCTCTCGCGATGGAGAATACTCAAAATGAGGAATGTGAAGAAGCGTACATCATAAAAACTAAGAAGTTGGTACACATTATATAAATTCGTTAAACTCGTTCGTTATTAACTCGTTCTAAAAATGTTCACAACTTCACACCCTCACCCTTGCCTTTCTATTTTTCGCCAGACTACCGCCTGATCTCGCCTTTATGCCAACACTATGCAATGGTCATCTCGGCTTCACCGTATACGGCAATGCGATTTTCATGAATGGACTCTACAATGGCAGCGGCGGCAACAGTCGGCGCGCTCGAATTCCCAACTGGCTCAATGTGTGCGTTGTTCAGCTCGCCGGCTTGCCGTTGAACGATGCGGTCGAAAGGACCGCCTTCGATTTACAACCGCCGGTCTATGAGCTGCACTTACGAGATGGCTACTTTTGCGCGCTTTCGGCCGCGGCTCCGGATGACGGCTTCTCCGTTGAACAGCGCTGCTATGCGCACCGTTACTATACGCGTGCCTTGATTTACGAATTGATCGTGCAACGTGAGGATGCTTCGGGTAAGCTTCAATTTCAATTTAAGTACCTAATTTAAACGTTTACACGCGAATTCAACTGCGCAGCTTCTTTGGTTTTCAACTTGGTTTGCCAGCCGGGATTGCCAAGTGAAGCCTTGGACATCAGTGATGTCAAAACAGCGCCGCTACTGCGAAAGGGCGTCACCCGCAGCCGAGAAAATGAAATATTCCAACCAGAACATCGTACTGTTTTCATCGCCTTCAGCGATAATTTGGAAGCAGGTAAAGTGCTAAAAATGGAAGTTGGAGAGAGAACGCTGTATTACCGATACGTCATTAGCATCGATGAAAGCGACAGGGTGGCGCTCACCGAACTCACGGCTGGTACGTTACGTTGAAGATGGATAGAACGTGAAGAGGAATAAATATGAAATTTCTGCCTTTAGTTTTAGCCACGGCTGCGAAATCATTGCTAGCAGGGCACATCGCCGAATGGAGAAAGTTTTGGCACACATTCAGCATCGATGTCAAAGGAAATTTGGACCTCGTAGGATTCGCATTATTCTGTGAATCTCAATTATTCTTGCTGGTGCTCTCACTACGTCTTTCCTTCCTCCTAGGCACATACGATCAACGCTTCCATTTTCTACCTGGCCAACTCACTGCCAACGCTGGAGCCCCATCAACCTAATCTGCCCTATTATGGTCTAAGTCCCACCGGATTGGGACGCGGTAATCTGGCGCAAGATTACCAGGGGCACAACTTTTGGGACACAGAAATCTGGATGCTTCCTATTGTGACTCAAATGTCAACCAACTGGACTAAAGATCTTTTTCAATATCGTCTGAGGAGTTTGCCGGGTGCCGAATACAACGCCATCATGACCGGCTACAAAGGAGCAAGGTGCAGAATCTGCTAAAAAGGGCAAAACATTTTCTTATTCACGCTTTTAAGGTTCCCATGGGAAAGCGCTTTTACCGGCACCGAAGTAACCCAACCAGACTATCCCGAAGTGGCCAGACACCAGGTTCACATTTCTGCTGATATAATAATCGCGTTGCGACAGTTCTTCGCCGCGACCAACGATCGTGAGTGGCTGAGCAGCGTCGCATGGCCACTGGCGAGAAAGATTGCAAGATTTCTGGTGAGTCGCGTAGCAGAAGATCCGGCCACGCAACTCTATCACATCAAAGGTTCGCAGATTACTCGCAGACATCATCATAACATCTGTTTTGTTGTTGTTGTTGTTTGTCTTTTGTTGCTCAGATGTCATGGGTCCTGATGAGTATCACTGGCCCGTCACAGACAACGTCTACACGAATGTTGTTTTCAAAGCTGCTCTAGAGTTTACCAAGTTAGAGCTGCCTGAGAGAGTTACAGCTAGTAATAAACTTTTGCAACTCCTTGCTATTTACAGCTATTTACAACAACTGTTGTGTCCAGAAGCGGCAGCAGAAGCCACGGCTTGGAAAGATGTAGCAGCGCGTTTGACAATACTCTACGATCCGCAGTTGGACTACCATCCGCAGTATTTGGGTTATAATCCACGCATAGCGACCAAGCAAGCGGATGTCGCTTTACTTGGCTATCCCTTGCAGTTTCCCATGAACGAGTTAGCCACTTATTATAGCCATAGCACCTGAACGAGCACCTAATTTTCTGGCTTAATTTCCATCAGCTCCACTCATTTGAATGATTTGAATATCTATGCCGCCGCTACGAGCTCAACGGGACCGGCCATGACCTGGTCCATGTACTCCATTAACTATCTAGCTGCAGGAGATGCACAGAGAGCTGACTTTTATTTTCAAAAGTCCTACCAAGACTACCTCCGCTCAGAATTCAAAGTAGGAAAGTTACAGATTGTGTTGATAACTGTTTATATATGATGACACTGTTGTTCTATGTCCTCTGCCTTCCTTCACCGCCAAAACTAGGTTTGGAGTGAAACTAAAATCGGTTACGAGGGCTCGGCGAATTTCCTCACAGGCATTGGTGGATTCTTACAAGCCATTATTTCCGGCTACGCTGGAGTCCGCTTCCATCAGCAAGGTGATCGTAGTGTGATGGAAATCAAAAGCACACGCTTGCTGCCGAAAACGACGCAATTTACTATACGCGGTATGTGTGTGTGGGGCGGGAAGGGTAGAATTCTTAAACGAAGTAAGAACTTGGGGGAAATTGTTGAAACATCTTAAATTGAAGGGCTCAAATTTGCCGACGCTACCTTTAAATTATTCGTGGGAGGTGACAATAGTACTCTGGAATGTCTTTCTTTAGGAGACAACGCATTAGAACTTGAGATGGGTACATCAAAAACTACAAGCGCCATCTTTAAAGGTTACAAAAGTGAGTTGGACCTTTGAAAATTCTTGACCAATAAAGTTATATTTTCCTAAAAGATTATTGTTTATTAGTAGGTTCCAATTTTTTAATGCTTAGCGAGTAGATTTCGTGGCCTTTATATTTATGTACTTGACTTTAAACTGTTTTTCCTGTTCTTTCAGCTATCTTAACTAAGACTGTATTTATCAAAACCGTCTAATATAGTCTTCCCGTCTAATATAGTCTTCCTGTCTAATATAGTCTTCCGATCTAATATAGTATAATTACTAATACCTTCTTTCCGAACGATTTATACTCGTACTTGATAATTACGTCCTACCTTGGAATATCCCTCGCCGATATGATATGGCCTGAGACTCCAAGGAATCGCCTGAGACTCCGCCGCTACGGAATATTTACTCCGTCGCCAAACTACAGACACGATTTCATAAATTTTGCCAATATTTAGCTGTCGTTAAAATAATAAATATTTAACTAAAATGTATCATCTTTTGTTGTTTACGCATAAGAAGTGTATGGTTATAATTTTATTATTGTACGTTTATAAAATATTCCATTAAATTTAATAAGAATATATACGAATAAAGAGTCTGTATTGTTTTGAATAGTTGTGAATATGTACGAGTGTTTGCCGTTGCATACTTTACCAGTATTTGTCGTCTTTACTGATTAATTATTCGTCTTCTTCTTCTCTACTCGAAGAGAAGGTACAATTAAAGACAAAGAAAGTATAATATGGAGTAAATCCTGTGGAAATTTAAGCGAATCGACAAGTTTAACATTTTTCGAGCATTCAATGCTTTCTTTGTAAATAGTATCCAAAGGATTGGTTATTTGATTACGCCATTACTTGTACTTGGAAATCGTAGTACCGCTAACGCATGCTGCTTGCTTACCGCCACTAAGTACCACAAACGGAGCTTTCGTTTCTTTTTGTTTCTGCTGCAACATGGTAAGAGTACCCAAAGGTGTGTCGGTCGAACTCATGGTTTTCATTAACTAGAAAGCGAAACGCAAAAGATGCAATGGATTATGGAACATCTATGGTACATCACCTACCCCTTCCTGTTCCATTTTTTTCAATCGTTTTTCAATTTTATTTTTTCCCGGTCCTTTGCCGTGAAATTTGTGAGATAGATAACGAAAGGCTTCCTTTGAATTGAGAATGCGTCCATTGTCATCAATGTATTCTAGTTTAACGTTCGGTTTAAAGTTATCCTTATCGCGAAAGTCCATAATAGGGCCGGCATAAAAGCGTTCGCGCCGTCCCATTTTCTCATCTTCACTGCAATGAATGATAAATGAGCAAATATTAAAAAAAAAAGTAACGGATTGTTTAAAATATTTAGACTCAGGCGCGTACACTGCGGTCTTGTCCTCAATTGAATAATTCTTAGCTTGCAAATGTGCCATCTTGGTATTGCTCGGCCGGTTGAGATCCTCCTTCTCGAGGTAACCCTTCGATAGTGCCAAACGCAGTGCATTTGCCACCCCTGCGCCCACATCGGGCTCCTCATCTAAAATGGCCACCTCCTCCCTATCCTCGATTACCTCATCCAATTCCATGGGCTTTACAATATCTTCGGGATTTACAGAGTTCCAGGTACCAGTACTCGCTTCAGGTTCGTCCTGTTTTGCATTCGGGTGCAATAAATCGCCCGCCGTACCATTCACTTCGTAATCCATCATATCATTGGAGTCCTCGTCGCGATTTCCAGCCATTCCGTAGGTGGGTATATCTCCGAGAGTACGACAGAACTCGGCTGTAGCATTCAGCACAATGTTGCCGTCTACGCGTGTCGCGCCTTCGTCGCCAACGTCGTGCGATTCTCTCTTTACGTCTTGCTGCATGAAACTTTCCATATCCATTAACGGCGGTCTTTTGATAATATTCTCTATTTGTTTGAGTTTGCGCGCCTTGGAGAGTACGCGCTGCAGCTCATCTTCATCCTCTTGTTCCAATTTAATATCGCAACTGTGTTCCTTGACATCCGGCTGTGCATTTTCCTCATCATTACCAGAGTGTTGCGCAAGTCCTCCACGCCGATTACCCAAATGCTGATCAACCGAATCATTCGTGAATTCCAATAAATCTTCAGCCTTAAGCTTTTGTCTTAGCTTTTTAACTTTTTTCTTTGGTTTCTTGAACCTGTTGGAAGATTACAAGCTTACAAATTTAAATACTTACTCTACTAAAATTCCAAGCTTACTTACTTCGCCAACTCTGTTTCGGAATATGTGTCTGTGGCCAGTTGTATTTTCGTATCTGCCAACGTCTCCAAACGCTTGCCTGCTAATTTGGTTCTTATCTAGAACGGAAAAGAATTTTCAACAAATATTCACATTATTCTGACAGCATTTTGCCCCACCTCCAGCAACCTTCTTTTCTGCTCACGCTCCTCTTCCAGATTCTCACCAATGACAAAGTTTTTCCTTTGCTTTGGCTTTCCATCGATGTCTTCATCATACTTCTCCAAAATACTTCGCTCTAATGGATTCCCGAACTGATCATACTGCTCCTCGTATACATTATATCCGTAACTTAAGGGATTCTTCTTCTTGGCTTCTACATTCCGCCGATAGCGTTCGTCATCGACCATATTTACATTCACCAAAGTGTCGCCTTCTTCCTCATCCAGTACCTCCTTATCTTTAAGCGTCAAAATAACCGTTTTACCTTCTGAGAACTCGTCCATTTCGTGATCGACGCGTAAGCCTTTCAAATGCTTGTCGCTGTAAACTCTGCGCTTGTCTTCTAATTTCTCCTGCTCCATCAGCTCATTGACCCCGAATTGATCATCCATCTCCTCAAGGGCTTTGGCACGCCTTTCAGCCGCTTTCTTTAGTTCCACTGCGTGCTTATTGCGCTGTACCCATTTACCAACATCGTCCACTTCGTCGTCCGACTCGCCCAATGGGCGTATCTTGGCCAAACGTTCTTCCAGAAATCGTTTTTCTTTGCGTTGTTTCAACTTCTCACGCATTTTTGCAGCCTCCATCTTTTCTTTGAGGTTATCAGCGGGCTTGTGCAAAAACTCCCCCCACTCATCCTTGTACGCCGAAAGATCCCTTTCTGCAGCACTCAAACCCTTCTTGGCATCGCTGGCGGCCGAGGCGGACTTGGATTGCGTGGACCCAGAGTCTGTTTCTAGTGGTTTGAGGCCCAGCTTAGCTCGCAACTTATTCGTTTCTTCAATAGATAGACAGTCGCCGACACCATTTTCTGGTATTGGGGATTTCGAACGAGAACGCTCCCGCAGCTCACGGACTTCTCGCTCTTTGGGCTCATGATGGCGCTCACGTTCACGCTCTCTGTGGCGCTCGCGTTCCTTCTCAAACTCCCTTTCGCGTCGACGATCTATTTCAAAGCGTTCACGATCACGTTCATGCCGTTCACGATCCCTGTCCCTTTCGCGTTCCCGATCCTTTTGCTCTTTCTCCCTCTCCCTTTCGCGCTCTCTTTCCCGTTCTCGTTCACGGTCTCTTTCTTTCTCTCGCTCTCGTTCTTTTTGTCGCTCCCACTCCCTAACCCGCTCCTTTTCGCGTTCCTTATACTCTCTTTCGCGCTCCTTGTGTTCTCTTTCGCGTTCTTTATCACGCTCTCTCCGATCATATTCCAGCTGTTTGCTGATGACGGGCGGTGAAGGGGCAGCAGCCGCACGATCCCGTTCACCCGACTTACTGATTGTCGGTGGGGGAGGTACATCCAATGGAACTTCGACGCAATCAGAACCTGTAAGCGAGAATGTAGGAATTAATAACATTTTTTATCGGGAGGCCCTCGTAGTCTCATTATGAAAATTTGTTGATTTCTTTTAAAGCTCTCAATTGCGCATATATAACAGTCTCACTTTTTTCCCAACAGCACCTGCAACAGAACAGAAAAGAAAACGCGATGATTTACCAAAATCCTTAAAAGCATTGTGCAGCTCCTGAAGGATTACATCGAAACTCATACATTGTCTAATTAATTTTAATCGCTTTTCTAATTTCAATGGCAACGTAATCCTTCAGTTGTTTCCGTCTTCGAAAATTCCAGAGGCGATAACCCTTTACGCTCTGAAACCCTTCGGGACTTGAACTGCACACAACTTAGATATAGATTTGACCTCATCACCACTGGATCACCCTTCACCCTCATCACCCTTCACTTACTGTCCGAATCCGTTGCTTCGACAGATATTATTTGTGGATCGACATGCACACTTTCGCGCTGCTCACGATGATGTTTGTGATGCCTGTGTCGTTCCTTGTGTTCCTTATGCTTCTTGTGTTTGTGTTTATGGCGCCGTTCGGCTCGCGATCCACTCACATCTCCCGTGATCACTACAGTTTCAATTCCGGCATCTTCGTAAAGTTTGACGGTGCGATGCGATTTGCTATTATGGCGACTGTGACTAGGCTTTATAGCTAAATCTACCTCTTCCGCCTCAACTACTCCTTCATCGGAATAATCATCGTCAATATATCGCACTTCATCCACCGAACGCGACTTGGAAGGTGAGCGATGTTTATGCTTCTTTTCTTTCTTGTGCTTTTTACCAGTTGAAGAACCCATGATCAACTTCTTGACTATATTCCTTTAATATTAGATAAGCTTTTCCTCAATTATCTCTGAGAAAAATACCAAAAACGTCTGATTGTGAAACTGTATGTTCAGTTATGTTCAGTAAATTTAAACTAGTATAGGTGACGAGTATGAGTGCTGTCATTTTAACTCGTTACTTATACATTTGCTTTCAAGAAAATATGCAAATACAAGATTGCGAATTGCGCAGGTGCGTTATTCGGCGTTAGCAACTTTGACAAGTACGTGACGTCCCAATTACCATAAATTCTGCGGGCGTCGACGAAAATACGTGGAGTTTCATTTTTCTAATAAAAATAAGCTAATATGAACTGAAATGCTGTATGAAACAAAACACATACTACACAAATATGTTCATTTGACAAATTGGACGTTGGTATAATCATACAATAAGGGTCTGTGCGAAATGTGATTAAATATTAGTGTTATACTATTTGCTGCCGAACTCCTTTACGACCATTCTGAATTGTGAGAAATAGTTTCCAATACTAAACCAAATTAATGACAAAATTTTATAAAATAAAATTTTTGAAAAAACGATATTTTTGCCTGAATTTCTTCCGAGAAATATGGATGAGGACATTGATTCCATGATTCCAAACTATTTACCGTTTTGTTTTTGACAACATTTTTAATTATTCATTAAATTCAAATAGTGGAAAATATACTAAATTTTAGTTTAAAAAAATGTATGCTGCAATGCCGGCGTAGCCTTTTTATCGACATTTCCAATGATTCCGCAAAATACTAAATTTTAGCATTAATTCGCAAAAGCACATAAGTCTGTAAATTCAGTAAAGAAGTTCAGTAAAGAGGAACGGACAAAGAAATGACAATATATTTTTGTAACCTATAAATATATTTGCACCCACCATATTTGTATCAAATTCAGTACTAAATATGTGCCAATTGTTACTAACTTTTAATCAAAATCTACATTCCAGCGGAACTTCTTTACAATTTCCCAATACTGTGCCAAATGTTTTCAATGGCTAAATTTGCTTATCTAATTAGCATCCTCGCAAAAACTTTAAATTTTAGGGGTATTCAAAATTGTAATTCAGCTACTATTTTATTACTACTATTTTTAGCTCAATTTAGGGTGTGTGTCAATTGTGACTAAAACTTTGCGAAAATCTACATTTCATCGGGACTGTTTTAAAGCTTTTGAATACTGTGCCAAATATTTTTAAAGGCTAAATTTAGTTGTTCAATTAGCATCCTTCGAAAAACACTAAAAATCACTAGCGGAATTCAGGGTTGCAATTCACCCATTTTACTGTCGGCTGTATGTACTGTAATGTACTGTATTATAGGCATTTCAAACCATTTAGCCGGATTTAGTCACAACTGGCACACACCTTAAGTCACAATTAGCTACAAATAGTCATATTCATTCATTATACATTATTTACAAATACATATATTAACTTGTGCTCCACGTAGCACTGAACGTTAGAGTGAATTATCTTCTTTATAATTTTTCTGTGGCAGATGCTTCACATGCCATCACTTCCCTCAATGCGTTTAGGCGTTCGATTTCCTCTCGAAGCTCCAAGTACTCCACATACGGAAGTTCGTGACGTATTAGCATTGAGCATTTTAATTTGTATATCCTCTCAAGTTCCGTTTGTTTACAATTAAGATTGGCACCCGGTTTCCAAGTATTTAAGGTTGCTGCTCCACTGTGCTTCGTACCAGCGTGATCCAAATATTGCGATGTGTTGGAATCATTCCTTGTTTTAGGTCTTTTGGAGGATCTGGACTTCTGGAATATATGTTTTCAATACTTTTAGAATGCATTTAAACTTTATTTATTTATTTTAAACCTGTACCTTCGGCATTCTGACAGAGAAAGATAAATAACCATATTTTGACAGCTCGCGCAGTAGCGTTGCCAATTTGCAATGCGTTCTTCAAAATATAAATATATGTATATGGATTCGTTGGACATCATCTCAATTAACGAGCAATTCTATACTCGTTGAACGCAAGGCTAAACAGCGACTGTCAAAATTTGAACGTAAACGAATCTGGTTCAATTAATTTTTGAGAAAAACAGACTCCAAATAAATTATACTAAAAAAGCCAAAAACTTTAGTCCACAATGGATGAGGTTACGCGAATCTTAAACGTTGAATCACAAGAACAATTCAGCAAGGCCCGCGACTTGGAATTAGCCAGGATACTAAAATTGCGTATTGTGATTGCAGAACTTCGACGCATGCGTGCTTCAGACCTCGACCTGCCCGACAAGGAACAAGTGGAGTGGGCGCTTAAAATGCTAAGCATACGCAGCTATTTACGCTTACATGAGGACAACGATGACTGTTTACTAAGTATGATACTCTATTATTGCTACATATTAAATACCTCTTTTAAAAAAAATGCTTTTTTTATTGCAGACCTGGAACATTGTCGCACCGTTCCTATCTCTTACACTGAACGCAAGGCAGTTCGTCAGCATCTAATTAAGCGCCTTCAGATGGTCTGCAAACCTATTGTCGAATTTGGGAAAAGAATGCGTTTCGAAATTCCCGAAATCTTCATTCACCTGGAGGTTAAAGCTGCCGAGTGTCCAAGAAATTCCGGGAGGCAACAAAACCCAGAAGCACAGCAAAGAGTGTATGTTGATCAACTGAAACACCTTGAGCTCCAACGACGTGAGAATCTTTTGAAATTAATTGAAATGCGTAACCGAAAATGTGCCTTAATGAAGGCTGCAGCTGAGATTAAATTGGGTCCATACCAGTTACACGAATTAAAGATTTTTTACGCGCAGTCACGGATGAACCAAATAAAGGCGATGTTACTCCGAGGATTCCTGATAAATGAATTAGTAACACGGAGTGAACACAGTGTCAAAGCAATTAAAGAAGTGGAGCACTTTATAGACGAGGTATTAGAACAAGCGGAAAAATAATTTGATTTAGAATTCCTAATAATGTTTGTAAATCAGGAATTACAACTACTACAAAACTTAAATTAAGACTCGGCAATGAATGTTAGCTTCATAATAGTACTACTTTAACAATAATACAGAAAAACTATTCAGTAATTTTAATTCTTTATAAACTAATTATTTTGAAATAAAAATAATGCTAAGGGAAAATATGACCACTTGAAAGATTTATAAACTAAATTATTTCAATACAATACATTACTTGAAAAAGGGTTTATGTAACGATGACCATCGTATAGGAATTCGATAATGATACACATATAATTAAAAAAAATAAAAAAATCAAATATGTTTACATAAGATACAAGATAAACCCGGCACCGCTCGCTGTGAATAAAAGTATTCTAGTGAACAGAGATGAAAAAAAGGCATCATTCAATTCAATACGCTGCCTTGCTGTGGTTATAAAAGGAAACGAATAAAAAAGTTTTTCACAGAAATTCATTAGTAATTGTAAATCTTTCTGATGTTCTGAGGAAATGTTTTGAATCATCTTCAGTAATTCCATTTAACAAACTTCTCAGTGGGTCTTTCGGCTGCTCAATTTCAGGTAGCTTCACTTTCTCCTCCGGGGTTTCTTGTTGGCATTGTGTCGCATGAGAATACGGAATAAGGCAGTTATTGTTAAGAAGTAAGCGAACGTTGCCGAACGTAGCACTATGACCAAAACCCATTTAATCCAGCAACAACACCGAATTAGTTAATTACTTATAGTTCTTATGAGTCGCCAAAACAACAAAAAAAATCGTCTGGCAGCTCTCGACAATCGCTTCCTAGGCTTTTTAAAAATTAAGGACCGCATTCGTGCTGAGATTATTGAAAAGTTGATAACCCGTAAAATTTTCCAGTTTGAATTGTTTTGTTTTCCAATAGAAGGGAAAGTAGACGAGTGTAGTGCAAGAATGATAGAATACATAATAGTGCCAAAAATGTTTTTGCAGTACGACTGAAGTGCAAGGAGTAAAGGATTCATTTACAAAACATACTATCTTGAAATACATAAATAATTTAATGAAATGAAAACTTCGGTAAATCTGGAAGAACCTGAAAGCAAGGAGGGCGAATTGAGAGCAACAAAAACAACAAATGCTGAGAGTACAGAAAACGTAGCCGGTGTTGTGGCCGCTGATAGTGAAGATTCCAACGATGATAAAGTTCGTCTTCTTCATCGCAGTTAATCGGATCTAATTTATGTATGTATTTTACAGGATGATTCGGCCAGCGTCGTTAGCAGCGCCACAACGACAACATCACGCAGCAAATCGCCAGGAACGCGTAAAGCCTTGAAGTCATCACGCCGGAAATCGAAGTTACCAAAAGTGGTGAAACCACTCTATACCTATAAGTAGATATTCAGTAATAATTTTTATGGTCTCTTTAATGGGATACATTTTCCAAATCTAATAGTTGTCACCTACGGGAGGATCATGGTCAGCCCCTTTTTGGGTCTCAGTTCAATCATCATTTGAGCAAGGACCAGGCAGTGTTCGCCTCAGTTGGCAAGGATCGGATTTCCATCTATGAGTGTCCCTTGGGTGCGGTCAAAGTAAACGAAGAAGGTGAAGCCAGCGAGCAGGTCTGTGGTATTCGTCTATTGCAGTGCTATGCAGATCCTGATGTAAGGAAACATAGATTCTATTACTTCACGTTTATCTGTTCTAATTTTCGTGTGCGCCTTTAAACAGCCTGATGAAAATTTTTATACTTGTGCGTGGTCATATGACCCCCAAACAAGAGATCCCATACTTGCTGCTGCCGGTTATCGTGGGGTGATACGTATTTTTAATCCTTCCATACATCTGTGCACGAAACATTATATTGGCCATGGTCACGCTATCAACGAGCTGAAGTTTCATCCCAAAAGACCGCAAATACTCTTATCGGGTAGTAAAGATCATTCCTTACGCTTGTGGAATATTGAAACTGATGTTTGCGTAGCCATTTTTGGAGGGGTTGAGGGACACCGCGATGAAGTTCTCTCCCTTGATTTCGATTTGCGCGGTGATCGTATTATGTCCAGCGGAATGGATCACTCGCTAAAGTTGTGGCGACTGGATAAACCGGCCATTAAGGAGGCAATTGAAAAGAGTTGCTCTTTTAATACCACAAAAACTGTGGCTCCATTCCCGACGATCAAGGAACATTTTCCAGATTTCTCTACACGGGATATACATCGTAATTATGTCGACTGCGTTCAGTGGTTTGGAGATTTTGTGCTTTCCAAATCTTGCGAGAATTCGATAGTATGTTGGAAGCCAGGTAAATTGGAACAAGATGATGTTAAGTCGCCTCAGGATTCGACTACAACCATCATTCATCATTTTGATTACAAGGAGTGTGAAATATGGTTCATACGCTTCGCTTTTAATTTTTGGCAGAAGGTTCTGGCTTTGGGAAATCAACAGGGGAAAACATATGTATGGGAACTTGATAGTTCAGATCCTAACTTAACTAAATGCAGCACTCTTGTTCATCCAAAATGTAACACAGCTATTAGGCAGACCTCATTTTCAAAGGATGGGTCTGTGCTTATATGCGTTTGTGATGATGGCACAATTTGGCGATGGGATCGCAGTAATTAAGAATTAATTTTTTAATTTACTTGTTTTAATTTTATTATGATTTGCAAGCTTACGTAATATGCTTACGTAAATGCAGTTTAAAATACAAATACAAATTTTTGTTTTTCAAAGCAAGTGACAGTTTAAATTTGAAAAATAATAAATTTGAATAAATTTAAATTTGAAAAATAATAATTCTGCATGTTTACAATACATGCAGAATTTATATTATATGTAATCGAGGCAGCGAGATTTTTAATAAACTAAGTTTAAAGAAGATTTTTATGAAAGAGCCTCGTCGGCGTGGCTGTTTGTATGCCATTAAATAAAAGGTTTGATGCTGGCAATGCCGGGCCCTTAATTCGTTTAAGTAAAGTTCAGGCAACCTACTGCATTTCCATTTTATTCTATAGTGAATTTCTATATTTAACTATAGTGTCGTCCTACTCTTACTAATGCCATTCAAAGTTTCATTCGCAGCCATTTTTAGTCAACATTTTTTCTTTCATTTAATTTTATTGATTACGACTTCGCCTCAGTTTTCTTTGATGTGAAAAAACATTTTCCCCAATTCTTTCATTACAACAAATTGTCGTCGTTTTCTTTAGTGCGCGTTGTGTAGTTTTTCTTTGGTGCGCTGAAGATTAGAATATCAATTTTTGATAAACAATTACAATAACTTGATATTTCGCATTGCATCGTTTTTTATTTGAAAAAATATTACGGCCAAATTGCTAAAAAAGTTCGCAAACAGAAGTGAGTAAAGTTTTGAAGTAGATTTGTGAAATTGATGTCGGAATAGATACATTGTATCTTCAAGAAGCTCCTTAGGGCTGTGGAAATTTGCTTGTTCTTGCTCGCATCAAAGGGTTTCACATCAAAGTGTTGGAGAAGGAGTCCCATGCAGGTTCACTTTTAAATTGGGAATACTATTATATATATGGAGTAAAATATGTGCGTGTGCACATCATTTTATTGTTATTACCGATAAACACGTTTCCGGAAGGGGTGTGCGGAAGGTTTGGTACAAAAGTTTGGTCAATACCAATTTTTCTGATATCCTTAAAATTGATATTTTTGTTTTCGAGATCAGGCGGCAAAGCCGTTAGCAAGGTTCAAAGTTCGATAATGTCCCTTTTAGTACATGTATCTATCTACTCAAAAGAGTTTGAGTTTGGCTATACATACATATGTACACACGAGTATTAGAGGACCACATGAGACGTCTCGGAAGATTCGAAGAAACATTTTTGCGTTGATGCAGTGCTTCCATTTGATTTCGAATCAAGCTGTGACCATCGGAAACATATGTGGTAATGTTTTCAGCAGCGCTTCCAAAAATCCCCGCTTGATTTGAAAGCAATGGAAGCATTTCAGACAACCCCTGAAACTTTTAAGGCGTCTTGAACAAGCCTTCGAGACGTCTCATGCAGCCCTCTGATACATATAATATAATATGTTTATACATTAAATGCGTTGTTACCTATTATTCACATACATTTTATTTATCAAACTTTGATTATCTGTGGAGGATTTTCTAGAAACCAAAAACCTCTATAGCAATTTCTTCTACATATTCCGCCACTTTGAAGTGTATTCTCCTTATCGAAATAAAGCATGTCTTCCCTCTTGATCGCGGGAAAAGATCCTCCTGAAGTGAGGCACATAGAATCCATGAAATAGTAATTCTGAAGGTATTGACAAGTTTCAAAAATTCTCAGTACATATACATACATACTTACCATATGGTTTAGTACGAGTATATTTTGTCATGCACAACTAAATTGGTTGGCTTCGTAAATACTCGTATATGTATGATGTTTAAATAGAAGCTAATGGAAGAAAAATCATCTAAAGTTAGCAAAAAACATAACTATTTATTATTAAAATAAGTTCTATATTAAAAAAACTTTTAGATATTCATTTTAAAAAAGGATTTAAAAAAAAATTTTAAAAAAAGATATTCATTCACTTATTCTAAATCAAAAAACCTCATGTAAATCCATGCACGTTTACTATACAAAATATCACTTTTACACTAAACAAGAATTCGCCCAATGTGCGTTACCGTATAAAAGTTATTAAAAAAAATTTTAAAATGGCATCTACATACCTCAAATCTTTCAGATACCTGCTTATTTTATTAATTCTATCCTTAAGAAATTATAACTTTAATTCAATTGATTTGAATACTGTAAATATTACCTGACAAAATTTTATACACATATTATTAAATGGTTTATTGAATAAAATCTGCAATGGAAATTCATATTCTCGAACGCATATTATACATATGTGCATATTTATATTAATTATTATATCTACGTCATGTAAAAAGTTTGGCATTCTTAGGCAAATGAGTCACAAATTGTTTCACAATGACTGTTCACTTAGCGTTTTATAGTTAATGAACACTTCTGTGATAATTTTATTATTACTAACAGTTACTTAAGTATTCTATACACCCTTGATGGCTGAATTATTGACCAAGAAGAAGCAAAAATATGTCTTATTAATTTCATCATATGTACTTATATTTGATTAAAGGGACGAAGCATATGGAACGTTTTTAAATATGTATGTTTCTATTTTAGTACAAATCGACTCTTATCTTTTTTTTTTCTTTTTTTTTTTTGTCCTATTCCTCAGTCCTCTCCTGGTCATTCAGAGATTTTCATGTACTTCCGATCAAACAATTCTTATCAATAAACAATATTTATTTTTTTTTTTTCAAATCAAGAACATTTGCATGTAAACAGAAAGAAAAAGTTTAAATAAAACAAAAATAACCACACATTAGTGTGCATGTGTGTGTGTGCGCGCTTGTGCATAGGCACAAATAACAACAATAATAATAGAGAGAGAGAGAGAGAAAAGTGAATCTAAATAATAACAACACAAAATTTTACAAGCATCGTCGTAGGTACCAGAAACCCTTTAGTTGTTAATTTTATTATCTCGTTGTTGTTGTTGTTGTTGTTGTTGTTACTGATAGAGCGCAATGTTTATTTTTTTAGTGCAATGCACTCTGTGGAACTAATTCGACATGACTGAGTGAGTGAAACGACAGCGTCATCGGAAATTGACACTTAAAATCAAAATCGAAATACATGCTGTCAATCATTTGTCAGCGATTGTGCAATTTTAGTGTATTCTATGTATGCATGTCGATTTCAGAATATGAATAAATTAATAAAATAATAAATCCTTGATGCTATACCGACCGATCTACAATGTATAAAATTATTTCCATTTAAATTTCGTATTAATTGGAAAAATAACTTTTTTTTCGTATTTAACAAAATATTTCGAATACGCAATTTCTAAATTCTGTATTAAATTTATTTATTATGGCAGATAAGGAATTATGTACATATACATATATGTATATATATAGACAAAAAGTCGAAACATTGTATGTGCTCTTATGTTACGGGCAATTTTTATAATCTGACCAATGTATGCAATGCCCCACAGATTTTGTAAAATAAAATAAATTAAATGCTAGGGATGATCATAATTATAATATTGTATTGTATACATTTTTTTTTTATACACTACGTACATACGATAAATAAAATAACTTCTTGATTATGGCCTTTTATAGTATTCAGATAATTAGATTTAGTATTTAGTATTTAGTATTGAGATGTTATTTTTTTCTCCCTTATCATTGTATCACGATGTCACGATCGATCGATCTCTTCACAAATTCAGGTTAAAATTTTGAATGATCGTAATTCATATATTTGTCATATTCACATTTGATTTGGCATAACATAACGTAATGTAATTTTTACGTTATAATTATTAATGCAATATTTCTTTTTCTGCCTCTAAAGCCATTGCCATTTTTTTTTCATTTAATTCGAAGGCCTGCCTGCGCTTGTACTACAAGTATAAAGGTGCCTTCAAATGGCTGCAATAACACTTAACCTTTATGTTGCAGTAGTTGTTGTTGTTGTTGTTGTTCTGTTTCTTGGTAGATCAGAACAAAAACGAACCCACACCACATTTGCGAGACAAGAGTCAGTTTATGCGCGATACCTATAGAACGATAAAGCAAAATGGAGCTTTGAGTGGAGCTCAGAGTGTGTTGATAGAGCTAAATGCAAATTCAAAAGATAAAAATCTCTAATTTTTAAGTTTTTTAGTAAACATTATTACTTTATTTACGTTGTTGGTTAGAATATTTTGCCTAATTTGAATGATAGAGTGTTACCACTTAAATTCGCCAGAGGTTAATTTTAGGTTAGATCTATTTTATTGTATTAAAAAATATTAGCCGTTTGCTTTGGAAGTGTGGGTAAGTACATTTCATATAAGAATGCAGTTAATGATGAGAAAACTTTTCTGCTCTGGTATGATCTTTATATTTTCATTCAATTAAAAGAACAATCTTTTCAAAATCTATGCAATTTTCATAAAACATAAAATAAACAATTTTCATAAAATGCAAACCTATAAATATTTTAATATAACAAAAATGCGCTTACACCACTTTCAACGAAAGCGGCTCAAATTAATCTGCTAACTTTTTTTGTAATCATTTACAGTAATAATGGCTATGTGGTTCTGCCAGTAATGGTCAATGGCAGAACCATAAAAATTGAAGAAATGCAGTGTCCTCTATAAACTTTGCAAATATGTATAGCATACGAGAGGTATCTTGTAAGATACTCGTATAATTTTGAGGCGAAAAGACTTCCTTTTTCACCACTTCTCTTTTTATTGACTACATTTTCAAAGGCAAACATACATAAGTATCTTTTTGATTAGTATCGATTTTGAGGTCGATTCGAATTTATTGCCTCAACAACGCGTTTTTCGGAAGAGTACATTGCGCTTTCTTTCTTCCTTCCTTCCCTTTCTTCCTTCCTTGCTCCAATCATTATTTTTAAAATCAAAATAATCTGTCAATCATCTGTCATCACTTTCCTCCCTTTTTTCAATAGAATGAGATAGAAAGAAGTTAACGTCACTGCGGTTGGCATTGTTTGCACATTAATTCATCATTGATGCATCATAATTTTTTAACAGCTGTTGTTGTAGTTATAAGTCCAATGATGGATTTATTGAAATGTCCCAACAGATATGTCTGTTGTTTCAACGCAACGCAACCCTTTCTTATCTTTTAACGAGTTCTGTTTTCTGAATTTATGTATATGTTTTAACTATACGTATTCAAAAGTACATACTACTAAATCATCAGTATGTAAATTTTTCTCCTACTGAAAAGTTCTTTCGGTCTGTGTCCGTCCGTCCGTCCGTCTGTTCATATTTGCTTGTTGTTGATTCATACGTACATACATACGAATACAATAAGTGCACTCGTATGTTATTGCATGATATACTCTGAACTTTAACTCTTGTCACAATATTTTTGCGTTTCAATCTCAATAGCTGCTGCGTTCTGTCTGTTTTTTGGGCGCTGTAGTAGTAGATATAGTCATTCGCGGCCGTCGCGTCGTCAAATGGCAATAAAATAGAAATTGGCAACTCATAAATCTCTGTCACCGTAAGTAACGTGACACAAAATCAGACCCCCACACACGCATTGTGTCCTCGGTGCAGTGCGCTGGAGTTCGAAATCGGTGCTCTGCTCATTGACTCATTGACTGACGGACTGACTGAAGACCGACTACTCGTATTTTAAGCAAATCGGGACATTTGAAACCCATTCTGTGGTTGATTATTCATTGAAACTTTTCTTTTCCTACTAGCGCGACTAATCTTTTGTTCTGCGACTTTTCTCTGGTTATTGTTGTTGTTGTTGTTGTTGTTGATGTTGTTGGTTGTTGGTTTGTATGCAAACAATTTATTGTACTTTGACTTGACGTTTTCGTGAGCGAACGATCAATCGCGCATCATGCTCACAGTGACCGGACCATTGTGGACTACATACATAAATATGTCTGTCTGTGCGTATATGTATATTGAAAGAGGACGTTTTAGAATCGTATGCCATGAATGGCAATATTTCTACTCGCAAATGAATAAATATTATTTGAAATTGTGCTCTGGCTTGTTTGTTTTTATTTGAAATAGATTAAAAGTTATAGATGGGCAACAACAACTCTGAGGAAAATCACTTAAAATGCGCGACCATTATTATTAGTGGCAGCAATAGAAGCCAGTCAGTCGGTGAACCAACTAACCAACTAAAACGCCCGAGTCGAGCCACCCAAGCTGATTTCAAGAAGTTCTGAAAAGTGAACAACAACAACAATAATAATTATTGCATATAATTCCTTATTTTCCATTTAATTTTTTTCCTTGCGTGGAAAAACGTGGTCAGTAAGTAAGTGACCATCGTTGGCGCAGATCGCGAGCACGCCTTAAACCACACAACCACAACCGCAACAGCAACAACAACAACAAGAACAAAACAGTAGTGGCTAGAAACGTCATTACAATTGTCGCAATAGCACTCACTCACTATCAAGCGGCAGTACCGCGCTGCGATGCGTTGCGTTGCGTTGCGCTCGTTTTTAGTTATCGTAGTTGCTGCAAAGCGCGCTTGTCTCGTGCTCCTTTTTGTCGCGTCGCTGTCAATGAGCTGTCGTGGCATAATGTTGGAGCCTGTCTTTTTGTTGTAGAATACGTTTTTTTTTTCTTCTTCTTCTTGTATCGATCGTACCTTCTTAACTGAATTTTTAACCTGCCGAGAAGATAGCGCTAAAATACCATCTTTCCGTCATGCGTAGTACACACACGCACACGAGTGTGTGCGTACGTTCGATTTGCTTGACAATCCTTGAAAATGTTTCATTCCAACACTGAATGCGCCACTTCTGCGTTCTGTTTTTATGCTTCCAACGCGTTGCTGCTTCTTTTCTGCTTTTGTTGCCAATTGCTGCTGTATCGTAATTGCGGGGTTAAAATGTTTAAAATCCCGCGCTCGTTCTTGTTCTTTTACGACGCTCTTTTCTTTCCACTCTTCTTCACTTCTTTTGATGATACGTATTTAAGTGGAAAAATAACTTTTCCAACTCCTGGCGCTTGTGCGCTCTTCAAAGCCAAGCAAGGTTTGCTGCTTTCCGTTTAACCTTTTTCTTGCCGACACCGACTTAAGCCATATTTGAATCGCCTTGAGCTGAGCCATCATCGGTCGTCCGGTCCTGGCCGGGAGGAGGGACCCGAAGGGGTACTGCTAATTCTTGGAAAATTCTTCTCGTCTCTCGATTGTTTTAGCATCAGAAGCAGAAGCGGCGGTTCCTATTCAGGCGGTGTCGTTGCCGGTGCCGCCGTTGCTGTAATTGAACACACAAGCAGGCGGCGCCTCTCGTATGTATGTTCGTACATATTTGTAAAGTTTATAGAAGACACTGCATTCCTCCAATTTTTATGGTCATGCCATTGACCATTTCAGCCATGATCTCTGTAAATGTTTACAAAAAATGTGGCAGATTAATTTGAGCCGCTTTTGTTGAAAGTGGTGTAAGTGCATTATTTTCTACTTGTATATCAAAATATTTATAGGTTTGCATTTTGAATGCAATTCTTATGCAGGATAAGGATGTTTTGTCTTATGAAAAATTCATAGCTTTTAAAAAGATTGTTCTGTAAATTGAATGTATATATTTAAAGATCATACCAGAATAGAAAAGTTTTCTCATCATTAACTCCATAATTTTTCATGGAATGTACTTACAGCACTTTCAAAGAAAGCGGCTCATATCATTTTAACGGCTTTGTCATCATCAAAAGCCAAAATAAGCTATCTATGTATCATTCTGTTTTATACGGATAGTGTCGATAGAACTTTGAGAAGGAAAGCATGAGTTTTTAGCCAATAATTAACAAATTCCAAGTACAAAAAAAGGCATCCCTTAAGAACGTGACCAGAAAAGGGGTGGATGCTTTAACCCTTTCTCTATTGTTTGCGATAAAAATGACTGAAATGATTTTTTATTAGGAAGAATGTTAAAACTTTTGTACGATAATTTTTTGAAATCTCCGCTTTGGGAACTTCTTCAAAAGGTACGCTTGCTCGTTCTTGAGGCCTGCGCAGAATTGAACTTCAGCCTTTGCTGAAGACTGCAGACAGCAGAACTTCAGTCGAAGCATGACGTGTCGCCCATGACTTTACAACCATGAATGAGGCTGATGAATTTTATTATGGCACATATCATTTATTTTGTTCCTTTAGTAGTTTAGCGAACTATATTTCGTTATATATAGTTAAATATTGGCGACCGGATGTTATGGTAAAAATGCTCATTTAGAAAATTAAATATACATACATTACGCCGCGCTTTGTAATAATGTATGTATATTTATAAATAAATAAAAAGCAACTTCCTTTGCCTTCTCAGTCTCTGCACTTATTAATTTTTGTATTTATTTTAATAATAATCATTTGTGAGCACTTTATGCTTGATTTAAACTGTTGTGGTCGCTCGGTAGGTCGGTCGGTCGGTCGGTTGGTCGGTTGGTCTTCTGTGGTCGGTCTGTCCTGAGTACAATTGTGTTTTGTGTGTTTTTTATGGCTCTTTTTTCTATATGTTAATATATTTCAAAGAGTGGTCAGAAAATCTGTAAATATATTGCTTAAAGTTTTGCTTCTGAAACTTTTAGTAACCCTTTTACGACTTTTGTTAATGTCTGGTGTGGTTCGGTTTACCCTTCTGGTACTGCGAGTACTAATAATAGATGGTAATTATTCTAGCTCCCTTCCTTTTATCCATTTTCTTCTTGATGGAGGTTATTTTTTCCCTGATTTTTATTACTCTTCTGTCCTGCACGACCACAACGACCCATTACTGATATCTGATTTATGGTGGTGCATTTAAATTGTGCAGTTTTTCTCTGTTCTCCTGATTTACTCGACTCGCCTCGTCTCACCTTGCCCTATCTAGCCCTACCCACCTACGCCTTGCCCTTCCTCTTTAAGTTGTAATGTTTTTTTCGAGCCGAAATGTTGATGCTTCTCAAAGTAAGCAAGACTCTGCTGCATTTAAATAAATAAAATTTTATTTTCCACCTTTTTTTTGTGCTCTTCATGGCTCCTTCTGCAGCATTTGTTACCACTTCGTGTTAATTACTTTTGACGTGTTTAGCATTCGGTTAATCGTCGTACATAACATTTACGATACTTGCGGGCAGCTTGTTGTTGCTAGCAACTGAATTAGCTTTGCTTTGCTGATTATGCTTTTGTCTTGCTGCAATGCGTTATGCTCTACTATACGTACGTATGTAGTATGTACACGCCAACATCAACGCTGCGTCACGCACGCACCCACCAACTCCGTTGACTGCGTCGTTTGTTGCATGACTCTGTGACTTGTGGAGCAATATTCTGTAGCTGTGATTAAAGTCAGTCTTGGCCGATTTAGTGGGCAGTAGACACGCCATCATAAACACTTGTATTGGCGCACGTTTGTCAGTTCGTCATGTAGCTTGAATGGTTTTCCTTTGCGGGCGGCGCTCAAAATCCATGCGCTTTTGTTGCAGTGATCGTTTACTCGCCTGCGTCTTTTTCCTTCGCTTCGCTTCGCCTGCGTCTTTTTCCTTCGCTTTTTTTTTGACGTACGGATTTGTTTGGTTTGTCGTTAGTTGTTTGGTTTGCTGCTTAGACATGCATCTAAGGTACGCAAAGATTATGCAAAACAATCGCCAGCAAAGAAGTTGAACTCCTCCCGCACTCATCAACTCTCGATCAACGAAAGGATAAAAACGGAATCCTCTAAAGTTTCTAAACTTTTTCTATTTTTAGTCGTAATTCTTCAACATTTTTACAGTTTTCCTTGCATTTTCTGCTTTACAGCAATAAATTGTGATTAAAAATACTTTACTTAAAAAATAAATCAGCCGCTTCCTTAAAAGTTTGCTGCTCTGGCTTTTTCCATTTTTCATCCCTACACTGTAAAAATACTTATTATAAAATTTGTTCCAAAATATGTAGAATATATATATAGAGATCCATCAATTTTGTTGTACAATTTATACCCCTTCATTGTATCAAATGCTATAAAATTTTTATATAAAAAATCTGTTGCGTGCAACACAGGATTTTCTTGTACGAATGACATGTCTTGACACATGACAATACAAGAGAGACATGAATTTCTTGTATTAAATTGAGTTATATGTAAAATTTTACAAAATCGTACAAGAAAAGTGCCCCTTTGGGCACTTGGGCACCACAACCGAATCTAACCAAAATCGAAGGTACAAACTTAGAGGTTATAGCAGTACAAAGTACAAAAAAGCAACTTTCTACGGGATTGGAGAACATGTGGTTCCAACAGGACGGTGCAACGGCGCACACTGCTCGAGCCACAATCGATATTCTGAAGGAAGCATTTCCGGGTCGCTTAATCTCTCATTTTGGTGATTTGCACTGGCCGGCCAGATCACCCGATTTATCCGTTCCAGACTTCTTTTTATGGGGTTTTTTGAAGTCGCGGGCTTATGTCAACAAGCCTCAGACTCTAGAAGCCCTTAAGGAGAATGTTCGCCAAGACTGCGAGAATTTGCCGCCCGAAGTTCTGGCAAAAGTGCCATAAAACGAGCCCATATGGTCATGAACTCTGGCGGCGGCCACTTGGCCGATATAATTTTTTCAACTTGATAGAATAAATTCTAATAGATAAAAAAAACAAATTTCACAAGCAGAATCAAAGTTTTTCATTTAAAAATAAATTACAGCAAAAAAACATCGGGTGCTTACTTTTGCCCCACCTTGTATATTTTACTTATACTATTTATGTATAAATTTATACGAAAATTTCGTATACATAATTTAATAATATCGGATCAAATGTTATAAATAACTTATATTTTATAACTTATATTTTATACCCATAA
The DNA here is from genome assembly GCA_949752815.1 of Conops quadrifasciatus. NCBI lineage: Eukaryota > Metazoa > Arthropoda > Insecta > Diptera > Conopidae > Conops > Conops quadrifasciatus. The sequence continues at coordinate 15,018,369 of OX457080.1, read as the reverse complement.
TTTTTATAGTGTAATGTTTTCTTTCAAAGTGGTGCAGGGCGATTTATTGAAAAAAATTGAGTTAGTGATGAGAAAACTTTTATTCTAGTATGATCTTTATACATATTTTCATTCAATTTAGAGAATAATAGTTTCGAAATCTATACAATTTTCATAAAACAAAACATCCTTATCCAGAAGAATTGCATTCATTGCACTCAAAATGGAACCTGTAAATATCTCCAAAAGAAAAAGAATGCACTTAGACCCCTTTCAAAAAAAACGCCTCAGTCAAAGACTGTAAAATATTGTACAAAGATGTGCCACTCTCGTACAAGCGAGCATACCATTACAAATTGCATTTGAAATTTTTCAATAATCCAGAAGATGCTCTCAGAGCATTCTATTCTAGAATCTTTGCCTCAGTTGTTGTTGTTGTTGTTGTTGCTGTATTCGTCCAGTAGATTTATTGCGCTACAAGCAAAATATGGTTACCTCGCGTCGTAGTTGTTAGCAAGATAACATTTCGCAGATCTGTTGCGAAAATGATCGCAATATGATGATGATATTGTTTTGGTTTCTTTTTCCCTTAATTTTTTACTATTTTTTTCGTTTTGTTTTATTTGTTTTTCTGTTTATTTGTACTTTCTTTATCAATTTTATTGATCGACTTAAATTGATGATCAGCCATAAGATAAAGGATATGATTCAGAAAATTTGATTTGATGTATGCTATGTATACTTTTGCAACAGCAACAGCAGTACACTTCTTGGCTGGAGGTTGAGCATGCTTCGTGCTGTCCCCACACGCCAGCTGTTGGGCGGGCATCGTGCTTTTATTCGTTGGCTGCTCGTGTTTGTTCGTTCGGTTCTTGTCGCGACCCGAAGTTGGTGCTTTTTTATTCGGCCTTAACTGTACACTCTACATTCGAAGGTAACGCCTTATACGCATTGTTTTTTTATTTAGTAGCATGTTGCAAAATGTATTGCGAAAAAATTTTCTGAATAAATAAATACAGAATCAATTTATTTTGCCATTTAGAAAATAATATAATATGTGAAATTAACTTTTAAAATGAATAACTTTTGAAAATAAAATTAGTGCCTTTTATTTTAAAAAGTTTTAAAGATGGTATTAATTTAATTACAAATTTCTAGTTTCTTCACTTTCTTTGTATCTTTACTTACCTCTCTTTTCAGTAAAAAAAGTGTCTATCTCTGGTCTAAAGATTATCTGCAAGTAAAGATACAAAAAAAATAGGATTTCGTTCTTCTCGCCAGTAATTTTTCGTTGCCGGAGTACTTTTTCGTTGTCCGCAGTATAATGCTTGAAAATTTTTTTTTTGTTTTTATTTTCTTGTAAGTCGACTTATGCAGCTCTCTATTGTGAATCATGGCTTATCCGCTTGAACTATGAACCAAAAATAACAAAATCCAATCCGGATTTGAACTAAGCTTAGGAATTCTCAAATTTGATAACACAATTAACAGGTTTACATGACATAACAGTTAAAAATTACATTTCTATTTGAAAATTAACACAAAAATCAAAATTAAATCAAAAACGAATATTTTTTCTTACAATAAATATAGATTAGCTTTACCACATTCGAATACCTAATGTCTTTATACAAGCTCATGAGAGTGTAGAGTATATAATGTAACGGCTAGACCGATTAATTGATTTGCCTTTTATTTGTTTTATTTTGTATTGCATTTTTCCTCGTCTTTTTTTAAAAAAGCGCAATCGTCTCAACATATCTGTTGTTGTTGACGTTGTTCCTGTTGGTGACGCTGCTGCTGCTGCTGCTGGCGCTGCCGCTTTTGGTTGCTGTTGCTTTTATTGCCGTTTGTTATGGCTATTATTTTCAATAGCGCTCTCAGCAACTCTCCCAGCGGAAGGCACGCTACGCTCAATTCGTTTGCCGAACATTTAAAACATTTGTTGATTTGTAATTCAAGTGACAAGACGTCAGTCAGTCAATTACTCCACTCCGTCCATCACTCAGTAACTCACTCATTCTTTGATCGTTTGTCGTTCGTCGGTTGTCGTTCATGCGGTTGTTCATGCTATATCTTTGTTGATTTTGGAACGAACAACGCGATGCGCGCCGCGCCGCGCCATTTGCTACTAATTCATTTTATTTTTTTATTCAATTCCTTATTTTTCGTTTAAGAATATACATAAATTGTGCTGTTTTGTTTTGTGCGGTGCTGCATTTTGCTATAACCAAAAAAAGGAGTGATAAATATTTATAGAATTTAGAGAAGTTCACAGAATCACAAAAGTGTTGTTAAAAAACAGTAAACAATTGTGTGCGTTTGTTCATCAGGATACTGGAGAGGCGTGTATTACTGCGAGAAGGGTCTTCTCAATTTGTGCAAATACATATCTAAGTTGTGCAAATATTATTATATTCACTATTGTGCATATATCAAACATTTCTGTGGATCAGCGCCGTTTTAATCAGCGCTCTCAATGTGTATGTTATGAATAATTTTAAACTTGGTTTTTCTATACTCTACTCTACTCTGTCTCTCTTGCGCGTTCTCTGCATTTGTGTATGCCCGCCTTTTTTTCCATTTTATCACTGTTCTATTATTATTTAATTTATTAGTTATTATTTTATTGTAATTACTTTGTTCTTCTCACTTTTCTCGTCGATTGACGCAGCCATCCAGCGCCACTCCATTCGTCCATCGAATGCTTGCTAAGAAGGAAATACATAAATACTTGCACTTGCTAAATGTCAGAATTGAATTTTGTTGACTTTTTCATTTAATTTATTATCAGTGAGTGTGCGTGTGCATAATGGCTTCAGACTCTTCTCTACTGCTTTATCAATATTCGCACTGCACAATATTGCAAATGTAAAATTTGCTTGCTAGCGCGAGCCCTTCCTGTTGCTTCCTTCCTGCAGATGTTTATAGACTTGTTGTTGGACACACTGACGATCGTCCGTCACTTTAATGACAACACGTGCATGAAAAGGCAGGAAGAGAAGAGAAAGAAGTTAAAGTGCTATTTTTAGGAGTACACTGTTTGAATTTAATCTTCTCCTATTAAAAATATCCCTAAAGATAACACAGAGTGTAGAAAAGATTATTACATGATGGTGCAGAGAAAGGCAAAAGCGATTTCTCTGGTAACGCATAACGCATTTTCATAAAATTCTTACAATTTTAGCTGTCCTTGGAATAAAATAGACCCTTTCCAACATAATAGATCGATCTATCTGCCTGTTTATACTATTGTAGTAGAACGCATTACGGACATTACAAGGTCCGTTATCTTGTTTTTATAAAGCACAAAATACCATTTAAAAGACGAAAGTCTTTGCAACAATGCCCCACTTTTGGCCTCAATAAATGTATAGACAAAGAAAAACCCTGCGAGTGCACCAGAAGACACAATTTTCGATCTCGTATCAATCTTTGTCTTATCTAATATACAAGAAATAAAATGTGAGAGACAAACTAGACAGACTTATTTATTCAATTGAAACAAGATATTGAAATCGAAGTCGAGACGAGATCCAAGAAAACAAGCATGAAGGAAGATAGGCTGTAGACGACAATAATTCCTCCAAGATTTTATTTAATAGTTTATTCAGTTCAGTTCCAGAGATATAAGCGATACACTCTGTCCGGAAAAAGGATTTCCCACTGCAAAGGTGATCATGGCGGCCTATAACTTCTATCGTAATAGTTTTCAAAGAAATTAAAGTAAAAAGTAGTTATTTTCAATATCTTTATCGTTTGCTTCATCCAATATCAATAAAAAATATTCGAATTGTTTTTTAATTCTGCCCATTTTTCCAATCCTTGAACTTTTCTTCTTGTAAGTCGTAATTTTTATGAATGGTGACACGACGCATATTCTTTTTTACCATATATTTTCACATTCATTTTCTGCATGCTGTGAAGTAATAAATTACACTAAATCCATACTAAATTCTATTACTTTATCAAATCCTAAATAAAACATGAAACTACAATATATTGAATTTTGTAAATTAATGCGCCGCCGCAACACTTTTTGGGCGACAAGCAATTAAAAGCGACTGCAAAATAGCGTGCGGTGCGTCGCGGTTGGCGAACGATAACCTGTAACATGCTGTTGAATGCTGGCTGCATGCTGCTGCAGTTTTCATAAATGAAGTTTGGCATATATTTTGTTGTTATTACTTCTGTTAATTGAATGATATGAACAGTTTTGAACAGATTTGTATAGTACAACAATAACAACAACAACGATAAGGCTATCTATCCTATCAGTGTAGCAACAAAAACAACATCAGCCGCCGCATTCGTTTATTTTGTAGAGCAATTAAAATTTGTCGATTTCGCAGAGTCAAACGAACGCACGCACGAACGCACGATCAGACGCACAGCAGAAACACACACACACGCCTAAATGCATATTTCAGTTTGATTTATAGAGTCGACTAAATTCACCTTGTTTTTTATGTATGGCAACCTGTTACAAGATCCAGATGTCAAATAAATTGTAAGCCAATTTGAAATTTGTCAAGTGTCATGTTTTTGTAGTGGTGACGACAACTTACCAAAAATTTGTTTGTACGATAGTAGAAGAGTTGGCTTAAGTTTAACCACAGTATAATCTCAGAAATATAAACGAGAAACAGTGAGTGTGCATTAGAGGGCTGCAGGAAACGTCTCGAAGGCTTGGTCAAGACGTCTTGAAACTTTCAGGGGTTGTCTTAAATGATTCCAATTGCTTTCAAATCAAGCGGTGACTGTCGGAAGCGCTGCTGAAAACATTACCACATATGCTTCCGATGGTCACAGCTTGATTCGAAATCGAATGGAGTGCAACATGGCGAACATGAAAGTATGTACCTTCTGCTGCATTTCTGAATAACTCATTAGCCATTACCCATGATTCCTTCTTATCGCCGCAGATTCAAAGACCTCTTTTCACGTTCACGGCTCATAAAAAAGCACCAATTACTAAACTAAATAACTAGAAAAATAGCAAGAGTAGCGTAAAAATATTGAAAAGTATCATGTTAATCTTTTTGAAAAAAAAAGTATGTTCGTTTATCTTTTGGAACATTGACTGCAATGTTAAATATACTGTGTCTTAAAGAATAATACTGTATTATATCGAAAAGAATTCTAGTAAAAATACATTGGGGCTTGTTTTTCTGTAGAAAGCAGAAATTCGGTAGCTCCGCATTAATTCTATTTAAACATCCTTTTTCTTCCTTTCACTTTTTTAATAATTTAAAGAAACATTTTTACTTTTCTGTAACAAGTTGACTTTGAAATGTTGAGTTATTTCATTATAAATTGATTTAATAAGCTACTACTATTAAGTTCCTCTAAGGTGGCAAAAATTAAGACGTTATTATGAATATATGTATGTATTTAATTTTATTTTTTAATAGGTAAAATTGAGTTATTTCTGCGGGAGGGTCGCTAACGTAGGTTGATTGCTGTTGATGGTGGTTGATTTTACATAAAGTCAAATTAAGAATAGTATTTTGTAAATTGTTTATATGTATTTGGTCCAGCACCCAAAGAGATTTACTATGTAGGAGAATATAAACAAAATAATTATAGACCGTTATTTATTTGGGAATATGTTCTTTACTTGAAAACCAAATACAATCATTGAAAACCACATTAATTCTATGAACGACGACACATTCTATCTATAGTCGCAGGATTCAAAAATCTTTTTATTTCCTAGTACGAAATAAAGGAAGTATTTTAATGGAGAAAAATTTCGAATTCCAGATTTCAGCGGAAATATAAATTTTGATCATCCCTGAGTCCATTTTAACTAATTTCGTCGTGACGTCTGTACGTATCTCGCATAACTCAAAAACGGCTAGCCGTAGAAAGTTGATATTTTGTACTGTTATAACCTCTAAGTGTGAACCTCCAATTTTGGTTATAATCGATTGTGCCGAAGGGGCACTTTTCTTAAAGGGAATTTTACATATTTCTTGATGTTTGTTTAATTTTGACATGTTACTCAATTAATAGTCGTACAAAGAAGTCATGTGTTGCACGCATTAGATTTTTTACCAGGGTCGGAATTATCAACCTGCTTCAATTTCTTCCTTTTTAACTCAACTCAGCCACCAGGTAAATCTTGTTGGTGGAAGAAATCGATGAATGAAATGAAATAATCGCGCTTACCTCGAATACCTTCATAATCGCACTATATCAATTGAAATTTTGCCCCCTCCTTTTTTGTTTCAGATTATCCACCTCCCAGTAATTATCCCGGTTTTCGGGTAAATCGTGGCAATAGAATGGATACCGACGATGTTGAGTCTACCACAAGCAGTGCCATGTCCACACTCGGCACCCTCTTTTCGTTCACCTCACCGGCGGTAAAGAAGTTGCTCGGTTGGAAACAGGGTGATGAGGAGGAGAAATGGGCCGAGAAGGCTGTCGACAGTTTAGTTAAGAAGCTAAAGAAACGCAAAGGTGCCATTGAGGAGCTGGAACGAGCTCTTTCCTGTCCCGGACAGCCGTCGAAATGTGTTACCATACCCAGATCTTTGGACGGACGATTGCAGGTTTGCATAGCAATATGCAAAGTGACCCAATTTCGCTCATCGTTCTTAAACTCTCGCCAGGTTTCACATCGCAAGGGTCTGCCGCATGTGATCTATTGCCGCGTCTGGCGCTGGCCCGATCTGCAATCACATCACGAACTCAAGCCGCTCGAAATCTGTCAGTATCCGTTCAGCGCCAAACAGAAGGAGGTCTGCATAAATCCGTATCATTACAAAAGGGTGGAGAGCCCAGTACTGCCGCCCGTGCTGGTGCCGCGGCACTCCGAGTTCGCTCCCGGCCACTCAATGCTGCAATTCAATCAGATGTCCGAGCCGGCCATGCCACACAATGTCAGCTATTCCACAGCGGGCTTCAACTCACACCTCAGCGCGAACACGACGGTGGGAAGCCCCAGCTCTGTCAACTCCAATCCGACCTCTCCGTATGGCAGTCTTGCCGAGACGCCGCCGCCGGCCTACAGCCCTTCCGAAGACGGCAACTCCAACAATCCGAACGACGGGACACAAATGCTTGACGCTCAAATGAGCGACGTGGCACAGGTAAGCTATTCCGAGCCGGCCTTCTGGGCGTCCATTGCCTACTATGAGCTCAACTGCCGCGTTGGCGAAGTGTTCCACTGTACCAACAATTCGGTCATTGTGGACGGCTTCACGAATCCCTCGAACAACTCAGATCGTTGCTGCCTGGGTCAACTTAGTAACGTAAATCGCAACAGCACCATCGAAAACACACGCCGACACATAGGTGAGCACCAGAGATTACAGTTCAAAGGCGAAACAGTTCACTGCGCTATTTCCAAGCATCTTCATTGATTTACTGATTCATTCATTCGCTTATTTGTCGTTCTATAGGCAAAGGCGTGCATCTTTACTACGTCACTGGCGAAGTCTACGCCGAGTGTCTTTCCGACTCGGCTATCTTTGTACAATCGCGCAATTGCAATTACCACCACGGCTTCCATCCCAGCACCGTATGCAAAATACCGCCCGGTTGTTCACTCAAGATATTCAACAATCAAGAATTCGCTCAACTGCTGTCGCAGTCGGTCAACAATGGTTTCGAGGCCGTCTATGAATTAACAAAAATGTGCACCATACGCATGAGTTTCGTTAAAGGTTGGGGCGCCGAGTACCATCGGCAGGATGTGACCTCGACGCCATGTTGGATAGAGATACACTTGCACGGACCGCTGCAGTGGCTGGACAAAGTGCTCACGCAGATGGGCTCGCCGCATAATGCTATCAGCTCAGTATCCTAAAGCAACAACAACCGCAACGAAAAGGGACGAAAGACAAGCAGAGTGTGCCTGAGGCTGACGGTGTTGTGGTGTGGTGGCGGCGCAAAGAATTCTAAATCCAATTTACGTATAGAATCAAGAAGAAAAAATTCGTTCCTAAAATTTACGGACTATCTAATCTGGCAGGTGTACACTGTACAGTACAGTGGCAATTTTTTGGTAATGTTTTTGGTACAAATTTTAAAATGAAATTGAAGAGCTGGCGGTGGAGCGGTTCATTATTTAAGTGACTGAATGTTTGTGCATCATTATCACACTAATCATGGCCACGCTCCCCCTTCCTTTCCTCCACGACGCACAACAGCGCTCACCCTTAAGTGACACACTCCACCTAAGAAAGAAAAGCATCGAAAAAGACGGACGTTTAATTTTTCATTCATTTCGACTATTATTTCTCTAATTCGTGTTGTAAGTAAAAAGTGTTAAAGTTTTGTATCTACCATCGTGATCTTAAATAATTGTTCCCTGCGTTTGATTTTATTGTAAGTTTTTGCATGTAACGCGAGCATTGAAAATACGATATTTATTAATTAAAATATTAATTGATATTCTTGATCGTACACTTTTTAATTTTACAACTGATTTATTATATTGACGATTCATAGTTTCTTAAATATGTTTAACTCAAATCAAAGTTATACTTTCTGATCCATTTTACTGAAAGAGGTATTCAAAGTGTTTCCTTTAAATATACACACTTTTACAATTATAGAGATAACACCTTGTTTGCTCGTGAAAATCATTTTATTCAACTTAATCTAATTTTAAGCTCATCATCCTTTATAAATATTAAGTGAATTCGTTGCTTGTGCCTCTAAAATTTTAATAATGAACTCTGATACTGTGTGCAACTTTTGATCTTCCTGTAGTTTGTAAAAGTCAGTTTTAAGTTCTGGTATATAAAATAATTGTTGTTTTTTTTTATTACGATATATCAAAACAGTAGCTTGATCTGGCGCTTTTATACTGGCCACCAGCTTGGTTTGTATTTTAGACATTTACTTATAACTATACATACGAATATCGTTTAATGCAATATTAATTACAATTACAATTTTTTTTAATTTTCGTTTTATTTTAAAAGTGAAAAAAAAACAATTTTAAATCTCTCGATTGATTGGTTGATCTTTTTTTCAACTTCTTTAAAATAATTAAATAATTCACACAATATAAGTTCTATAATTGATTGATTATGTTCGCTATGGATTTATATTGGAGAAAGTATCTGATTAGTTTTGTATTTATATAATCAATAAATTTACGCGTTTATTGAATAAAATTAATAATTAATTTTTCATTTCGTTTATAAGCTTCTTTATTTCCTATTTATTTTGTATGTTTTTAGGGTAAAAAAAAAGTTGGCGGAAAAATGCAAAGAAAGGTCCTTTTATACGCGAATAAAGCCTTTCGATTCAGATTTCATTTTCTTTAATTGATTGTTTTTATGGTAGTCGCAATTCAATCGCTCCGTCTACGTCTACTGAAAACTGATTCTAAAGCTAACGATATTCCTGGCGGAGCAAACTAATTATGAAATTTCTTCAATCTTTGTATATTTTCCTGTTAAATGATTGGAGCGAAAAGACGAACATTTTCTAATCTTTTTTAGATAAAGAACATTAATTAATTAACGTATAATTTGCAAATAAATGGTTCGTTAACGCTTGAAATCGTGATCGTGACGATATGCCTCAACTCATTTACGTGGACTACGACCTGGACGCTCCCCGTCTAGAACTAACGTACGACCACACTTGAATTTTTTAAACAATATTTTATGGTGGCCGTGGAAGGTGAATGGTCCCCATAAACGGTACACACAAGAGCTCTCTCTTATTTGATCTCATCACACATTTTGCTATTCAAAAACAAACAATAATCTTTCTGCAAAAGATATGGGTATATAAAAAAATCTAATATTCTTTTAAGAGAATATTTGCCTTAAATTTAAATGCTAAAATGTACTTTTCTTAGCTTTGCGCGCAAAAATAGCTAAAAAAGCAGGAATGCCTTCTCCAAAATGCCTTGGACCTTAAAAAACTCAAACGCGTACAAAATTATATAGTCTCGCCGTGCTTAAAAAAACAAGCAAAGGACAGCAGCAGCCTTATTTGAAAAAATTATTTGCATGACACATTTTAAAATTATGTGTCTTAACAAAAAAAAACAGTTTACTCCGATTTAATTCTAATGACATATATCCAGTTATACTTAGATTTCACTATGGAAGATAATTATATTTTAAAAATATTTACTTTGAGTACATAATATGTATATTTCTGCTTGAAAAAATTGTATTAATGTAGAAATAATTCTATAATACATATACCAAAAATAAGTCGTGAAGTAAATGTTTATATTTAACTTCAAATAAAAAAACTTCAATGCGAAATTCTCTACTAAGTACAAAATAAAGTTATAATTCGTTTACAAAACGGACTTTGTTGATGTCTCTTGAAATAAAAATGTATTTAAATCCATTTTAAGATAAAGTAAAGAGCATCCTTGGTTTTTGCTTAAAATACACGAATTGCAATTGAATATTCATCTTAAGCAAGAACCGGTAAAATTTCTAGAGACAAGAATAACAGTAGAAACAATCAATGCAGATGTGCAACATCAACTCTTCCCAGCTGCGTAGTTAAAGACAGAAGCTGCATGCAGCTATGTATACATTTTGTTTACATTTCTCCGATGTTTATATTTTTTTGTATTTTCTGTGGAAAACATATGTGTTTTGTTCACTTTTTCTATCCTATTCTGTAAATCAAATTCCAGTAATTTGGCAGCACTTCATTTTAATTAATTTTAAGGGATTTTCAGTAAAAGGCTTGCACCACTCTTTTGCGTAAAAGAACCGTAAGAACTGGTGCTGAGAGTGCTTACTCTCATACTCCCCCTTTGAACAAAATTCATGAAGTACAAAAATCATGTACTTAGTTTTCAAATACGTAAACTGCCTTTTACATTAAGATTTCGTTTATTTTTAACAGTACAACAATCAATTTTTATGGAAATAAAAGTGAACTTATTCATAATTCCCAATTTTACTATAATTGAAAAAATTGCGATGTTGCATACTTTGAAAATTCTGTTTTCTTTCTGAACGCACCCCGAAACACACGTGAAATTTGACATTTCAATATATGTATTGTAAATGGTTATGAACTTGTTCATAAAATGAATCGAAGTCAAACTTGCAATGTCTGATAACAATCATTCGATCCAATCAAACGTAAGCAGAGTGGATATAAACCTTGAAGAAATTAGATTCTCTTCCCAAGGAGGAGGAAAAAATCACGACAGCAACTATGGAAGAAATGACGGCAGCTCGCAAAAGTACTACCGGGAAGGACAACATCATTACGGCCGTGAAACTGTTGACCGCGGTAACAATGAATTAAAAAAAAGCAAAAAAAGAAGTAGATGGAAGAGAAGGTCTGATAGGTACCATTATCAAAACCCAGAAAATGAAAAGTTTATAAAGTTTCGAGATAATCAACAACAACGTCAGGAAGGGCTGGCGCCACAAATGTCGCAACCGGTGTTCTGCGGAAAGAAAACAGATTTCGGCGAAGGAAGTAATATTGTGCAAGATGGGTTTTCCATCAATCAAGATGCATTCACAGTTAACCACACGCAAGCCACTAAAGCTCATGTGAACCCATTTAAAGATCCTGCAGTGCTAACTCCCATTCCAAACGTAACTTGCGATAATTGTCCTAAAGAAGGACGGGAAAGTGAGAAGCAGGCTTCTCAGTCAGCTCAAAATAGGTCCATACAAATTGTTAAAAAAGAGAATGAAACTGAGGACCGCAAACCAGAAACCTTGAAATCGCAGGATAGAATTGACACTACAACGAAGGAACCTAAACTTGATGCGAAGAACTTAAAAAAGATCAAAACGGAAAGGGAAGAAAGCATTCCTTCCTTTCAGAGAGATACGCCGAGTGTTGAAAAACTGTTAAAACCGCCAATGAAAAGCAGTAAAAAATCGGGAAAAAAAGAATCATCTGAAGAAGATGTTGTTTGTTTAGGAAAGTTGGAAAATAAATTTCAATTGGATGATGACGATGAGGGCAAAAAAAGTGAGGATAAAGCGATTGAGGGGTTAGAAAGAGATTCAGGAAATAGTGATCCTTGCATACTCTGCGATAAGAAGGCATGTACATTTTCCTCTTCAATTTATGTTTCCTTGGAATGCGTTAAATTTCTCCTTATGTCTTCCATTAGGGACACAGTTCTTTCGAGTGCCAGATGATTTGCAAAAATTGTGCACAGCCTTATCACAATTTAAAAAGTTGTCCAAAACCAGCAAATTTATCCATCATGATGCAGAGTTTCATGGAGTTCTGCATGGGACAGCTGTATAAGTTTAATCCCGAAGCTGTCTTTGAACAAACTTCACAATATAAGCGAGTCAGCTCACCTTCGGTGTCACTTTCAAAGAGCAAAAGAAAACGAAGTAATAATGCCGCAAAAAAAGCAAAGGAAGCTACCAAAAAAAAATTGGGGGAAAAACGGCACCATAAAAGTGATAAAGAAAGTGATTCTGCGGACAGTGATGAAGACGGTAGTAGCTCTGAATCGCCTTCCACAAACGAGTCAAGTAGTGATTCAAGCTCAGAAGAAACCAATAGTAAGAGGAAGAGAAAGCATCATAAATCAACAAAAAAATCTGGAGCTCCATTTATTGGTCAGTACGCTTCTCAATATCCTCCATTTGGTGGATTTGGGCAACATAATGCACCTAGTGGAGCAGCTTTAAATCCTATGTTTCCAATGTACGCTCCATTGCTTCATGGCAACTATCCAAATTTTGCCGCCCTAAATATTAAGCGATAGTTTTTAAATACATCGTTTTTTGTGTAAATATATTACAATATTTGTGAGAATGAAAATTTTTGATAAAAGAGAAAAATTTTTCGTTTTATCCTCCCTTGGTATTACTCGCCACTCAAGCCTTCCACACTCAAACTCAATTGTTCCAAGGCTTGTTTGGCTACTTTGCCTAAAATACCCTCTTGTGAGGCTGGGTCTTCATTTTGCAATATATCTACACATTCCTTAAGAATTTGAATAGCTTGCATGAGCTTATTTTTTAACGCTTCTCCTGTCAACGCTCGGGCAATAAAAGCGCTTTTTGCTAAGAGAACCAACGGTACATGCTGCTCGTATAACACCATAGCCCTGGAACGGCTTAATCCCGGTTCAAAAACGTTAAGAATGCGCAACACCTGTCGACAAAGTTCCTCCTTACGTTCAAGCAACACATCCGGCAACTCCACCATTTCATAGCCTTCTACTCGGCCGTACATTTCAATAAGATTTTGCCGCAGGCTCGTCAGTATAAAGTGAAGTGGATGCAGAATTCCACGGTATTTGCGCATAAGCTTTTCGCTTTCCTGAAGGCGTTCGGCGCCAGCCTGGAGGGATTGTACATCGCTCACTTCCGACTGCATGACGCCCACTGCTTTCTGAATGGCATCACTGGAAGTTTTTGACTCACAAATATTGCATTTCCATAGCGCTAAACTATCTGTCAAAGTAGAATGGAGCGATTTAATGGTATAAACTCACGCTGAATTGGAAAGACCTTACCTAATGGATTTGTGCTCATTATCCAACCGTCCTCGCATTTCCTGCACTTAAAACTGCTGAAATATGTGCCCAACTCGGTCGGATCCTTGCAGCGTTGACATGTGCATGTAAAAAACTTGCCCGTCTTAAGGTGTTCCTGACGCTGGGCAGTTCCGTTTAGTGTGAACGTATACGAATGTTGCAACTGCTGGCCGGCTTCTAAATCGTACATTGCGCGCAAACGAATTCTTAAAACGAGCATAAAATTTGCTGATTGTGAGGTCAAATATTGCACGGGCGTTACCTGTAACCCTCGCTGGGATATATACTTCTGGTTGTATTTGGTACACAGTTATGTGCCAGTACTCCCGTCAACGGATATAAGGCACGCAAGGGATAACCTTGAAGAGTGCGTCCTTCGAAGGCATTTACCTCTAGGATGCCCACCACCTGCATTATTAAATCTTCCGAGAAACGATCCAGCTTACAAGGTCCACGCAAGTACTGAGCTACATTAACGCGGTCCGCATTCCAGATATCGGCCATGTTTCGTCGGCTTTCGTCATGATACTCCATGGGCGCAATTTCTGCATCCCAACGTTCCGGATTGGCTTCCTTTGCCAGTAATACTCTGCGGTGATAAAGACAAATTTGTGAAAAGAAGAAAACAATGAAATTGTTTAGTTGAATTATGATATTTTCTATAATAAGGAATGTCGAGAAAAATGGTTTTTTATTCATATTACGAATAAATGCATATATTTTTATATTTGTGTGCCAAATCTTTAGAAATTAAATATAGCTTAAGGTACGAGTATCATAAAATTTACCGGCACTAGTGGTGGAGCATTAGTTTATTTATAGTTTTATTATTACCTAATATAATAACAAAGTTATTAAAGCATAGCAGAAATTGTGGTATGTACCTCAGCGGAGTTACACAATCCAACTGTGGACACCCAACATTATCGTTTTGGAGGGGAACAAATTTCACTTTTGCTTTTTGAAATATTTCGCATTCATTTTTGCAATGCTTCCATTGAGAATCATCCGAAATGGCAGTCGCTGCACAATCCGCACATAGTGGCCAGCTACATTGCAGACAGCGATCGTTAACATCTGAATTGCACTGAACTGGTCCAAAGCAATCCAGGCAAATAACATGGCTGTTGCATTTCGGACCAATTACAAACGGTAATTCTTCGATCAGCACCTCATGGGCGGTTACACTTTCACTCGCTACGAGATATCTTCCCAATACGGAGTTCTCACATACATCGGTACGATTTCGAATAATATGTTGAGACGTTGAAATCATTATTATGACTGCGGAAAGATAATTTTTGGGAACTGGCAAAATCTGTGTCGCAATGTGGGCTTTTTGTTGAATGAATATGTGTGGATGTACATACTTTATGTATTTTTATGCCTCTTGTTTCAATTACTTTGCTAATAAAAGAAGAGGTAGAAATATCTCTTCTCTGAATATCATAATATGAATTTTGTATTGCATGTATGAATTCATATTTCTTACGAGCTAAGATATACATACATGTGTATATCAAATTAGCGAAAGAAGTTTTGCGCAAATCGGAAAAATTATATAAATTTTCATATGAAATAAACTAAGATTTTGAAAAGAGTGAGAACGAGGTTTCAACGATCTCAAATTGCGATTATTTTCACTATCGCAAAGTATGGACCTGAACTTGGTAATGTTTTTAGCAGCGCTTCCGACAGTTACCGCTTGATTTGAAAGCATTGTAAACATTTCAGACAGCCCCTAAAACTTTCAAGACGTTTTGAACAAGCTTTCTCGCATTCTCTCTCTCTCTCTCTCTCTCTCTCTCTTTCTCTCTCTCTCTATTAAGTAGTAACTAAAAGAGCTGCTTTGATTCATTTAAAACGGCAGTATTGGAATAAATAGACAGAAATAACAAATAAAAACTACTATCAGACGACGGACGGCCTTTTATGGATTTAGGGCCGCTTTTAAATTACCGATTAAGTGCTAATCGAGACTTTCACACATCAAAATATTTTACAACTTGACGTTTGAACGTCCCGATTAGCACTTAACTGGACATTGTGAAGTCGGCCCTTAGAGAGTTAAGCCACACCGAGTGCAGGTTAAGAACCGCTGCTGCAACCTTTATTTTACTTAATTAATTACAAAAAAATTATATAGAATTATTTCCCAAAAAGAGCCTTAAAATACCCTAAGAAATGTTCCCAAAGAAACATTAAAATACGAAAGCAATATGGATTTAGTAAAAGTTTGCACTTCAATGCTTTAATCTATTGTATTCTATTGTACATTCTATTTTTTTCGATTTTGCCGATCACTTGACAAATCGATGAAATCCAGTTTTTCATAATTTTAATATATTCATTATTAATATGTATATCAATATTTAATATATTATATTTTAATATAAGTTTGATTAAACTATGCAATTATTTATATATTAAATCAATTTGTAAGGAAGGGTTAACATTGCGTATGACAGTTTACATTATACTCGTACGTATTAGAATTTCTTTTTATATAGACTATTTTTATGCAGTTGAACTAAAGGTTGATCAGTTGGTCACGATATTTTAGAAAATTTCCTCCTGGAACATAAATTTAAAATATGTTCCTATGCGTATGATATGGTCCAATATTCAAAACTCAGGTCGTCATACATAAACGACAGAGATAATAGAGAAGTGTAGAAGAGAAATATGTACTCTGTTTTATATTGAATTGTTTTATATTGAGTACATATGTACCTCTTTACATTTTTTTAATATATCTTATGCCTTTTTATAAATTTTTTTTAATATACGATAATTCCCAAATTTAAGGGGAAAATTGTTTTTTACTGTGATTTGGCTTTTTGTAAAATGTACTAATCGCATAATAAATTACATGTCTACATTTTCCCTTCGACTAACCTCAAAGGAGTTATGCAATCCAATTGAGCACACACTCCATCTTCGCCAACGTTTCCGGCAAACGTTACTCTGGCACCTGAAAACACGGCACACTCGCCGCTATGATCGCTGGAGTCGGCGCAAGCACTGCACAATGGCCAGTCGCATATTTCGCAGCGATCCAACGATTCGCCATCTTCACCGAAATTCAAAAACATATAACAGCCCAGACAAACGATACCGGAATTCTGCTTCGGTCCAAGGGCAAAAGGTAATTCCTCGACAACAACTTCACCACGCCTCACAGCCTCAGCGGTAACAAGTGTTCGACCCAATAAAGGTTTTACTTCAATTCGTGATTTGATCATGGTGCTCGGGCTCTTGGAGTCGCTGCTATAGCTGCTACTCCGAGCAAGTGAGAGTTCTTTAAGTTCAATAATTTTTGAGCCGTTTTTCTACACAATTTCTTAAGTAATTATTTTCAGTAGTTTTTATGTTAATTATGTTTTGCTATATTGGTTATAAATTTCTATTATATTTGGACTTTATCAGTGCGACTAAAATAATATATTTTCCGATTGTCAGTTCTCGATCAACGTTCACTCTTAATTGAATCGACTTCTGATCGCATTCGTAAGTTTTCTTAAGATATTCTTGATTTGTAAAATTGTCAATTAAACTACGGAATAAATGTATGTCTGTAGATATGTGTTTAGTCTTTTTCCTTTAGTGTAATCTATTTTTACAAATTGCTACAAATAGAACGATCTTTCTCTATGATTTAATTTAATTTTCTGTTTCGTGCAACATGGCAGAAAAATAAAATTTCGTGAGGCCGTAGTCAAGTTGAGGGGGCGATCAGACCCTTCTTATGGGCCGGGCTCCTCATCACTGCTTTATTGAGAATATTTGTTTCCTAATGTATAGCTCTACAGCAGCAATTCTCAATCATTGTGCCGCGCCACTCTACCGCGAGATCCTTTACTGGAGTCGCCACTGCAAATACCAATACATAAGTGACGCCAGAGAATTAGTTCGGTTCTACATTCGGAGCGGAATCCCAGCGGGCACTAGCAAATGCACTGCCAAAGATAATACATTATAACGATTGGTTACGCGCTATGTTGAAATTGCACCAAAATTGTTCTTTTAATTCATTAACCAAGTAAAATTCGTTTAAATTGGTCTTTATATTAGAGTGCTGTATTCGAATATATAAATTATTCAAAATGTACCGGGTCAAAAACAAGGCTGAGAATCACTGCTCTATAGGTACTCTCCCGTATAGGTACTCTTAGCACATGCAGCCATACATATGTACATATAAATAACATTCTCATTGATTTTGTGAATTGAAGATCAACGATGTATGTTTAAGAATAACTTTGCAATAACTTAAATTTAAATTGAAAGAAATAATAAAAAATGTATATTACTATTTACTTATGATTTTTCATTTATTGTGGCATTCAATGGCAATATACATAAATAAATTGTTCAGCCCACACATACATACACATTTTCATAAAATGTTCTTTAAACTCAGATTATTGGATTCGGATTTTTATCAAATTCGGATTATTGTATGGGACTAAAATGTAATGATTATATTAAAAAAATTAATTTTCAAGAAATACAATTAACTTATTAATTTAATTGATATATCTATCATTTATTTAAATTTCATATAAATATAATACAAATTAATGAATTCGAATGCAATATTTAAATCCTTAACAAATGTTTTTTATTTAAACCGAGTTTTACCATTATAAATATTACAACGAGTACAAACTCGCAAACTCGCTGCGCGCTACAGAAATATATCGATTTTGTCGATAAAACAGTTGCTTTTTGACGTGAAAGGGGCAAATATATGTTTTCGCTGTTGGTCGAAAGGGATAGCTAAGCTATCTACGCGCGTGACGAAGACGTTCCGTGGTAAAGAAATTTTCAGCAAGTTGCAAATTTAATTTTGTGAAAGAGTTCGTTCGTTGTTCGTGTTCCTTCTTTTCGCTCAGACAGTAAGCTAAATAAATGTAAGTAAATTTTAATTATTTGAATATAGAAATATTTAATATGTTGCCGCCTACGAGGGTTTTTAAAACTCAACTATTTATGTATATCGGAAAAATGTCAATTTCAATTTTGCATTGGAGGAAACTTGTTTCATAACCTAGAAAATTTTCCGGATAAAGACGTTAATGAGATGTGGTCAATTATTCTGGACACTTCGGTGGAGTATGTATTTGGAAATAGTTTGAATGGTGGAGGGTATGAATTAAAGATAAATGAATAGTTGTTTTAATAGAACTTTGCCCATAATTCAACGACATAGCCGCCGACATTGGGATCGATAAACTTCGATTTACAATTAACAAATGTCAATTTTCGTTTATTATAAGATCGAAATCTTAAAATGAGGAATTGATTCTTGACGATTTATCGGAGGTACAAATCAAATTGTAAATTTTTGGGAAACGTATTAATATTTTGTAATAAATTCTACTGATAGAGTTACGTAACAACTGTCGAACACTTGACTGTGGAAAACAAAAGGGTGGGATCGGCATGGTGTTTTCCTCAATGTCTTTCATAAATCGTTTGAATATTCTTCTTCCTCACATGAACTAAAAAAAGTAAAAGCTTCACCTTATAGTCACAGTCGTGTCGTTTTTGTTTTGAGTCTATCAACCCCCGAAAATTGTCTGCAGTTCCCTGCGGTTGCAGCACTTGATTTTCTAGAACTGCTTTATAGATATAGAGACACATGTCTTTTCCTCACGGGGGGTAAAACGCCTGAATGACGCAATTGGCAGGTTCTTTGGGAGTGTCTTAAGACGCTTCGGCTTTTTAAATTTGATAAGAATATATTTTAAAAAATTGAAGGTATCTTAACATTGTTGGATTTGTAGGTACATATATACAATATGTACATATATAAATTTGCATTACTCATCTACAATTTGTCTACAGTTGAATTATTTTTTGTGTTTTTTTATATGTATATTAACTAAAAGTTCTTTATATTAATACTAAAATTTGTTTCTTTTTCAAGTAGTTACTTTTTTTTACAGTAGTTCGACATTCAAAAAATGTTGGGGGTCATGAAAATGACGTCACAGAAATCGATAACCTCATAAATAATTACTACTATTGTGTTTAGATTCTGGTAGCAGAGTTTAATCCAACCAGCTGTTATGTCATCAAAATTTATATATGGGCGCACACGTCACTTCTAACGATAATGGAAAGACACAAACAGACATAAGAAAACAAATGTTAAAAGTTTTGCTGTTTCTGTTTGGAAGCCTTTTTTACACAAAACCTTGAAGAATTTATATATACATATGTATGTACACACTAGAGGGCTGCACGAAACGTCTCGAAAGGTTCGAAACTGTCATAGCACCATTTTGGCGTTGATGCAGTGCTTCCATTTCCTTTCGAATCAAGCCGTGACTATCGGAAGCATATGTGGTAATATTTTTAGCAGCGCTTCCGAAATTCACCGGTTGATTTGATAGCAAAGGAAGCATTTCAGACAACCCCTGAAACTTTTAAGACATCTTGAACGAGCCTTCGAGACGTCTCGTGCAGCCATCTAGTACACACTTGTATTTTTGAAAGATTGATACATGAAGAATGTCAAGGTCAAGAGTTTAATATGTTACAATAAGAATAATATGAAATTCGTATATTTCGTGGGATGTGAATATAGAACTTATGAAATTAAATTTTATTTATCTACATCATAGTGAACAAATTCTAATTTAAACTTTAATAATCAAACGATCTAGTTGAGATAAACGAAAGCCTAACAAATCTGCGGCAGTGTATTTTAATTTATTTATTTTACAATGCTTATATACTCGTATAATAATAATTTATATAATATTAATTCATATAACATACTTATTAAAAGTCGGTCTGCGTCGACTTGTAATTATTCAATTGTTCTTAACATTTTGTTGGCGTATTTTTGTCGAAAGCCACGTGCTTACATATATTAACACTTACGTAAGACCTCAAGGAAAGTAAGAGAAAAATTTGAACGGGGACGCTGCAAAATAAACTGAAGAAAATATTAGAGATTTCGATTATTTTAAAATGAAACAATTCTGTAATGGATAAAAATACATAACTGAAGTGGATATTTTTGTTTGCGTGTTTGTGTGTGTGTGTGTGTGCGTGTGTTGAATTTGCCAGAATGACGTTCATTATGTCATTGATCTCTGATTTTTATTCCAAACCGGTCTGTCATTCGCATACATACATATATATTATTATGGTTGGAAAAATTTGCAGTCACCGGAAAGCGCATTACAAATTGTTAGTGATAGTTGGTTAGTTCTCTTTTATGATGTATTCTATGTCTTGTTTTTAGCACGGTGTTCCGATGACGCTTGCTTGCTTGCTTTGGCCACTATGTGCGAGTCTTTAGCACAGAACGTTTATTGACCCCAATGAAATCTTTGTTAATTTGTTTCTTTCTAGTGATATTCGTAGAGGAAGGAGCAAATGAAAATGTACAGATAAGACATAAATATAAGAAGCTATAGTAGTATATGTTAGCTTATTATCGTGTGTATAGTAGCGTATATCTAATGCACACGATTTTCTATTTATTTTTAATGCCCAAAGAACAGCCAAGCAAGCAAGCCGTGTCCCTGTCTGTGGTCTGTTATCTGTTATGTTTTAATGACATCTTAGTACGTACGTGCATATGTCGGTATGTACCTTGTGCATCTCATCAAAGCTCAATCAAAGAATTTCTATTGCCAGAATTTCTCATGGCCAGCATTTCTCTGCACTTTTTTTTAATGAAGTGACCAGTTTGGTTGTATTTTTATAATAATATTCTGTTTCTTTTTGTTTATTAGAATTTCGAGGTACTCCATTTTCATTCATATTCAATCACCTTGTAACTGCAGCGTCTCCCCGTCCCTTAACGACGACTGCTTTATGGCGAAATATATATATTTATGCGTGCTCAAATTTTGAAGACAAACTTTCTCTCCTTTTACACTTAAATTATTTTAAAGTAAACATTGCGTTTTGATTAATGTTTGAATTAATAAAAAAAATATTATGTCAAATAAAATTTGAAAAAAATTCGTTTTATAGGTTTTTCATTTGCACCTTGGCTATAATAGATTTATTTTGTTATCAAACGTTTCTGATTTTTAGATGGCTCCACCATCGTATAACGATTTAGGCAAACAAGCCCGCGATGTTTTTACCAAGGGGTATCATTTCGGTTTATGGAAATTGGACTGTAAGACTAAGACCAAATCCGGCATTGAATTCAACACATCTGGGCACTCCAGTCAGGACTCTGGCAAAGTATTCGGCGCTCTGGAGACCAAATACAAGATCAACGATTACGGACTAACCTTGACCGAGAAATGGTCCACCGACAACACTTTGTACACCGAGGCAGCTGTACAGGATCAGCTCGTCGAAGGACTGAAAGTGGCTCTGGCGGGCACCTTCGCGCCCCAATCTGGGTAAGTTCGAACCTAGCAATCGCAATCGAGCGAAGTGTGTGTGTGTGTGTGCGTGTGCGTGTGTGTATATAATCATTTTTCTAACAACTGTTTTTTTTCATTTCAGCGACAAAGATGGCAAGATTAAGGTTGGTTATGGTCACGAAAATGTTAAGGTCGATGCCGATTGCAATTTCGACCTGTCTGGTCCATTAATCAACGCATCGCTCGTGTTGGGCTACCAGGGCTGGCTGGGTGGTTATCAGACTGCGTTTGACTCCCAGGCCACGAAGCTTACCAAAAACAACTTTGCTCTGGGATACACATCAAACGACTTCGCCCTGCATACAGCTGTGTAAGTTTTTCATTTGGTTCGATAAAAACAAATGGCAAACGATTTAAAAAAATAAAAATAACTTCTGCTCTTTTTGATAGCAATGACGGACAAGAATTCCTTGGCTCAATTTACCATCGTGTCTCTGATAAGCTGGATTGTGGTATTCAGTTGTCATGGGTTTCTGGTTCGAACAACACTAGCTTCGGCATTGGCGCTACATACAGTTTGGACGAAGATGCGTCCGTGCGCGCCAAAGTGAACAATGCCAGCCAGATCGGCTTGGGCTATATGCATAAGTTGCGTGACGGTGTGACACTCGCTCTTTCTACAATGATCGATGCCAAGAACTTCAATGCCGGCGGTCACAAGATTGGTGTAGCTCTTGAATTGCAAGCTTAAATAAAATAAAGAACAACAGATAAAAATTAAATTATTATAAAAATGACGACATATAAAAAGAGTAAATTCATTGAACTCTAACTAGAGAGCCGCTCCAAATTCGGAGAGATCCAACAAAAACTGTTTTAAATAAATAAGCCTTTGATCGCGTTGATTAAGTGCGGCTTCAAAACTTGTAAACAAATTCAGTTTTCTTGCTCTTTGCGTTAGGAACAGGTTCTGTGAGCACAAAGCGTTTCCATAAGAAAGGAAAGAGAGCTGCGTAAATTTTAAAAGTGTAAGGTATAAGGGAGGTTATCTCTTCCTTTTGCTTTAAAAGACAATTTGGTAAGGATTTAAAAATCGTCTATACTTTTCATAACTTATTAAACTAGAAATAACAAAGTTGGAATCAAGAATCTGGGACCTAAAATTAAAGAATTTTGTAAGGATGATTTACAAATTCACAAGATTGAAAATCTGAAATCAAATTCGTGAGAGTTACGTTTTTCTCTAGATCGTAAATTAAATAGTAGGTAGTGTCATTAGCGCCTTAACTATGTCATATGTCAGTTTTCTCTGCTGGCAACCTCACCATAGCCTTACAATTTATTCTGATTTGGCACCACTGCTCTGTGGTCGACTAGTGAGGTTTTATTATTTAAAAAATTTTAAACGAGCGCTTCAGTGAAAGTACTTTTCGGTTTCGTTAAACAGTATTGAAATATTTTTCTTCGAAATGCGTAAACATATCAAGAAACCACCCACACGGCGAGATTTGCCAGAATTATTGAAAAATGTTCCCGAAGAATATAAAGAAAATGTTCAGGCGATGTCTCTCAAGATGATGTCCCATTCTGCTTATGGACATCCGTAAGTTTAATCTTTAATTGTGCGTAGAGAGTATTTTATATTCATTCGTTTCGCCAGCTATGAATGGTCTACACAGGACTTCGAAATGGGTGCGCCTCTGGGCCGTGGAAAGTTTGGTCGCGTCTACCTGGCACGGGAGAAGCATTCGCATTATATTGTCGCCATGAAAGTCATGTTTAAAGCGGAACTCCAAAAAGGAGGGGTACAGCGACAGGTCTTGCGTGAAGTTGAGATACAGTCGAGATTGAAGTAAGCTGGTTTTTCTTTTCGGGCGCAACTATTGTTATTTTTCTCCGATTAGACATCCGCACATTTTGCGCCTTTTTACATGGTTCCACGACGAATCTCGCATTTACCTTGCATTGGAAATTGCTTCCGAGGGTGAACTGTATAAAAGCTTGCGCGAAGTGAAGCGCTTCGATGACCCTCGTGCTGCTAAATATACCTACCAAGTCGCCGATGCTCTTAATTATTGTCATCTAAATAATGTTATTCATCGTGATTTGAAGCCGGAAAATATTTTATTAACATCAACGGATGATGTGAAATTAGCTGATTTTGGGTGGTCGGCTCACACCCTCTCAAACAAGTTTGCTCAAATCAATCAGTTGAAATTATTGGTATTATTTCATACTTTTTTCCGGCAATAGGCGCAAAACACTTTGCGGCACATTAGATTATTTGCCACCCGAAATGGTTGATGGCAATAGTTATGATGATTCTGTGGATCAATGGTGCTTGGGCATATTGTGTTATGAGTTTTTAGTGGGCAGACCACCATTTGAATCTACCGATACGGATAAAACCTACGAAAAGATACGACGATTGGCCATTCATTACCCTTCTACCTTGTCGGCGGGTTCAAAGGATCTCATTTCGAAGGTAGGATTCTCAGAATTTTTAAAAATTTATAGTCACCATTTCACAAGATTATTTAATTGCCATTTTCAAATTTGTTTTGCAGCTTCTGTGTATATCGGGTCGATCACGCATTACTCTGGTTCAGGTAATGCAGCACTTTTGGATAAAGGAAAATATGGCCATTAGAAATGCTCAATTTAAGGAGTATATGGCGAGGAAAAGAATGTGATTGTTTTTATAAAAAGTTTTGTTTTTACAAAATAAAGACGATGCAATGCTCCTAGTTATTTATTTCTCATACATATTATTATTATTAGAAAAATATACATACATACATAGAAGCTTGAATTATTAGAGCAAGCAAAATCTTACAAACTTTATAAAAAAGTGTTGTTAAAATTATTCAGCAATACTAATATATTACAATAAACTTTCCGTCGAAAATGTGAATGTGAAACACCTGAGAAGCGTTTCCTATAGCGCGATTACTGTAGGTGTGTATGTATGATATTTGGACAATATTTAATAAATACATTTAATGATATTCAAATCATTTCTTCGTTGACCAAATCGACAGACAGCACTTAAAATGGGAGACAAATAAGTAAATGAGCTATACAATGTAATGTCTTATAGACACGGCGCCAGATATTTTAGTATTCCCTTTTAATAGAGATAATTTAATTTCGAACATGGAGTCGGTCCGCGTTGCTCGAGTAAAAACAAACATTCGCGGAGTGAACTTAGTCCATTTGGCAAATGAAGCAACTAACTAACATCCGTACTGATGCTCTGAAGACCTTATCACAATAAATAACAGGTAACTTTCTTATCCTTGAATTATATACAATACGTAGCCTCAATTAACTCGAAATATACGGGAATACACATATACCCTTCAGGTTGGGTTTTAATTCTTCCCTCTAATGCGTGTTTTGATTTAGCTAAAAAAGTACACCGAATCGAGGACGTTATTTAAATCGAAATCGCCTTGTTCGGGGATCTGCTCCAAAACTTGATTAAGTTTACGTTTGTAGGTATCTTCTATTGAACCTTCACGGCAAAATTCCCTGCAGATAAATAAAAAGAATTAACAAAACTAACCAGAGAAAGGACTTGGCTGCTACTTACGAGTCCATGAAACTATACTTTTCTTGCATAAATTTAGAGAGATCCTCGATAATGGGCAGAGAGTGCAGAGCAACGAACTGTTCCCGACAAATCTACAAAAGACGATTGATTACCGGTTTTTCACATTAAATTAACCCTTTTGCAAATCAAATTAATACTTTTGCAAATCAAATTCATTCTTTTGCAAATTAAATTCATTATTTTGCTAATAAAATTAATTCACCCTTTCGCAAATTAAATGCGAAATTTTCAACATCTTTATCATTTGGACATGCTGTTGAATCGTGTAACTTGCCGTGGTAATTTGGCATGACCAACAGAATTACAAAAACCGAGTTTTGAGAAACGCCGTCAAAGCAACTAGGCCTCCACAGACTGTCAACATCGACCCGTCTCTTTTGGAAAACCCTATACTTGATTTGCAAAAGAGTGATTTTTATGTGAAAAATCTGTATCTTGTTTTTTTTTTTATTTTGCGAAATATTAGAACTTCTTAACTGAATGTATAATACCTTATTCATTTCTGCTACAGTGGATGCGTGAGTCCAGTAGCAATCATGCACTGAGACAAAGGTTAAACCTTTACGTTCACAATGTAAGGAGGTCATCATCATGTGCGATGAATCGAGCGAATGTATAAAATTTGGTGGGAAGGCGTTCTTCTGCTTCATTACATTCGGGCGTTCGAACATGTCTATCGGCATCACTTCCGATACTCGAGAGCCCTCGCGGGTGTGTGATGATTTATATTCCATGGCATTGTACGGCTGCACCACGGGAAAGCCCAAAGGCGTACACCATTCTACGTTTTGTTTGCGAACGCTCGAAATGTGACGTGCACATTGCGTAAACCAGTCCTGAATCTCTCTGGTTGAGGTGAACATTTCACGAAGGCTTTCGAACGTTTTTGTGGTCAAGTACATGGAGGAAGGCCACACCCAATCTCTTGGAAAACTGTCGATGTCTTTCAACTGACGCGCTATCTGCAGACGAGCGCCATAACGCGTCACTCCATACACGGTCGTCATTACGGTCTGCTTAATCACTTTGCGTTTTATAAAGCCATTCAACACTTTGGCAACGTGCAAGCCATTTTCGGCGTCACGTTTTCGCGCTTTTTCCACCAATAATGCAACAGCACTGTAAACATCTTGTGGCTTCTCGCACGGCACCAGGTTGACACTTTTGGCACCGGCCTGGTCACGGCCCAGCGCAGCATAATGTTGAAGGCCATTGCAGGAACCATCCTGGTGAACAGGAAAACGGCACAGGTACGCTGAAAATTTAAAGTATTATTTAGTTTATACGAACATGCGCTTTTTCTGTTTTCCAAGAAACTGTACATTCAGGATTCGGGCTACGTTGTATTTTTGCAATTTCTTGACAACAAGCAAGCGTTTGCCAGGGTTCGTCCGATTTTGCCCACCACATGCGTCCTGTCAACGGTTTATCCGCTGAGTCCAAGATGTCTTCCATCACCTCTTCCGCAAACAGCAAACGTTGCGCCACCGAATTGCGTTTCTTTAAGCCGGTTAAATTAATACAATGCAGTTTTAACCAATCAAAACCGTCAGGGCCCAAAGGTTGTGCTTGGTCAAATATTAAAATCGAACGAGCTAAATCTGAACCCAAATGATTTAAATGAGGAGGCATCGGATAAACACGCCCACGAAAGTCCATGCTGTGCGGAAGCCAGAATACTTTATCGCGATACTGGATGAATTATTCGAGATTGTTAAATATGAATTTTTAAAATAATTGCAGTAATTTTTATATGTATTTACGTGATTTGCTAAAGATATTCGGTATAAAGCATCGCACCACAAGCTATACATCTCAGCCTGTCGACGAAGCAATAAAAGTTTTTCCTTAAAAAGCTTTGTTCGCTGAGCGTTTGTGAGAGATGCAGCTTCTTTGGCGGACAGAGCGAGCGAGGGCACGGAAGAGGGTGGTTGCGGTACATTAAGTTTATGGTCTCCCCCGTTTTGAAATACTTCAATAATAACATCTAAGATCTGCGAATTATATACGTATTGGGAAAAATGTAAATTATAATCGAATGCGAAATTCCTTTCAAACGAATCTGAATTGTTAGCGTAATTCCATGCATAAGAATTGTAATACATATATTCTTCGCTTTTGACTTACGTCTTTATTAACCCGCCAGGGTATGCTCGCAAGCTGATTAAGAGAATCCAAAGCTGGATAAATACTCTGTGGATTTGCTGAGTTTATACGTTCCCATTGTTGATAGGCCTGAAATGCAGAAACTTTGTGAGGGAACGTTCTTTTCGTCGTTTGTGGCAATATTCAATACCTGATGTGGTAGCCGTATTAGATCTGATTTGTTGAGCAAATAACCGCCTGTGTGCGGTGTGCTCCATGGTTGCGGCGGGCATAACATCGGCACCAAATTGGAGTCAAAAGTTAATGTCTTCTGACGTGAAGCTCGGAGTAGTCTAGAAAAAGCGAACAAACGAACTTCAATAATTTCCAAAAACAATATCTATGTATATTTTTAAGAATAACCTTGCCAGTACTGGATGCGGCTTCACTTCCTCCTTTACAACTCGACCATGATTGCGAAAGAGGGTATAAAACGCGGGTAGCAGGTTTCTTTTGGCTTTCGAGTTCTCACGCATAATGTGCAAATTAATCTTTACATCATGCATTAGAATATTATATAGAAAGCGCCCTACACATCCAAGGACAGATGACGGCCACGGAGTATCAATGATGTCCAAACTTGGACCCACGGCACTGTGTTCATGCACCAAACGTTGCCAGATTTGTCGTGTGTTGTCACTATTTCGGTTGCAAAATTCACTGTCCCATTTTTCACAATATTTATCATAAATTCTACTGATTTTTTCTAAGACACCATTTCTCTTTTTCTGTTCAATTAAGAATCTACGAATTTGAAAATACACAAGTGGCTCGCTCATCAGATATTATTGTACAATATATTGAGCAGGAGTCTTTACCTTCGCTGAACTTTCTGTCCCAACTCTCTATACAATGTTCCGATTGTAGGACTGAACGCCTCCGAATTTTCGGCCAGTTTGTATATTTCCTTAATTAGGATGTCGGTATACTGTGCATTGTCCAGCAGCCTTAAATAGGTGTAGGAGTCTATTTGGCAATTCGGCTTGTAATGAACCTGAGCCTTCAGTGCATTCATATTGCGTGTAATTGCAGCTGAAATTTCCTTCCGCCAGTTGCTCTCAAGTTCGGCGAGTTTGTTGCGCTAAAATAAAATATAAATACAATAAATTAACGATAAAAAATCAATGTTTAAATTAGTTGAATGTTTTCAAACGCTTACACAATACTGAGAATTAGCAAAATCCTGGGATTTCTCAATAGATTTAATTGTAATGGCACCTTCTAATTCAATCTTAAGCTGCTCGCGGGCCACTTGCGATAGATATTCTTTGGTATAACCACGTTTTGAGTTCATTATTTTTGATCCTCGCAAGAGTTTATCTAAAGATAAATCGTTCTCTTTTTCGTCTAGTCCTAGTACGGTTTTGTCCAAATGATTTAGCAATGGATTAATGTAATTAATTTTCGGCGGTTCGTATATGGGAGAAAAAGTGGGCTGGACGCGTTGTATCGCCTGGAGCACAATTTCACGTTGATCAGCGACAAACTTTGAACGGTTCATAATTTGATCTAAAGTAAAGCCCTTTAACAAAAAGTAATCGAGTTTACAAACTGTTCCATACACACAGATTTATTATGACTCACTAAATTTTTCGCTTTATGAATATAATTACTAATGGATTCCTCATTCGCTTCTGACCGGCCCAAACATTCGAAGACCGCAGCAAAAGTTTGTTCATTGAATTCGATGCCGTCTTCTTTAATAAAGGCCAAAACATTTTCGAAGCGTTCAAATGAAGTATTTCTTGCGAAACCATGTAGCACTATATTGTACAGATCAATATTGACCAGTTGTCCGCCCGTTTTTTTAAAGCGTTCTCTGTAAGCCAACAGTGTGGTCATCGCATTTTTTATGGAGCCGTTATAAATACAAGCATTCAAGAAGGTCGTCAGGTTTATGCGGATTGTATGTTCCCTGGCAAGTCTTTGCTGTTCTGCGCTGTTGTGAATTTTCATCTTGTACCTAAAGTGGAAGTACATATATGAAAAATTTCGAAAATTACTTTCTATTAATTAATTAATGAACATTTTTCGACAGTTTAACAATTTAGGGCGGCATTACTGTTATGGTGATAACAATGATGATAAGGCGCTTAAAAACGCCGCGGAGAGATAGTTTTCGTGTTCCTTTATTCCATAGAATAACGATGGTGGGAATTATGTATTTACATATATAATTTCTTTCATTTTGGTACCTTGCTTTAGATGCTGCATTTTTTACAGCTGTATCTTGATTTTCAGTGTCCCTTTCTGCTGCTACTGGTTCAGAAGTATCGGTTGAGAGATGCTTTACCGATTCCGACTCCGATTCTAAAGGAACCAGTAAATCGTCAGCTTCCATTAACTTTGCTTGAGGACTAATAGCTTCGAGGGACTCTAATTTTTCCTGTTTGATGGTCTCAATAATTTCGCGAAAATTATGAAAGCTATCAAATATATTTTTGACCCTATCCGGATTATCAAAAATTTGTAGCGTGGTTGCTTTTTTGCCAAGAAAAACAAAAGGTTTATCGTCGTAGGAGTCTGTGGGGTTTAAAGAATTCTCCAGTTCCTCTATGTTAATGCTTTGATATTCAATTGGTTGGTCATTCAGTGCCTTTGATATTTTTTTCGATCCCGTAGCCCGTTTCCTGCTCAATAAATTAGACTTAGTAATGAATTCTTGGAGTTTCTTTGCTCTTAAACGCTTGACGTTAGATCTACGTTCGTTGGCAGTTTCTCCAGTCACTAGAATGGAATGAATGAGTTTTTAATGAATACTAATCCCAATAACGTCTGCAACCCATTCACCTTCCATAAGATCCATATAATTGTTTCCGTGCGATTTAGTTTTCTTTTTCTTTGTTTCCACTACTTTCTCTGGATGGATTGTAGTTGATTGATATCTTAAGGAATAGTTTAGACTATAGCAACTACGAGTCTCTAAAGAATTTCCAAATTATATAGAAATAATATTATTTAAAGTGGTATAGTAATTTTAGCCTGTGTGTTTACCGTCTCCCATGATCAACAAATTAGATCGTACTAATTGAGAACTAAAGGGATTTTCTGCAATTAAATCTGCAGCCACTAAGGGCCAACTGCCAACAGCTTTGTAACCACCTTTCCAAATGATTCCATTCCTTTGAAGGTTTCCTCCACCAAAAGTTGACGTTAAATTTTGTTTAATTGTAAGTAACCGATACATTTCTGACGACGGTTATACAGTCTTTTTCTAATCTATATGACCCGGTATCCCATTGAAGAAGTGTAAAAAGAAGTTGCAATATTTATTCATTTCTCACTTGCGTAATAGTGCCGCTCAAGAATTCGCGATTTTAATACATTTTAGAAAGTAAACACAGAGAAGCTCGATTGACATTCTTTCTACAATTGTCTATTCCAAACACATGGTAACATAAATTTGAGGTTCCATTTGATATTTGAATAAGAAACAACCATTCACAATGTACATGTTTAAAATGTTCTGTAAAGATATTGTGGGACTATTGTGCCGGTGGCAAAATACGCCAAAACAGTACAAGTAAACTTATTAACAATTTGCTAGCCAAAAGCTTACAGCCATTGAGATCTATCTCTGCTTAGAGCCGGAGAGATCTTTTCTTAGGTTTCTAAATTAAATACGAACAAATAATCTCTCATTTTCCACCTAAAAGTTAGCATTGCTCATGCATATTGTATACATGTTAGTGCATATGGTACATATGTAAAGTACATATGTAAATTTTGAAAAAACCGGCAATTTTTTTTTTAAAATTTTGTTAGTGTTCTACGATATTATGGTACGATTCGTGGATTTCAACGCCACCCAGATTCCGGCTAAATTTTATGAACCATTGAAGATTTCCATCTCTAGATTTATCGTTGGGGTAGATTTGGATGAAATGTATCGGTATTTATTAAATATTTCATATATCGGAACGAATTTCAGGTATTGATGAAAGAAAATCCATATAATGAATGCACTCTTCTTTTGGAAATTATTCCTTAATTCATACTCGATTTCAGGGGAATCCAGAAAACAGTAAACAAGCTGGAGCAGCCCCGATTAGATACGAACACCGTGCAAGGTTGCATTGAATTAGCGCTACGCGTGCTCCGACCGCTCAATGAAATAAAAACGATTTTGTCTAGTCGGTAATTAATTTCATATATAGAGTCTTTCATGTACAATATAACATATTTACTGAATTTGAAAATCAACATTTAGCACGGATTCCGGTGTACATGCCCTGCATTCTACTTTGCATGTGGACTTGAGAAGGGCAAACGATCAACCATATGATACGGAAGTTATTACAGGCGTGCTTAATCGCACCCTAGACAGGGAACGGTTAGCTATTCGTGTACTGAGCGCACAAATTGTTCCGGAGACATTTCATTGTCGCTATAGTTCCACAGCACGCACCTATCTCTACAGGATTGCCGTATGCGACAGGCCGGAAGAACTCTCCGAATCCATGCGAAATAAATATTTCAGCGAATATGTTCCTATCGAAGAGCTAAATAGATGCCATTTTTTCCAGTGAGAAGAAAATTATTAGGTTGGTATATTTGTTAATTACTAGCTAATGCCTGCATGTTTTATTGGTTTAGTGTACGCAATTTTGATATTCAACGTGTTCGTCAAGCATCTCGCCTTTTTCTGGGACGGCATGATTTTCGCACATTTATGAGCACAAATCGCCAGAAAGGTCCATCGAGAGACAACCCCATGTTTACCATTCGGTCGATCAGTGAAATAAACATTGTACCCGGTAAAGCTCTGGCTATTAATGAGAATGCCACAGCGGCTGAACGATTATTTAATTATTGGGACTTCGAAATAACTGGAAAGTCATTTATATACAAGCAGGTGAAATGAAGCATTATGATAAACACAAAATTTACGCTAGTAACTAAATTACTACATACACAGATTCGTCGAATTGTGGGTACTTTAATTGCACTGGCTATAGGACGTATTGATGAGAAATCGATTTATGAAATGCTTACAATACCTTCAAAACATTCATGGAATCCAAGAATTGCACTATCTCCTGCCTATGGACTTTACCTGCGCAAGGTGCATTATGATTCAAAAGATCTTCAATTGAAGAAAGATTAAATACACATACATGTTTAATGATTATTCCAAATACACAATTTGATTAAATTAGTCTATGGCCACACAATGAGCTTTCTTGAACAGCTGCAAAAACAACGTGGTAACCTAAAACAAACAGCCACAATATTAACAACAGTAAACGGTGAGAAATTTATAGAAAACAGAACAGAGATTTCACAAAACTTGAAAATAGCTGATAATTGCTACGGTTTTGTTGTGGACAATAAACCAGACAAAATGCCGGCCTGCATTATAGATAACTTTCTTTATTTGGGTTCGCAGGATGCAGTAAGTTGGGAAAATGTGGTCGAGTACAATCTAACTCACATCCTAAGTATTGGCATCGAAATGCCAATCATTGAAGAGCCGCAGTTCCAAGCATGTGGTCTACAAAAGAAATTCATAGCCTGTTTGGACTTGCCCACGACATGTTTATGTGATGGCATTATTCAGGAAGCAAATGAATTTATAGAATCAAGCCGTAAATGTAATGGACGCATTCTGGTGCATTGTAATGCCGGTGTCTCTCGTTCAACAAGTGTAGTTATTGGCTATTTGATGTGTCACCTGGCAATGGATTTCGTATCGGCATATAATTTGATAAAGTCAAAGCGTGAATGTATACAACCCAATTGTGGTTTCATAAAACAGTTGCAAGGTTTGGAAAAGTTTAATGCTTAACAGTTGTACGTTAAGTCAATATAATAATTACGATAATAATAGAATCGTAATAATTTTAGACTACTTTCATGTTCATACAAATGTTCATTACAAATAATAAAAGTGTTAACAAAAGAATTATTTTCTTAATGCGATTACGATGGTTTTTAAATTTGCGATTTTAAGAACTGCAGAAACTGATTAGGTTTTTTTCAGAACTCATTAAAATCAATATGTTGGAAACGAAAAAGTTTTAATGATTTTTAATAGGGAAATTTATGATAAATTACAAACGGTAGGCGATTTATTTTGACAACTAGTGTATGGCTATAGAACATAATTTACGCATGATTTTACGCCACTCTACATTAGGAAAAAACCATTAACTACGTGGGTTAGGGCCATTCCAAACATGCTATCAAATTTTATCATGAAAGTATGAACTCCAAAAATCTGATATGATTTGTGTTCTATGAACGCATGATGTTTCTTAATTGCCAGAAACGTTCTCTTTTCTTTTTCTTAAAAAAATAACGGCAGCTAAATATTTCAATATTGAAAAATGCGTTGTATATTATGTATATTATATGTCAGTTTTATACTGAGAATATACATACATATGTATATGCGATCGCAGCAACAGTGCTTAGAGAGTAAAAAATGCACTTCAACAATATACAAAAAATAGCTAAAAATAAATTTACAAAAAACGATTTGTGAAAGATTATAATGTTTCTTTTACTCTCTTATTTTTAATCAAGGACTAAACACATTCAGCAACAGTACATAGTTTACTTTGTGGCTCAGAGTCTAAGCTGCTGCTGCTGCGTAAAGAGAGGAAAACCGTCATTGTTCATTTTGAGGCACATGAGAATTATTTGTATTTGCCTCATCATATGTTAGTAAAGTGATCAAAGCAAGCGTAAGTATCTCTCGGTAGAAAAATCTTTGGATGAGTTCTTGTCCATTATCTTTGAATTCATTCAGTCAGTAGCCAGACTTCGTTCAATACAATTGTCACTCAGTCAGTCGGTCCAGCGCGGTAATCGGAGTCGTTGGGATGACTAGTGTTATTTCTAACTGAGTCTGTTCGATAATAGTTCGCATAATTTTTTAAATATTATCGTCGTAGGAATAAAATTTTAATAAAAAAACCAAACCACATAAAATCATTTCATTATTATAATTGGAACAAAAGCAAGATAACTCTCTTATTATTGAAATCGTATTTATATACGACACGAGTATTATTTTGGATTAGAAGTTATTTCTTAGCTTACACACATTCATTCAAAACAGCCTAAAAAAGGAAATATGTATGCATAAGAAATATATATTACATACCAATACGTGCAATTAAAGTCGGACTAATCAAAGGATTCGTAAGTACAAAAAATGTTTTGAAAAGTGTAATATTTAATTAGTGTATTTTTAGCTTTTAGGAATATAATTATTATATTCGCATTGAGTAAATCGAGTTTAAATATTTGCCATAAAAAAGTGGCATAATAAACAACTTTTTTTTTCGTATTTTCATTATAATTTTATTTTAATGAAATTGTAATAAGAAAAATTAATAGGGAAAAATTGTTAACGAAAATTAATAACAAAAATTGTATTAAGACTGATATTCCTAACATGGAGTGCAAGAAACGCTTTTATGGCAGCGATTCTTAAGTCTCACAACGCTGATTTAACCATAATAATCGAACACAGGGTTAAAATTGTACGATTTGTTTAATAAGTAACAAGATTTTTATTATCTTGACTTAATCTAAGCCTTACTGTTTCCTTTAACTAAAGTATTTAAATTGTTGAAATTGAATTTAAGTTAAAATTTTGTGTGTAATTTTTAAAGAAATGTAAGTACTTTGGAACAATGCAGAAGCATCTCTCACATTATTCTTATTAATCATCAGTTAGTTATAAAAAATATAAAAATATATATAATACAAACAAAAGAAATGTTTATTTAACAAAAATAACAACAAAATGAAATATGAAGTTGAAAGCTGTGTTTCTTTACCAAAGCAGATCAATTTCTTCTCGATTTGTTCTTACAGTAACATCTTCTTAAGTTTTTAAGTCACCAAAAACAGACTACTGGACACTGAACTCGAAGATTTTATCTCTTTGGAAAAATTTATTTCAATATTACAATGGAAGAAATATCAAGAATAACTACATACATACATACATAGTCAAAGACCTTTGACCAATTAGCTCAAAATTATTGATAAGAATAACGTTGCGCTGCGGCTACGTTTGAATGAAAATTTTAATTCCGATTTCAAGTACTCTCTCTATTAAATGAAATAATTTTTTTAATAATTTTAATAATTTAATAATAATTTTAATAATAATTTAATAATAATTTTAATAATTTTTAATAATTTATTGCAATTTTCGGCAAATGAAATTTTTTTGTGAAGTGAAGTGAACAAAACGTCCCATTGTGGTATATTATCTGCGGAACAACGAATCATAGCGATTTTTCTGGGACTCCTTTTGATAAGCAGCAGCTTTGCGTCCTGCCGCTGATTGCAATTTTTATCATGGGGCAGACAAAGGTGACCACAAGTGCTGCCACACGCTGCCACTTTGTACATAGCGGCACACAGTAATCCTCTGTATAAGGTTTCCCTTATTTTTCAGTGGTCCTCGGCCAAGGTTCAATTTCAAAGCGGACTGGACTGACTAATCGAAGTTTGATTATGTGAAATATCAATGACGTTGTATATAAAAATGAAAAGTAACGAACAATAACAACAACAACAACAATAAGACTAGACAAATAATAAATAGGAAATAATGAAAATGAGATTAATGTAGCTGCACTCATAAATAATTATATTTGATAATTATTTTGCGCTTTTATGTCAAAATTATCTCTAATGCGCAAGCATTTTTCCTTCACTAATTATTTAAAAATTGTTGTCATTGTTGTTCTTCTTTCTCTTGTGGAAGGATGTAGAAAGTATATACATAAATATGTAGGTAGTTATAGAGAAGAACGGAGCATATTTAATAACTAAAAAAAAATGTTAAACGAAACTATAGATTACTTTGCAAAAGAACATTATTAGAAAATTATATGCATATATATTTTTTAATGTCTCGTGCATTGTGTCGTGCTACTACTCGTGCATGTACTCGTAACGTATGTTTTGTGTTTTAACGATTTTGTTGCATTCAAAAAATATACACGAGGATGCTTATGGCGTACGTAAACATTTCTATTAATATAATGTGTAATATTTCGAGTATTGGAATAATTCGAAACAGTGCGTGGGGCGTCGTCTTTCACACGCTCGCATGACACACATTCGCTTGCATGAAGAAGTTCTACCTGACAGGCAGTTTCTAATAAATATTTGCTTTCTTGCTTTCAGTTTAAATTTAAAACTTATACGCCATTTTCTTTACTTGCAGATTTTACGGCCATCTAAAGGCGGTGGAAGAGGATTGATTTACTGGCATGATTTTCAAAATGAGAACATTTTCAAGTGGAATTGTCTTTTTAAGTCTAATTGCTTTGCTTTTATTCGATTTGGTACGAACTGAAGTAACGTAAGTATTCAGATCGCATTCAAAATCGTGAAATGCTTAGGATGGTTTTATTAGAACAAAATGATGCATGAATTTCAAATGTTCAATAGATCCAAAAACCATTCATGAGAAGAGCGGGAGGAAGTAGGAAGCAGGAGTAGAAGATATTACTTGGGCAAGCAAAGAGCAAGACCGAGACTTTCGAACAGAATTGAGATTTTATTCGTTCATTTTGTCGAGATTATATACTGTATTTACATCGTGATTTTTCTAAACAAAAAACAAAAAAATAACACTCTCATCTACTTCTTCATAAATATAATTCATAATTTTTTATTTTATCAACTCAACGTTTTATTAAAATAATAGGTTATCAATAAATAGATCCTCTTGCTTCTTTTCAAATGACAGTTCGACATCTATACTTCCATATAGTACATACAGTATGTATGCATGGATGTCCCTTAGCTTATTGTTGTTGTTTCTATTCCTTTATGGATAATACTCTCGTTACAAAGCAATGTGTTTACATGTGTTGTGTTGATGCGCGCCTCGCAGTTGAAAAATGCAACAGAAAAACCCACAGAAGCCGCCCCTTGTAAGCATACAGTTTATTTTCGTATCAAATAATTAAAACAATACGAATGCTGCGTAAAGTGCAACGACTTCAAAATTTGTTGCTAATCAACAAATCCATAACAAAGCCCACCGACCATCAATGCCAAGTTCTTGTATCGCGGTATCGTACGCAAAAATGTACAACAATAATAAAACGACGTACAATAGCAGCAGCATGTCACTCTTGGATGGATTGGATGGAAATTCTTCTCTACAACTAGTGCAACAAAATTGCGATTTATATGGACATACTATACATATGTACATACTATGTATGCCTACTGAAAATTCTTTCATACATCCTGTACCTTCAGAATACATAAATGTGTAGGCTTCGTGCGAGACCTCTTAGATTTCTTAAAACAATAATCAGCATGCTTATTTCATTCCGTATGTTCTTCTTCTTCTTCGTGCCCTTGTTTTATAAATAATGGATTTATTTTAAAGACTACTTTAGAATTCGAGCCGATTGAGAAGGGATCTGCTTGTGGGGGCTCTTATATCGCAGGACAGTGAGGATTGCATCGCTACGTCACTGCAGCATTTGAGGCACAAAAAGATTTCATAAAGTAACCGAACTTGTGTGCATACTCATAGTTTTAAAGAAAAGAAACATATTCTGTCCGTTGCGTTATTTTTATCATTGAAAGCAGAACCATTATGGATGTACTTACATACGATATGTATATATGTACATAGTACATATATTTTTCTTGGCAGCGATCGTATTTTCCAGCTGTGGCTCGTCCGTCGATGGCGTAAAAAAGATAAGAACAGCATTATTTGATGCACACGCAGCACCGATAATCGGGGTCGTCGGAAAATCGCTTTTGATGCACAGCATCATCAGCTTCTGCTGAGTTATTCTTTGCACAGTCTTTTCCTCGTCATCATTCGCACAGAGCAGTGAGAATTTCTAAAATATAAATGTTTTTTTAAGATGGATTTATTAAAAGAATTTTTTATTTATTTAAAAATTTTTTAAAAATCCTGTTTTGCTTACTGGCGGCAACTCCGTAGGTGCTGGGGGTTATTTATTTCCATTGGTTTATTTGATTTATATGAAACTATCATGCATTTGAGAACAGTGCGTCAAATCAAAACAAGAAATGAAATTTGTTTTTATCGTTGGGGGAAATTCAATGGTGCCTAACTCGACATTGCCACCCAACGCCCTGTGGCTGTGGAGGGGGAAACTTGGAAATTTCAAATTAGAATCAACTTTTTTTAAAGATTCGGATTCTACGCCTTAAAATATATAGATTTTGTTAGAAACTTTGAAGGAGCTTTTGCTATTGATGAAGAAGAGATCCAAAATCATACTCCTACGAGTATTTTTTTTTAAACTTTTCCTCTATTGAAAGAAAACTCAAAATAAGAAATCACATCCTACACGAGGTCATCTTCGTCTATTTTATCTAAACAGCCATGAAGAAATCCGAGGAACTATACAATCTCTCATCTATTCCTACAATCAACTGGACAATAAACTGGAACGGCATGAACATCGCGAACGAGCTCTCGGTGAACTGTTGAAAAAGGCTATGCAAACTCTGCAGAAAGGACAAAAGAATTTGGAGCCTATTAACGGTATATTTGGGCGTCTTGATGAACGAGTCAGTCAAATTGAAACGATGCTTATAGCGGTAAGCGCAATGAGAGTGATATTTTTTTGTTGTTGCCATTGATTGGATGATTTAATGAACTGTTTGTATCTTATTGTGGTCTTAGCAAGAGGATAAATACAATATACAAACTGAGAAACTGGGTGAAGCATTGGAGCACATGTTCAAATGGATGCGGGAGAATGATGAATGCTATAAGCGTCCTCCCATTCCATCTAGTGGCGCCCTCGTCAAAATCGATGAAAAAGCACCACCATCCAACTTTTTCCAAGACCAACAAGCAACAAACAAGGAAATTCTGGAACAGATATCGCAATTATCACTGAAAGTAGAGAACTTGTTGGACCGATCGAAAAATATGTTGGAAAAAAACGAAGTGGCCTTCAAGAACTTCCCAGCGACAGCAGAAATGTTGACAAAGATCGAGAATCAGTTGGTGAGCTTAAGTGCTGTGACGGTCCCTCCCCCCGTTATAGAGCCCGTTGACAATTCAGAATTTGAGAACAAAGTTTTCGCAAAATTCCTCGACTTAAATGCAGGAATCGATGAATTGCGCTCAGCGCCTAAGTTCGTAGAAGGATTGACATCGGCCGATCGTGAATACATTCTGGGCCTGAACAAGAATACGCTGAACGCCCTGGAGCAACTCAAAATAGATGCCTTAAACGAAACTGATAATGGTAAGTAAAAGCAGTAATTCCACATAAAATTATTTACTTTTTACTCGCGTGACTGTGTGTGT
Source organism: Conops quadrifasciatus (assembly GCA_949752815.1). Classification (NCBI taxonomy): domain Eukaryota; kingdom Metazoa; phylum Arthropoda; class Insecta; order Diptera; family Conopidae; genus Conops; species Conops quadrifasciatus. The sequence continues at coordinate 14,978,497 of OX457080.1, read as the reverse complement.
GTGTGTGAAAATCTTATACTTAAAGTTCTATCGTTCTTTCTTCCTTTCTTGTAGCTCTTGCCAGGACAACATGGCGCCTTAAGGAAGTGCAGGAGAGCATCGACATTGGCATTGTTAAAGTTTTCGAAGGAATAAATGCGTCAGGCGACGTTTTAGAAAAGTTCTACAACGACATGAATACTAGCTATACAAAGCTGAATGACGGTCTGGATGTCCTGAGCAAATTCAACAACATCTTAATGACCACTTCGGATTACGTTTTGGAAACACAGCGCAAAGTTGAGTTCGGGACCCATCGAGTGGTGCAGAGGATCGGCGATTTGGTGGACAAACAGCGTGACGATATAGCGGCACTTATGAAGCTGCACTTCGATGACCTTGACGCCAACATCGTAGCCAACCACTTGGACACTATGCAAAATTTGAGCTCCTTGATGGAATCGGAGATCAGTCATGTGTGGCGGCAAATTGAAATCATGGCTAGCGAGATTGCTGACGGCAAGGAATTGATTCATACCATGCAGGGAAAGACAGAGCTGTACGTGAATACCACGTTCGCTACCATGGGCAGCATGGACGACAAGGTTCAGCAGATTACGGGTCGCATGATTGATCTCGACACAAATCTTAACTATTTGCTGGGCAGACTGTCGGTGATGTCGCAAGAATTTGCCCTTATTAAGACTGGATTGGGTGAAGCTCTGGATGAGATACGAGATACTTTCCATTCGGTGAAGGGTAAGATAGGTACTAGTGCCGGTGGTGCGGCGGCGCCTGTGGACAAGCCCGCACCGGGCTCGAATCATAAGAAAGGCAGCGAATATGAAACTGAACTGAAGTTGTTAAAAGAAAATACCAAATAAGATGGAAAGTCAGAAGAAATGGGTGGCAGTAATGGATGAAATTTTTCATAAATTCGCTGCAAGACATTTTTAACTTTTTTAAATTAAATGAAGAGGTAGATAGACAGATAGATAGTGGACGTCGTTTAAAGAAGCTTAATTTGCTTTAATAAAATTTGGCTTATTTTAAAAAAAATGTTTTGTTTGTCTTTGAATCATCAACTAGTCCAAAGATGCGTAAAGAGTCGTAAGTTTTATTTAAATTAAAATTCAAATTGAAACTAGAGATTTTGGCTGAAATTGCTTGAAAAGGTAAGTGTTGTTTGGTTTCAATTTGGTTTTGAATCGATATTTTCCCCGCTTACTTTTCAAATATGAAGGCATAACTTTCGTTTCAACATATTTACATTTTATTTCTTACATTAAAGGAAATACACTTTAATTTTCGTCCTCTCATCAGACTAATATTTTGCTACGACATTTTGCCTCTTAACTGCATGATATTTATGATTTGCTATTATTTAAGCTTAATTACATTAGTCATAAAATTATATTAATCATAAAAATAAACATTAACGGAAAACATCTTTGTACAAGTATGAAACAATGTTTCACTCCTTCAACTTATTATACAGCTTAGACAGACTTTTTATACTATAATATATGGAACTATTTTCCCCATCTTTGTTCACAACGTGAATATCTGTAGAGTACTTTGGCAAACATTTCGACATTAAAAAATCGACCAGTTTCAATGGTGTAGAATTCGGTGAATCGCGTTTGCCACGGCAGCACCCCGAACGTACACGTATGCCTGTGGAAAATTATTGCCAACTCTGGATCGGGTATGCCGTTTAGTCTACTTTTCAATTCACTGTCGATACGTTCCATTAGTAACGTCCGTTTTTTTAGCAAATGTTGCACAGCTTTTGTCTGACGTTGCCTGTAAAGTTCACGGCAAATTTCTGCAATTAATGGCCGTCCATCGCTCGCTCTAAGCATCACAACCTGTTAGATATATTGCTTAAGTGAATTTTTCTTAATAAAATTAAATTCTGAATGATCTACATTCGCGATCTACGTACACGCAAATTTGAAGCTAGATAGCATTATTAAACTAACCTCTATATATGATTCTTTCCGACATTTACAGTTGGTACCATTAATGCCGTTCCGAATAGAGCCATTGCTGGCCCCTTCGACTTTGCTATTCATACTATCATCTAAGTTTGTCTTAGACCAACGTACACCATTTTCCTGGAATTGCGCACAGCAAATGTTTCTAGGAGGATGAAGGTCTTTGAGTGTAATTCCTTTTTTCTCTGCTTCTATTGTATTGCGTGTGTCATAAAAGCTGATGAAATCGATGTTTAGATTAAGAGCATACACTACAATACGCGATAGTAACTCGGCACTAAAGCTTTCATCGGGTCCAATAATGATGCAAATATGCCTTGGAATTTTAGTTAATTCTAATTTGCATCGTTCAAGGAAAGCTAGATCACGTTGGAATTTTGATTGGCCAGCACTGCTGAATAGGTCATATGATTTGTAATACATTGCTTCCAGTTTCAGCAGTAAAAAGCGCATAAGTTGGAAACAGTTTGCAAAGAAGTTTAACGTCAGCCAAATAAGGTAATACACCACGTACAACATATTGACTAGGTGATATGGAAGATACCAATGGAATGATGAAAATTTTTATATACTAATGGCTTCGTTGCAGTACGACGACGACGAAGGGCAGGGAAGCAACAAATGTGCGAACATAACCTACGAGAAATAGATTAGCAACGAAATGAATTAGAATCGTAAGTGAAGAATTACTTGCAGAACGATTTTTTCGTGCTATTAGTCAGTCAACCAACATTGTACAATTTTATTATGTTCTATAGAGGAATAAACTTTTTAATAAAGACATTTGAAACGGCCCTCACCGACAGGAACAGCACAAAACGAACTAGAACCAAAAATATTCTAAATGGAGCTACTGTCAAAAGTTACTATTGTGAATTTGCCAAGCGGTCAATGTACAATAGATATATCAGTCCACGATGGATAAAATGTGCAATATTGCCAGCATTGAAATTTTAAATTGAGTTTTGGTTTGTAAATAAAAAGCTAATTAATTTTATCGAAATAGAAAATCTCGAAATAAGCAAGATCTAAAGAGCTCTCAGCAAAATGCATTGATTTGCAGTCACGCCGCGAAACTTCAAAAAACAGCGATCGAAGGTAAATCAGTTGAAGTTAAAAAAGCCTATTTATTAATTCGAAAAAATATTCAGACGACTATAATTTTGTATGCAAATGAAATAAAATAATTTTTGTTGTTTTATTTTTAAAACTTATTTTGTATTTGTAATATTTATTTGCCGTTACTACGCTTGCGTATCATTTAATTTATGTAAATAACAAATAATTCTAGAGTCAGAAATACAAATCAAAAGAATACTGACACTGACTAAATATTACATACTTACATACAGCTTGAATCTTATTGTAATTATAAAATGTTAGCTGTTTGTTGCTTTCTTTGCATACTGAAGAATCGAGTTTAAACAATTACATACAATAAAAAAACGTTTGATTGATTTATTTTCTTAACACAGAAGCGTTGAATAACTAACGTCATTTGGCGCGATTTTATTCGCATTATCAATTGTGTGTTAAATAGTTTTGATAATATAAACATTTAGTATTTATTTATAAGTTTTAATATGCTGTTTCATATTTTTTTGTTTGTTTGTTTGTTTCGTTTTGGTTGAATAAAAATGCTTACATTCGTATGTATGTATGTATGTTTGTCGTTTGCCCGTTTTCGGCTGGCTCCTTTCGCAATTACAATAATTATGTATGTATGCATTGTATGTAAGTAAGTTAATGCATTTGTGCTTTTTATTAGAACTCTATTCATTATCTTCATATTATATGTACGTACATACATATGTATGTATGTATGTATAACTAATGAAACGCATACGGAAATTTTAAATTCATTTCATTTTTGATTAAGCATTTGTCTGTACCGGGGGTGTGTGTGTGTGTTTACAAATATATTTATTTGTAAATATTTATGTATTATTTGTACATTTTGATTTCACACCTTTGTTATATTATTATTAAATACAAAAGATGTTCTTAGACATTTCTTCTCGTTCTTCTTCTTTTGGGTTGGTATTTCATACACACATATACAAATTTCATAAATATTGTATGGTACGTTAAGAATTGTAAAAACATGTATGTATGTATGTATGTGGAAAGGGAAAAAAGTGAAAGTACATATCTACATACATAAATAGCAAGAAGTCTACGAAAAGGAATTCAAATTTTAACAAAAGAATGTCATTAAAATTCAATAATGCCGCAATAGTTATTTCAAAAGCCTAGAGTTATTTCCAAAAAGGTATTCTTCTACTTAACAATACATGATTTTATAAAAACATTTGCCATTAAAGTCATTTAACAAAGTGCATAAGCGTGTCATGCAAAAAGAAAAAGACTCATTATAAGAAAAAACCTAATACATATACGAGTATCTAATTATAGTAAAGCGTGTAGCATTTTGATGTATTCTTTTAAAATTTGTTCGTAAATTTGCCGCCTTCAGAGCTTAAATTATATACATACATAAAATCTCATTTGATGAATGATGATCAATAGTAAATTTTTGCTAAATCGAAATTGAGAAACCGGCTCTCTTTAAATCGAAAAAATATATATATCTAAATTGGATTTTGTAATTTTTCATAATTATGAACTTGAGACAAACACAATCTTTAGAACAAAAAACATAATTTACGAGCTGCAAACACAAAACCCAATTAGTGTTTTTCAATGGATAATTGCTCTAAAAATTATTAAAATGTTAAAGGTAATTTTTTAAAAGTGCAAAATTTCATAATATATTTTGGATATAATATTTCAAAAAACTACAAGTCCCTGGAGTGGCCATCATTGCAGAAAGTGAAGTTTCTCCAGTAAAAAAGAAAGAATTTTTGAAAAAATTAAGCACGTGAAATTAACACCATTTGGCAAATGACTCGCGTCGCGTCATTCAATCGAATCAAATCATGTTTCCGCAGACATTTACGAATAATGAATAAAATGATGACAGTTTTGTTTGCTGTTAACGAATTTTCTAATGTAGTTCTAGTTTGAACGTCATTAATTAATGATCAAACTGCAAACTAAAATACATAAAAAAAAATCATGAAAAAACATCTTTCGAAAAATTAGCAATTCAGTCTTTTTAAAAAGTGAAAAAGCTAAAACTAAATGAAAAAGAAAGAAAAAATTTCGGGTTTTCGAAGGATTTGCCCGTTTTTACTTAGTAAAAATAAAAATTAATTATGTAGTTATTTAATAGAAGTAGTATATAAAATACATGAAAAATTTCAATGTGGCAAATAAAAAATAAAACATTTTTGTTTTTTCTTTTGAAATATTTAATTTGATAAACTTTATTTTATTAAATTTTTAGCGATTTTTAAAATTTTATTTTAATTTCATTTGATTTGTTTGTTTTTTTTTCTCTAACAAATATTACAATGTTTTGCGTTGATAATTTTGTTCAATAAGACATAATTATAATTATATACGTTATTTTAAATTCTATACACATTTTGCACATTTTGTTCAAGCTACGTATTAAAATAAGAAATAATTTCAATCTGTTCAATTTTTTGTAGTTTTCAAAACTAGTTTTAAGCTTGCGACGACTAATAAATAAATTAGGTAGGTAAATATGTTTGCTTAAAATTAACAGTGCAAATTTTTGCCAAAAATCTGCACCTTTCTAGCTTTCGTTGCTGAAGTAAAAACAACAAAATATAACGAAAAGCATTAGATTATTACTAAAAAATTAAAAAAAAAAATAATTACGTCGAAAAAATAAATATATGTAAGAGAATATTTACAGTGAACGAAAATTACGGCTACAACCAAAAAAAAATATTTGATGCTTTTTTTGTCTGAAAAGTTAACTTATCTTAATTACAAACGTATTCAGCAAAAACAAAAAAAAATAAGCTACAAGATCTTTTAATTAAATGTAATCATAGATGTTTGTAAGTAATAAATTGTTTTTTAATTAAATAATTTAACTGGTGGGTTGTTTTTTGTGTTTGTCAATTAATTAATTAATTAATTAATTATTTAATTGGTATTAGTTTATGCATTTTCGTTCAAAAAAAAAAAAAATTAAAATTTTTAAAATTTAAGCCTCGCGCAAATGTCTTAAATTTGTTTGTTTCTTTCTTACTTTCTTTCTTTCTGTTGTTGTTGTTGTTCGTTTTTGTTTGTTGATTGTTTTTTTCGTTAAATTATATAAGTTCAATAAACTTAAAATTAAATTATCTTTACGATTATTATCATAATTATTATTTTTATTCTTATTATCAATATTATTATTGCTAAATAAATATTAAAAAAAAATTAATTTAGGTGCTACGTTTTTTTGTTTAATGTTTAAAGCTTTGGTTTCAACAATTTTTTTAAAATTGATAAAAAAAAGAAACGAAAAGAGTAATTTCTTAGTTCTTTGTGTTTTTCTAATAATGTATTGATGAATACTATAATAAATTTAATGAAAGTAGTTATAGCATAAAATTGGCACATTTTTTTTTAAAAAGAAAGTAAATATTTTTCAAACTTAAAAATTAAGAGAGAAAAAAGAAAATAATGAGGGGGGAAAAGGGGGGCGGGGGAGTGGTGATTTTATACTTCGCTAAAACAAAATACTTTCAGTTTTTCTTTTTGGCAAAATAATAAAAATTTTAAAACGTAAAAAATTGCATTATTTATTATAACTAAAACATTTTTAAGTATTAAAAAAAACTTTGTTCGGACTTTATTGAAATCAAGGCTGGCTCGTTTTCTTTCAGTGCAACATTTTATACAAATTAAACTTAATGTTGTTTTTATTTCGTTTTGAAAAAGACGTTTACAGTTTTATTTAATAATAATACGTACGTATTTACGATATATAAAAATCTATTTTTATGTTTACATGGGAGAAAGAGAGGGCAAAATATGGTGGTTGCTTTTGTTGGTGTGTGTTACAAATTATTATTTTCTTACTTAAAAACTAATTTGAATTTTTTTTTGTTTAATTGTGAATTAATTAGTAATAAATTTCGTTTGTGTTAGACAAATTTGTTGCACTTCCTCTAGTTGTTGTTGTTGTTGTTGGTTGTTGTTGTGATAGTAGTTTTTAAAACCACCACCACAATATGAAAACTACAGAAATCTCGCGTTTTATTAGAATTTTAATTTAATTTTTTTTATTTTATAAATGTTTAACAGTTAAACATTTTGTGAATGCATTTTTTTAAAGATTATTTATGTTTTTTGTAGAAGCTACCATATTTTCAGTGGTTTTTTTTGTACGGTTTACAGAGAAAAATTTAAATTAAATTGCGACGAAGCTCAAGGAGCAAAAAAGTCTCAACTTATGCCAACTGCAGTGGTTTGTTTGTTTAAGTCGAAGAGCTACTAAGTGTTGTGTACTCTCAACAGTATTGTAGTAACAAAATATCGTAGATAAGAAATAAAAAAAAAAAAATATTCTCTACACTCCTCCTTTCCGTTTCTGCCATAAGTTATTTGGAGAAAACTAAAGGTAGGGCACCTTGCGCTACCACCAAATTAGTAAAACTACTATAAATTCTGTCTAAAAATGCAGTCAAAGAATCAGTCGTCGTCGGTAATCAATCAATCAATCAATCAATCAGTCCTTGTTATTGATTGCAAATAACATAAATTTTACTAAAAAAATTTAGTAAATATTTTAACTATATCGTAATATCAAATTTCACTGCAATGTTAGACAGATTTCAGACTGTTCAAATAACGAGCGGATTCTTTACAGCTTTGAAGGATGTGTGTGTGTGTCTGTTGAATTTTGCCGTGTCTGTATGTGTTTAAAAGACTTAAGGCTCCGGCCCATAGAGTCCGTGTTTGAAGTTCTGAACTGTCAAAACAAGAGTTAAATGTAGGTATGTTTTTTGATGAGCATCGGCCCATAAGCAACGCATTCGCTGTCAAAGTCGAAAGTTGTTGAACTTGTTTGCTTTTCCACTGCGCCACCTGATTTGACAGTTGTTTGTTTACATTTTAGTAGTACATGTAGTAAATGAAAAGAAGTAAAAGTTTTCAATGGACCATCCAAGAAATCATACATTGAACTCGATTTGACAGTTCAGAACTTTAAAGTCAAAGTTATACAGCTGCATTCACCTTATTGTGTTTAATTGGGCAGCTAGAGAGAGCTGCAGCTGCACAATTGTGTCTGCAGTGATTGTGTTTCTACTGGTAAGAGCGTCATTAGAACAGAGAGAGCCAAACATGAATAAAAAAGACAAAGAGACAAACAGCGCGAGAGTATGCCAGAATGACAAGAGAGACAGAGAGAGAGAGAGAGAGAGCACAAAGTTGACGAGAAAAGACGACATTATGCTATCTCTTTTCTATTATTAAATACAATATTTACGCCGTTCTTTAGCACGCGTAGTTAAATTATTTCTTGTTTTATTTGTATTTCATGATTCGTTGTTATTGTTGCTGGTGTTGCTGTTGCTGCTGCTGTTGTTGCTGCTGTTGCCGTCTCTATCGCCACCGTCGTAGTTGTCATGACGTTATTCTCTTGCACTTTAGCACAACTTGTGGCTGGCTGTCGGTCTCTCTCTCTGTCAGCACCAGCATCAGCTCTATCATTTCGGCCTTCTTTGAATTTTTCTCTATTGCAATTCTCTTCCTGATCGCTATCGCCATCATTGCCTTCATTATTATCATTCTTATCGTCTTCGTCGTCGTCAGCTCCTCCGGCCTCTTCACCTCTTCTTGCTCCATCTTCATCCTCATCCTCATCCTCGTCGCCTTCCTGGCCGTCGTCCACTTCTGCCCGCTCCGCCGACGACATCTGGGCCAATGCATTTGAGGCTGACATTTGCGCCTCCTTCATGGACTCGTCGTCGCTGCTGTTGCTGCTGTCAAACAACCGGCCTGCAGTTGCTGCCGAGTCCGGCGACATCGGCGTCGTAGCAGCTGGAGGATGTCGCGGCACAGTGCTGCTAAGTGTAAGTGGCGCTTTTACGGCCTTATCCGCTTCTTCTTCTTCTTCTTCTTCTGAGTCTTCCGTCTCAGACAAGCAGCTGTTATCGTCGTGCTCTTTGTGTTGGCGATGCGGCTGCCGCTGTTGCTGCTTCTGTCGCTTCATAGCGACATCGGCAGCGGCGGCATCAGCTTCTTTATCGTCTGCGATATGTTGATCTCCCGTCAACGTTTTCCTTCGTGCTGTCCCGTCGTCGCTTACTGCGGTCTCTGTCTTTTTATCAAACTCTTCTGCATTCACGTCATGGTCGTCGTCGTCGTTGTCGTTATCACTGGCATTTTGATTTGGCTCTAGCTTCACTGCTGTCTTCCTTTCTCTGCAATCCGCATCCGCGTTCGCCGGCGCCTTCTTCAGTTCGTCCTCATCCACTTCGCTGTCCGTATCGTTGGCCTTGTGTTTTCTTCTCCACGCACTTTCTTTCCGATTGAAAGTGCAGCCACTGCTGTAAAGTGTTTGCTGCTGGTGTTGCTGCAGCTGCAGCTGTTGCGGCTGCCTGTTCACAACCACTGATGTCGCTTCGCCGCTCACGGTTGACTCCCGTCGATTTGATTTTCTTAAGGGTAGATGATGCTGCACCGAACAGCCGCCTTCGTTTCTGTCACCTTCCCGATTTGTTGTTGTCAGTACAGCCACTTGTTGGTGCAGTTGTTGTTGCTGTTGCTGCTGCTGCTGCTGCTCCTGGTGCTTTCGCCGATACAACTGCTCTTGCAGTTCGCAGACTTGTTTGTCGCGCTTGCGCAGTTCTTCGCTTAATTGCAAATTGTCGTAACGAAATTGCTGATTTTCCTGTAGCAGCTTCTGCAGCAGCTGCAGAATGCGCTCGCGATCTTTCGGGCGCGTGTCTTTGAGTGCGTCGACGGCCAGCTCCCACGGAGCCAGCATATTGCTGCTGTCGGGCTCGCCGTTCAGGCTGTCGTCATCGGTGTCCGTCGACAGCTCGAATTCGCTGCCCACGTGACTGCCGCCGTTCTGCTGCAGCTGCAGCTGCATTTGTTGCTTAGCCACAACGACGCTGGCGCTGCTGCTGCTCAGGTTGAGTCCGGCGACGCTTTGCGCCTCGAAATTGGTTGACATTGGATTGGAAGACATGCTTTTGGCGGAGGATTGAGAGGGTAATTGTAAAGGTTGTTGTTGCTGGAGGTGCGGCTGGTGGTGTTGGTGGTGCTGATGGTGATGGTGGTGACATGGCGTATGCGTTTCCTGCTGGTGACCATAGAAGCGCTGCTGTTGCTGCTTGTAGTGTTCGTATTGCTCGCGCTGATGCTGAAGCAGTTGGTGATGCTGTTGGCTGTTGCTGTT